>JAWNNX010000385.1:695000-1087295 GCA_035044505.1 Zaprionus lineosus
CAGCGACAACGACAACTACAGTAGCAAGAACAACAACAACAACAACAACAACACAATCAACTACATTTACACCAACAACAACAACAACCAAGAACAATGAAAGCTAAGCAAATTGAGCCCGTTTCCGTAATCCTTTTCAAAAGGACAACTGCAGCCAGGCAAACGCTTAAAATTGACCCTGGACACTGACGTTGCTCAGATATGAACGTTAAATTCAAGTGTTCATTCAAAAGGCAAGGGAGCGCTGGCAGCCCTAGGGTAGACTCTTGGGTGGTCCTCGGGGATGAGTGGCGCCTTATTTTCATTTGTTGTCACCACAATTGAAAATGTGATTAAAACAATGCGAGCGAAGGAATTGCCCAAGTTCCTGGCACTAAGTAGCAAAAGCAATTGTCGGATTAGCTGAAGGGAACCCTACTCGAAGTTTTTGGGAGAGTCTCAACTTGTGCAAGCGATTCCAGTCAATGAAACTTGTACTTGAAAGGCTTATTAAAAGGATTCGAGTTGGCGAAAGTATTTCTTAAGGATATTCAGGACATGAAAAGTAAATCCAATGCGTCCAATCTTTGATAGCAAATAAAGTAAGCTTCGTTGACGCGGCATAGATTAATACCCAGTCAGAGACTTGAATTCCTTACAAACGTCATAGCATCCTTCTCAGTATCCTTGCAATTTATTAAGACTGTGTGCGCCCTGCCGTCCTTTACACGAAGCTAACAAAGTTAGGAACTTTTATGGCAACTCAATGTCTCTGTGCGTCGGTGTTCGCTTTTGTTAGTCCTCAGTCATCGTAGATACCCTGTAAATACAGGGGTGAAGGGGTGGTTTCTACCTAAGAAAATTAACTGTTGTTTCTTAAAAGAGACCCGTAAGGATTTCAAATGTTACCAATTTTCAAGTCTCATTTCGAGTCTGAAATTAAATTGGAATCTTTAAGGATTTCTTTGTACCTTTGGATGTGTTGAGTGTCTCTCCTCGTTTTGAATATCCTTCTACCCTGAACAGAACTATATCCGTAGAGTATGATTCAGTCACGTCCTTTAAATATATTCAAATCCGAGCTCATCCCAGGATCTAGATTTCCAATTTGCCAAGGCTCGAATATTGAATCGAAACTTAAGCGGATTTATGAACAAATCTGGCAGAATGAATAATATATAATCATCGTGAATAATTCAAGGGTATATGAAAGTTCAACCCACTTGCAGGATGTATCTTTTAATTATCACGAAAATTGTAATCTTAACTTTTTTTGTCCTGAATATGTTTTGAACTTTTCCGTTGTCAGATCCCCTTTAATGTCCGCCATTTGCGTTAAGGTGATCACCTACCCGTGGATGTGGCTGTTCATGAAGAACGCGTTTGAGGGCGCCCAATGCGCCATACGCCTGGCGACGGATCCCCAGCTGAAGGAAGTAACCGGCGAGTACTTTAAGTGAGTTGCCACCGCCGGAACCGGCTGATGCCGCATTACCGACACTTTGTTTCCTCCACTGCATATTTTTTACTTCCTTCTTTCCTCTTCCCTCTTCCCTGTTCCCTCTTCCCTGTTCCCACTTGACTTCATCTTCTTGTGTAAGTGCAACATTTTTTTGGCTACTTGCAGTGACTGCGAAATTGCCTCAAGCTCGGAGGCTGGCCAGGACAAGGAATTGGCCAAGAAGTTGTATATGCAAACCATAAAAACGCTCCAGAGTATTACCAAGCTAACAGTCGACAAGGAGGCGTGCACCACGGAGACACAGCGCCATCTACAGTCCTCCAACTGATTTATGTGCCGCACGAGTCCTGGCGTACACGGACGCGCAGCGAGGACGTCTATTTGCATTCTGGTTTAACAATTGCCGCATTAAGCAGCCGAGTTCTATTTCTGTTCCTGTGCTGCCCAATTTTACCGCCTCAACTTCACAGCTACAACGACATCCCCATGCCCAATCTTATCCCCATCCCTATATCCATCCCCATCCCTATATCCATCCCCATCCCCATTCAAGTCCACATTCCCATTTGAATCCCCGTCAACATCCCCATCCCCATTCACATCCTTGTTCACATCGCCATCGCCGTCCCCATCCACATCCCTATCTCCATCCCCATTCCCATCCTCATCCTCATTCCCATCGCCATGCCCATCGCCATCCTCATCCCCCATCCCCATCCCCATCCTCATCGCCATCCCCATCCCCATCCCCATCGCCATCCCCATCCACATCCTTATCCAGCTACGTCAGGGCGGTCAATTTGGCCACTCGCCCCACTCAAGGACCTGCGACTGCGACTGAAGCACCGACTGCCTTAATATTTTACTCCTTAAATATATGTAAATTTAATGTGCAAGCAACCAAAATTCGCTGAATTCGTGATTTATTTTTGCTTTTATTTTACTTTATTTATTTTCTGCTTTTTTTCCTGCCTGTTGTTTTTTTTTGTTCCTTTTCCGGCTTTTGAAGGACCCGCCAGGAGCACGGATTTACGAGACGCGGTCAATTAGAAAATCGCCATATGTTTGCCTGATTTCAGCTGCCTTTTGCCTTCCGCCCGCCGCCTGCCGCCTGCCGCCCGCCGCCTGCCGCCCTTCACCTTCTGCCGTCTGCCTTTTGATATTATAAATTTATTCAAAACGTTTTTAAGGTCAACAAAACTCGTATACCCAACGGTAATATAAATATATGCACCTCCGTCCAAATAGCCGTACACATGTGTGCTTACGGCCGGAATATCCTTAGCCACATTTCACACAGATTATGAAATGTTCCTGTGAAAATAGACTCCTCGCGGTTCCAATTTCAAAGTATTCATGGGAGATGAATAGAAATTGTGAATACACACACTCAAAGTTATAATAAACTGATATTCTATATGCCATATGCTATATGCTATATGGCGTATGGTGTATGGCAGACTCTATATGGTCTGTGGCCGTATTCATTTCAGAGTATCACAAAGAGGAGCAACACAAGAGAGTCCTTTGCTCCTTGTGCAAATATTTGTTTTTCTATTGAATTGACGTTGGAAAATGAAGAAAAATAACGCCATTCATTTTAATTCACTGTATATTGATTGACTTTTTATATACCCTGTAAGGCCCAACAACAGTGGGGCGGAGTGGGAACGACTTGTGGGCAACAGATGAATGTAATTATGAACGTTAATTAATTCAATTCAAAGAATTTTATGTTTATTGCAAATCGAATAAAAGATGAGTTTATGGCATTCTTGGGATTATACCCTAGCTTGAATTGTGAATGGGGTATATAGATTTAGCTACAGTTTGTATAAATGACTGGCTGCTCCTTGGGCTATGCCAAGGGGAGGGAATAAAATACAGATATTTTTTGCTGTTGAATTTAATGAAGTTATAGAGAGAGAGAGGGAGAGAGAGAGAGAGAGCCGGTACAGGGTATTTTGTAGTCTTGCTTGAAAAGCATCCGCCTTATTATCAGTTATTATTAAATAATGCGAATATATCCATAGAAATAGCATTTCCCCCACAGATGTGGATGCCAGTGTAATGTCGGACGGCTAATTGCTAAGTGCCTCTCCGCCTAACTAAGTTGAGTGTTCGTCTGTCTATCTGTCCGTCTGTCTGTCTGTCTGTATGTCAGTCTGTTTGACTGCCTGACTCTCTGACTGTTAGAGTGCTGCTCGGCTTGTCCGTCTGTGTGTCTGTCTGTTTGTCTGTATGGCAACGCATGCCATGCCAACAAACTGTTGCTGTTGATTAGCAGCCGCAACCAGTGAAAGCAACAGCCGATTGAGAGGATGTAACGGTAAAGATATACAGAAAGCGAATACACTCATAAAATACAAGGCCAATTATTTTTTGCTCAGCTTAAACCGATTTCTATTACTCCTTGGATGTGTGCACAATGCGTGGATATATTCCAAGAACGTGGACCAGCTAAGCTTTCTATGTGTTCCCCATGTTCTGTACACACATACATTGGTCTCTGTGTGTGCTTGTGTGCTTGTGTGGGTGCCAAGCCCCGCTTTGTACGCTGCAATCTCTTTATTATATTACGTGCGTCGCTCTTGTAGTCTGTTGCCCGAGCACAGAGCTCCAATACTTAGCCTTTTGCCAGCCAGCCAACCAAGCAAGTAAGCAACCATTGAACCACCCAAGCTAACACCCAGAGTCACCCACACACACATACGCACACACGCACACCCCCACACACCCACACATCCACACCCCCACTCAGTAAGGCATCCCGCCCATTCACCCCACCATCGCCATGTGTTGCTGGCACAATTTTCCACTTCCTTTTTGAATGTGATTCGTGTGATTCGTATGATTCGTGTGCCAGTTCTATTTTGCTCCGTTCAGTAATTGTACGACTGAAGAAATGAAAAGCTCTCAGTGGAAAAACGATTACGCTGTTGCCATTTCCACATTTCCACATGGCGAAAAGCTTTACGTTTCCGGCTACATTTCCGCTACGGCGTGCATTTTACGCGCTTTAATTAGTGGGAACCCAAACAAAGTCCATTGATCAGGGCCCACAAGGTAAATAAAAAAAAATGAAAATTGTTTTTCAATATTTACAGTTTTAGCAGAAGGAAAACTAATAAACTGCCATCAAATATGCAAATTACTTGGCAAACAAATGGCTTACGTTGCGTATACGCAATTTCTCAAAGTGTACGTTGCAAACAAAAGCTTCAAGTTGTTACGCGATATAAGAGATTATTGTCAAAAGCTCATCATCTATTTCTCACTGTCTCTCTCTATCCGCTCTGCATTCTCTTCTGCCTTACTCTCTTTTCCGCTCTTCGCAACAATTCGTTCTCTTAAAGCTTTCATGCTCTTAACAGACCGCAAATTACGTATACGCCGAGTGTAGCTTTATATTTATATTATAATAATTCAAAAGTAAACAATCAAAATTCATTCTTATAAACAATCAAAATTCATTTTTATTTTTGAATGGAATCTTCGAGGTAGCAGGAATATTGAGTCTAAATATTAAAAATATTTCCTTGTTTGTTTTCTTAAGTCATAAAAATTCAAAATCTAAAGTTTGGCCTGAGTTTTGAAAAACACAATAAATTACTTAAAATCATATTGTTTGTTGATGCCCTCTTTTAATTTCATGGGTTAATTAATTATTCTATATTTTTATTTGCATATTCGATTTAAAGATAGATCCTAGTTAAGTAACTATTTGAAATAGGAATTTATAATTTAATACAAATATTGCTCCGGATTCGAACTTCATTCGAAACTCACTGTCAATGGATGGAAAACTTAATATGTATATTAAAACAAAACTGAAGCAAAGCAAGTCATAAACATTTTTATTAAAATATATTAAATTTTTATTAAACTTAAATTACATAAATTACATAAAATTTTAATTAAATTAAATTAAATTTTCATTCAAATATTGGCAGATGTTCCTATACCTTACTTTTAATTAAACATTTAAAATTAACTTAAAATATATATATTTAATTTTTTTTTGTTTTAATAGGTGGCAATTTTTGACTGCTTTAAATTTAAATGTATGCATTAAAGGGTTAAATATGACATTTTTTATTATAAATAAATAATTATAAAAATATCGAAATAAAATAAATATAAAGAGTTTACAAAAGTGCAGGCTATATACGCAAGCAACAGATATATAATAAATTATAAATAATATAATAATATAATAATAATAATATAATAATATTATAATAATAATTATAAATAATTATTAAATACTGTTACCAAAGTAAATATGAAATATTCGATCGCAAAAAAATATTAAAATTCCAAATAAAATTAAAAAAATTAAAATTAATTTAATTAAAATTAATTAAAAAAAGAATATTTTGAAAGAGAATATATAATTGTTATAAATATTTGCCAGATCTGGCAGCACTGCCAAATGTGAGCTCTTAAGTTCGCTTTGACTCAAACTGAACGCACTCTCGGCTTTCTCTCGTTTGCCACTCATTAGGCAACTCCGGAACGGCGGACACCTGTGAAAGCTTTCAATCAAAGTAACGGCGATTGTTGGACGCGGATGTAAACAAAAGATGTAACAAACAAAAGAAAAGAGTCCAAGGCATGGCCGTAAAGCAACCACAATTGAGATAAACAAACAATTGAGGATGCAATTAGGGAAACGCGTCATAAGCAGCAAGCACCAAGCACGGAGAACGGAGAACGGAGAACGGAGAACGGAAAACGGCGACTCACTCGTGGCATCCACAAGTATGAAGATTTCGTCAACGTAAACAAACATGGGACATGCTGGTGGCTTCTCTCTGAGGCGCTGGTGAGCCACTGAGGCGCTAAGGCGGTGAGCGAGCGTCCGATTGTGGGAGCACTGGGAGCACTGGGAGCAGTGTATCTCGGGTCCGAGTTAAAGTTGAGCTGACGATGATTTGGGTTTTGGGCTTTGGGCTTTGGGCTTTGGGTTTTGGTTCCGTTCGCTTTCAACTTTTTTGTGTCAGTTGCGCGGCAAACGAGCCACTGTGCAAACGTGCGAATTATCCCTCTCGTTAACGCTGCCACAATTTTGGGATAGAACCGTCAGAACGTGGGGCACCAACGCGACGCGGACGATGCTGCCATAAACGTTCGCGTTGACAGTAGAAAATTTAAAATTCTAAAAGGAGAAAGGAAAAAGGAAAAAGGAAAAGTGCCTGACGAAATGGGCCACGAGTGAAGGTGTGTCGGTTGTGCGTGTGTGTATGTGTGTGTGTCTATCTAAGTGCTCCGCGCGTGTACGTCTATCTGTATGCATACGAATTAATGTGTGTGTGTGTGTGTGTGTGTGTGTGTGTGTTGTTTGCGGGTATGTTGGCAGTACATATTAATTATTCAAATTAATTGCAAAAAATGCGCTACAAGTGCAAGAGACGCACATAAATATTTCACACAGAACACACAGAGCGATGAGGAGATGTGGAGATGAGGAGATGGGGAGATGAGGAGATGAGGAGATGAGGAGATGGGGAGACGAGGAGATGAGTTGACACAACGGATGACGCCATCTCCATCCGAAACCTTAATGCCAGCTGAATAAAAGCCAGAGCATATACACAATCACATAGAAAGGATATTAGGGATATTAGGGATTTCGTTTTCTGTTTTCCCTTCGCAAATGCAACTCTGATTATGTGTCATTTTTATTGGACATACATATGTTTTTTTTATGTCAATTTTTTTTTTTTTTTTTTTGGCTTTCTCCCCCAATGTAAATGTTTGCTTATGCTGGCATCCGCACCCGTACTGGTGTGCTGGTGTGCTGGTGTTTCCCCTGTCCTGTCACCGTCACGCCCCTCGTCATATCCCCCACGACCATCACGACCATCATGGCCATCATGACCATCACTGCCATCATGGATATCACCATACAAGTGGAGCGTGTCTCGAAAGACAAACAAATAAAGAAAACACGTCCAACTTATTCCTTGGCCTTCTCATTTATGACCAGTGCGTCAGCATGGCGAATACTTGACATGTGTCCTGCCCCAGTACCGAAAATGGATTTACGACCGCTTCACTACGTTTGTGCTCTCTCCCCCACCCACCTACACCCACACCCTCCCACTCCAGCTGCTCGCCCCAGTTGGATCGTTTCACTCTAATGGCTTTTTTGTGGCCGTTCTGTTGGTGAACGTCTTCAGCTTCGTCTCCACCCACATTGGAATTTGTACTTGTCGTGGCGTGGCAGCATCTCAGCATCAGCATCTCAGCATCTCAGCATCACAGCATCTCTCAGTGGCCCCATTATCACCTTGCTAATTATCTATCGATGATGATGCCATTGCCATGCGCCGTGCCATAGCTCGGGGCTTGGGGTGTGGGGCCCGCGTCTTATCAGTCAGAACTGGCGACGTTTTTCAGTCCTCTATTTGCATTCCCATTTCTGTGTGCCCAACGTGAAATGAAAATCTTATAATAACATTATTTTTATTCCCTCCTCTTCATAACAAATAAACATGTCACCGGGTCACAGGGGCAACAACAACAACAAAAACAATAACGAAAACGAACAAATTGTAGACAAACAATGGACATAAACTCTTGGCTGCCCTTCACTATTGTCAAGAGCAGCGAACAAAGGCTGAGGCAGAAACCTTCCAGACAGACCCGAACACCTGATCCTGTCCTCTAAGTGTGGGTGTACCTGTAATTGATTTGCGGGTTGCGAACTTTGTCCCACTTTCTGGGGAGACAATTAATCAGGATTTTATGAAATAAAAAAACTCTTGAAAGGGGGACAGATTTAATAATGATTGAAGCTACATCAATTATTTCACGAATTAGATAAGGATGATTAAGTTTAATCAAATTAAAAATAAATATTAAATAACAATAAGATTTAACGATTAGATTGATGTATTATACAAATCAATATATAATACTATCCATCAAGTAGTATGTCGATTCTCGATTCAAACCCATCCAAAAATATTTCACCAATAGAAACTGTGATCAATTTAAAAGTCACCAGCGCATCACTGTGAGAGGGCGGGAAGGGAAGGGTGGTGAAGACGTGTTGTCGTTGGGGGAAATCGCTTATCAGGCGCAACCACAGGTAGTTTTCGCATAGCCTTGACAATGACAGCCAAAGAAAGTGGTTGAGGGCCAAAGCTAAACAATGAAGGAGAAGTGCAAATTTGTAGCGCCAATGGCAATAATAACAACAGAAGCAACAAAAACGACAATAATAAGAACAACAACAACAACAAAAATGTTAGTTGATTATTTTAAGGTAGTGGCAACAACAACAGCAAAGGCAGCAGAAGCAGCAGAAGCGGCAACGGCCGTTACAACAAACAAACAAAGAAAACAAACAAAAACTGGCGAATATTGTGGGACGATGAGCAATAAACCGATGGAGCATAGAACCGTACTGAGCGAGGGATTGAGACAGGGAGATAAGGCGGAGGGGTGAGCTGGAACGACAGAGAGAGGGAGAGAGAGGGAAAGAAGAAGGGAAGGAAGGTGGGTTGTCGGTTAAGGTACTAAAGCAGCAAGGGAAGGCGTCGTGTGGGGCTGAAGAGTGCTTTAGTTCACATACACAAACACATACACAAACACAAACACACACACACACACATACATAGACAGATTCTCTCATTCACTCGCACTCCCACTCTCTTGCATTTAGTGCTTCGGGTCACTCTTTCGATGGGCGCGCGAGCTTCTGTGAGTGAGTATGCGAGTGTGCATGTGTGTGTGTGTGTGTGTGTGTCTGTTTATGTGGCTTTAAGCTTGTGTTGGTGTAGTAAAACGGGTTTTGAGTTTGCTTTTGCCACTGCCAACTGCCAACTGCCACTACTGTTGCCTTTGCCGCTGTTGCTGCTGTTGTTGTTGTTGTCGTTTCGGTTGCTGTTGCTGTTGCTGTTGCTGTTGCTGTTGCTGTTGCTGTTGCCGCACTTTCAGTCAGTTGGGCAAGTCAGTTGCTCTTTTGGTTTAGTTAACGAAGTACGTGCCGCATCGACAATGGCAGTGACATCAAATTGCAACGCATAGAACGACGCTCAATCAAGCGACGCAGCAAAAGACAACGTTATAACGGGTTAGTCACAACGCGTCAACGGCATCAACCGTTGCTTCGGGGTGTTAAGTGCCTTCGGAGATTCGGAGAACAACTACTGAATCTACTTTCAATTATTTATATTTAAAATATACACACATACACACACTTTACATACATAATTACATGTGTATATATATATATATATATTCGTTCAATCGGTGGAATCCACTGTGTGGCAGCTGTTGCTCAGTGTTATGTAAATGTCAAAAATTCAAAGCTCGTATCTTGTATCTCATGGATATAAATCCAACTATGAGTACGTGCGATTCTGTGTACATTTGTGAGCGCGTGTGCTTGTGTCTGTCTGTGTGTGTGCTTATGTGTGTGTGTGTGTGAGTGTGTCTGTATTGCTGTGTTCCTGTGCACTTGTATTTGTGTTAAATGCCAGAATTGACTTAAGACTCAATGCTGCGTCATTTACTGCTCAAATTCCTTTAGCCACTTGATGTGTTTCCAGCATCTTTTAGAGCAGCAGCCGTCGCTGCCATCCCCGCCGCCTCTCCCAAATGACCAGCAGCTTCAATTGAAATACGAGACGCACTCGACTCTTGGCGGCTCCTACGCGCTTATCCCTATGGCATCTCCCTGCAAGCATTTTGGCCGCAGCAGCAGTAATGAGAACAACAACAGCAATTACAACATACTAAATCAAACACAAACACACCCATACACCCTGGCACACACACACACACACGCACACACTCATAGTGTATACCCTCTATACACCTACTTTAAAATTTAGAAAGTTGCCTGTCTGGCGCTCACCTCAGACTTTTTTCTCCGTTGCCTTGGCTTTCATTTCGTTGTCTTGGGCTCGTTGTCTTCTAGATATACATATACATTTATACATATACATGTGTGTGTGTGTATGTACATATGTATGGGAGCGTGCATGTGTGTGTGAAGGTGTGTGCATACTTGCCTCCCTTTCGACCACTCATCGCTGCATTCCTCCGCCTTTTTAGCCGGTTCCAGCCGGGCACCTCTTCTCATATGTTTTCTTTCTGAGTCGAGTCGAGTTTTCTTTTAATTGGCTTTAATATCTGGAATTTTCTTTAAATGGGTTACAGAATTTCACTTACTTTCGATGGGATTTTGTCATTTTTCACTAATTAACAAAGAAATTTATTCAGACTGCGCTTTGCCAGTTTTATTCTGGAACTGACTTCAAGTCCATTTATTCATAGATAATAATTATTAACCGGTTTCCCTTTTATATTGTTTTTTCAATAATCACAATTATAAATATTTATATTTTCTGTCTCTAATTAAACGCCTGCGACGTTATGAGCTTCTGACTTGCCTTCACCTCCGTATTATTTATAGCCCCATTGTTAAAGACACACACGCTCCATGACCTAACTTACTAACAGCCCGGGCTCTGGAAAGGTTCCTCGAAATCGGGCTTACCCTGGCACAGAGTATAGAGAGCTATAAGTAACGTCTTACTTCCTACACGATATTCAAATTCAATTATCCGCACTTTTCTCAGACTTCTGTGTAAATTAAACATACGATAATTAAGGATTCGGAATCGATTTTGATTACGTCTTTATTACCTGAGTTTGCTTAGATTGATTTTCCATTAGACAGTTGAATCGATATATATATATTACATATTATATATTATATATTATATATTATATATTATATATTATATATTATATATTATATATTATATATTATATATTATATATTATATATTATATATTATATATTATATATTATATATTATATATTATATATTATATATTATATATTATATATTATATATTATATATTATATATTATATATTATATATTATATATTATATATTATATATTATATATTATATATTATATATTATATATTATATATTATATATTATATATTATATATTATATATTATATATTATATATTATATATTATATATTATATATTATATATTATATATTATATATTATATATTATATCTTATATATTATATATTATATATTATATATTATATATTATATATTATATATTATATATTATATATATTATATACCTTAGGATGGCCAAATTGTGATTCATCAATTGATAATTGATTCATCAAATCGGACAATCGGAGTCACTATCCTTCGAAGGGTTCGACCCACTCCTGTGCTACCCCCAAGTATGTATATTCCTAATGACTATACCGTTTATATAAGCCCCGTGGTTTTCGTACTTTACAACTCAACAAATCAAATAAAATCGATATCCACGGATTATTGAAAATACTTGTAGTTTCTGTTACGTCCGTTCACATCCAACGGACGCCGCAGCACTAGCCTATCGGCAAAGGACTTGTAACTGTCAGATACTCAGTAATCTGCTGAAATTGTAAATTAAAATTAAAAATATTTTTTAAATATTTATAAAGTATATAAAGAGTATTAAGAGATCGGCTAAGCTTACTTGGGATCCTTTCAACATGGCTAATTTAATCCTGAACGTTTGCAGTTCTCCTTAAATTCCAAGAGCCAATTTACAGACAGGCAATAAAATTGAATTGGGCTTTTAGCAAAAATATTTATTTTGGCCACCGAAACTCAATAAAAACTAAGCAATTCTTTGTTTTTCAATCGTACTTTCAGATACTTTTATAACCCGTAAATGGCTCTGCAGCGGAGGCTCCATTAAAATCACGACCCGCCGTGCAAGGAATGAGAATTGAGAGTCGCCCTTCGCAGGCCAAAAACGCAAACTTACAACAAAACGTCCAACGACACTAACAACAACAACAACAGCAATAAGAAGAAGAAGAAGAGGAAGAGGACGAAGAAGAAGAAGAAGAAGAATAATAACAAGCTCAAGAGCAACAATAAAATCCTTAAAACGTAAAAACCGTACAAAGTTATTTCGTCCTTGGCATTTGCAAATAAGCCACAAAGTCGCAGAAGGTTGCTTCTTGGGTGACGGAGAGCAGGAGCGCAGCAAGGGAGCAGTAGAGGAGCGGTAAAGGAGCGCCAGAGGAGCAGCTGCTGTGCAAGTCAAGAACAAGTCAGCGAACGGAGAAAACTTTAGAGTGAACCTGGGACAGGACTGGACAGGAAAGGACAGCGCAAAAGGATAGTGTATAAGACGGAATAAGAAGAAGAGGAAAGGAACGTGAGGGTATAGCCCGGAGCCAAGCCGGACAAGAGAAGGCGTAATCGTGGCCCAACGACAACAACATCATTACAGCAGCAACGGCAGCGTCGCTGGCAGCGGTTGCGGCAGCACCAGCAGCGCCGTTGGCAGCGTTCCCGTCATCATGGAAGGGCCGGAGGTGACGTTTCTCTTTCAATTTGGAAGCGTACGCGATGCAGTTTGTGTGCCGGTAAATGCGCTGACGCTCAAGTCACTCAAGGATTTGGCATGTGACTTCATAAACACCAAGGTAAGTGCTCCAATCGAAGGAACGCGAATGAAGGACTGTAGTTGGTGGAGGCAAGGGAAGGGTGGCGAGGAGAACGCCAAGGGAAATGGCAAGAATATAGACAGGGAAATGGCATGGGGTTGGGGTAGGGGAAGAGGAAGGGGAAGGGGAAAGGAGTGAACGGATTGAGTTAGGCAATACGTGTGGAAATGGGAACTAGTGAGGAGATGGGGATAAAAATGGGTCACCATCTGCTCACTTAATTATGCAGAAGGCAGTCAGAACATGTCAATATTTTTGCTAGCCTCGCAGCCGGAACGCGGTCAAGTCAACATCGGCCATCGTTGCCCAACTCCCTGTAAGCAGTATTACGTGTGAAGGTGTGTGGGTGTGTGGGTGGTTGGGTGGTTGGGTGGCTCGGCTGTTGACGTTTGTGTGTGTACCTAATAAATTTATGTGCGCACAATAATTGCTTAATTTCATTAAGTAACGCCGGACTAGTATATAAAAAGTAGCACCGGTCACACACACACACACACAAACACACACACACACACATAGACATTTCCCTAACTACGTTGTTGCCCATGACCAATTCAATTAACCAACTGGCAGCTGGGACACTGCCCAAGTTGAGACCCCAAAATCAGTAAAGCTCATCCGTGCAGACACGTACCGAAGTGTACGCCGTACGCCGTACGCCGTACGCCCTTTGCAGGCACTTAGTGGAGTTTTACCAGCTGCTCCCCCGGCACAGGGATCATCTTTCAATGTCTTGTGGCAAGTAATGGGCAATAATGATTGTGTTACCAGGCTGATAATTGCAGCCAAAGGGTCTGGACGACAATTGCATAACTGACAGGAACATGTATATATATATAATACTATATATTAGCCAGCCTCAGGGATTCAATTGGAGATCTCAGTTTCAGGTAATCAAAATTATAATTGGGTTTCATTATGCAACACAATTAAATTGAATTAAGTCAAATATCCGAAATTATTAGTTATTGATCTGAGTGATATATGATATGTATTATAGAAGCGCTAGGCGAAGCTCCGAGCAGTTTCAAGGGTATGCCGGAGACAAATCCAAAAAACGAAACTCACACCTTTCAATTAGGAAACTTGTGTATCTGTAAGCCTCCATAAAGACGGGGGACTCTTATCGCCCTATCAATTATACGATCTCTGATATCGAGAGATAAGGGCGGGCGTATGCAAAATGAGCGTTGAACGAAAACGAAATAAACAATCAATTGGCGTCAATCAATACTATGGTTGGTAATTGTGTAATTCTTGATATCTGCGGTTACTTTAGATACCAGATAGTGGACTCACATATCTATCGGATCGCATACTGCTGTTCATCCATGACTACAGCACGCCCAACGTGCTGCACATCATCAACTCGGCGGCGGAAGTGGTCGATGAGACGCTTGTGGAAATCGTATTAATAGCCAGTCGTAAGTAAGCGGAATCGAGGGATTCCTTTGCCATTTCACAGATGTCGTCAGCAGCCATTTTATCCTTACAAATATATATATATATATATATATCTACAGCCATTCTATATCCAACATCCGAGATGCCAACACTCAAGCCCCACAGCCTGAACGTGCATTCCTATAAGGCGCCCACATTCTGTGATTTCTGCGGTGAAATGCTGTTTGGTCTGGTGCGTCAAGGACTCAAATGTGATGGTATGTATCATGACAGCTGACAGATAGACAGACACACACACACACACATACGCACAATAATCACTTACATATGAAAAGAAGAGACTTACACACACACACACAGATAAATGACTTACACACTGACACAGAATAAAGTCACTTGTGGCCAATCTGTTTAACCCTCCCCTCTCCAACAACCACACTTTCCGCTCTCACCCACAACACAGGCTGCGGTCAGAACTACCACAAGCGGTGCGTGGTGAAAATTCCCAACAACTGCAATCGTTCCAGTGATGCCACATCGCGACGCTCCTTCACGTTGCAGGCACCGCGCAGCCCGTCCGGAAGCTCACAGCAGTCGCTGGTATCCAACGAGGAGTCGACGGGTCGGAATGACTCCAACAGTTCACTGGTAAAACGCATGTCGGATCTTATGAGTGATATTATTAGGAATTGAGTTACATTAATCCCAGCATGGGATGGGTTTGTCCAGACGGACGGGGGAGGGGATGGGATATTGTTTAATATTCAATGCTGTTCAGGTCACTGCGAGTATTTAAAGCCTGTACTTAATTTTATCCATTATTATTTCCTTACTTTACTTTGTATTATTTTACACTCAATAAACTTATATTTATATAAAAATAAAGAAAAAATAAGAAAGAGAATTTCAATTATTATTATTTTGAGTTTCAAAGCGATTTAAATACTCGTAGGGACCTACTAGGGACAGACAATCGGTGTTCCTTTGGCTTTCACAGCTTTTAAAAGTTTTACTTCCACTTTCACCCCTTCCCACACATAGAACATCCCCGGCTACTCCACTCGCCACCAGCGCACGCATTCCGCGAGCAGTCGAAATGGCCTGATGGTACTCCGGATTCCACACACCTTCATGGTGCACACCTACGGTATACCCACGGTCTGCCAGCTGTGCAAGAAGCTGCTGAAGGGACTCTTCAAACAGGGACTGCAATGCCGCGACTGCCAGTACAACACTCACAAGAAGTGCATGGATAAGGTTCCGCAGGATTGCACGGGTGAGGCGCAGCTGAGCCAACTTCAGGCGGAGATTTCCGACGGAACACCGCGCAAGGAGCGGGATAACTTCTTCCGGGAGGAGTTCGATGACAGCGACTTTGAAGACGGACCTGCCCCACAGACGGAGTATGGCAAGTATGGGAAACCGACGGGCGGTACGAATTTGGTAGCTGGACGACCAAGAGAAGCGCCAAAGGCGTTAACCAATGCCCAAAACTCACCGCCAGAGCTGGTTAATGGTGCCATGGATGATGGCAGCACTGGAGCAGACGCTAAGTCAAGTGATGGTCAGTCGGAGCAATCACAATCCTCATCCTCCTCCTCACCCAGCGCCAACATTCCCCTTATGCGCATTGTGCAGTCTGTGAAGCACACGAAGAAGCGTGGAGGTCAGGCCATCAAGGAGGGCTGGCTGGTACACTACACATCCTTGGATAAGGCACTCAAACGATATTATTGGCGCCTGGACTCAAAGACCATAACGCTTTTCATCTCAGAGCAAGGTAGTAAGTACCACAAGGAGCTGCCACTCGCGGAGCTTCTCTCGATTGAGACTCATCGTGAGCCACGTACCGAAAGCAACTACTGCTTCGAACTGTGCACGGCCAATCTCAGCTACTACGTGGGTCAGGATCCCCAGGTAAGTGTCGGGGAAGACCATGTTGTGCGTCTGCCACCACCGGATAGCGGCATCGGTACAGATATAGCCAAGAGCTGGGAGACAAGCATCCGACAGGCTTACATGCATGTCACCAACACACGTGAGTTTCCCATTGGTGACCAACTGTTTCTTTGGGTATGAGCTAATCTGTGACATTGACAGAATGCTGTGAGACGGAGGAGCAAGTGCAGGATATGGGCCAGCTTTACCAGATCTTCCCCGATGAAGTACTCGGATCCGGACAATTCGGTGTCGTCTATGGCGGTGTACACAAGAAGACCAAACGGGAGGTGGCTATCAAAGTAATCGACAAATTACGCTTTCCCACCAAGCAGGAGGCTCAGCTGAAGAACGAGGTGGCCATCCTTCAGAACATTACCCACTGCGGTGTGGTGAACCTCGAACGGATGTTCGAGACACCGGAGCGCATATTCGTTGTCATGGAGAAGCTTAAGGGAGACATGCTGGAAATGATTCTCTCACATGAACGGGGTCGCCTCAGCGAACGCGTGACCAAGTTTTTGATCACCCAGATCCTTATTGCACTGAAGTACCTCCACTCTCAGAACATCGTCCACTGCGACCTTAAGCCAGAGAACGTCCTACTCTCCTCGGATGCCGAGTTTCCACAGGTGAAGCTCTGTGATTTTGGGTATGCCCGTATTATCGGCGAGAAGTCCTTCCGACGCTCAGTTGTAGGTACTCCCGCTTACCTGGCGCCCGAGGTACTGCGAAACAAGGGCTACAATCGATCCCTGGACATGTGGAGCGTTGGTGTCATCATCTACGTGAGTCTGAGTGGCACGTTTCCCTTCAACGAAGAGGAGGACATCAACGATCAGATTCAAAATGCTGCTTTCATGTATCCACCGAATCCCTGGAAGGAGATCTCCTCAAATGGTAAAGGCACAATCATCATCCAATGCATCCAATCCAAATCTAAACAAACAATTGATATTCCCCTCCAGCCATTGACCTCATCAACAATTTGTTGCAAGTGAAGCAGCGCAAGCGTTACACTTGTGACAAGAGCCTCATGCACTACTGGCTACAGGATAAGCAGACTTATCGGGATCTGCGCAATCTGGAGACCCAAGTGGGCCTGGGACGCTATCTCACCCATGAGGCTGATGACATACGCTGGGAGAGCTCTGGCGACATTTGACCTGGCCAAGCAGACACGGCTACAACCTCTGAGCTGCTGCAGCCACTCTCCGGAGTCCATAGTGTGCCCGGTGACAATTATCCATCCCAATCGAACTGCGCCGGCTGCCATCGACTGTCCAGTTCCCCCAAGGTGGAAGCCATTGGTGACAAGGCTCTGAAGTGGATGCGCTTTCATCTCTGCAAGCACATCAAGTAGCGCCCATTCGTCGCACACTCACACTCACACTCACACCCACACTCACACCCACACACACACCCACACTCGCCATAAGTTATTTGTTTAGATATCCTCAGACTGTATACTATTGAAAATCCTACATAAGCACCTCGAAACTAGAGAATTAAAAAGCCAGAAAGTTTTCATTGCTTTAACTTTAATCCAGACTTGATATGGTTTTTGATATACACACACACACTCACACACATATATATACATATAATATATTCAGAAATTCTCGCCGACTCCTCTCTATGTGTCCCTAAGAGGATAATTAAATATTTATACATGTTTATCATATTTATGTACAAAAAATAAATTGTCACGCTTTTCCAGATACATTTTATATAACTGAACTCTCTGTGCTAAAATTTTCTTAAGAACTAAAACTAGCCTAAAGTTTAAAAAACTAACGAATTGCAGTACTTAAAATACACGTACAACTCACCACACACACACACACACCCACACACACACACTACCCCATAGATAGACTCCTAACCAGACCAACCTACCAATGCACAAAGCTCATATGTATTTAAGAACCAGTTGCGATTAACGAGAACATGAACAACATAGATAAATAAATAATCTTAATAATAATAAACTATCTTTTATCTAATTACCGCTTTATAACTACTTTCAACACATTTGAACAACACAAATGCAGCGACTTGCAACGTGTGACACCCTTTCAAAAAATGTTCATTGCGTGAAAGCGCATTTTCCGGCAGTCGCCAAATGAACGTCTGATGCACAAGATGACGCATTTCGTACCTCAGCTTTGGGTGCTGCTGGCATTTACCTACATCGGATCCTGTGAGTGGGTGGAGATAGCCAAATCTGAGACCAAGTCGTTCAAGCACAATGGAGCCTTTAAGGGCGCAAGCGTGAAGCCAATAACTGAGTATACGTTGGCTAAGATGGCTAATACTGATGAGGGACTCACCACGCCCAGCTCCGCATGGGTTGAGTATCAACGAGAACGATTTGGATTAAGTAACAGTAATCCATTGATTGTAAGTGATGCGGGGGGCCTGAAAATAAGTGGACAAATTGTTGTCCCGATCAGTACCCATCTAATAAATACCAGGACCAAGTTAGTGGTGAAAAGTACTTCCACGCCAACAGTGGACGTGGAAGTGGTGGTCACACCCAAATTAGAAACAACATCTCGTCGCCATTCTGTTCAAGTGGATAGCTCGAGCGGCGCCAATAGCCAAAATGATGAAGTTGAGACCGTTGAAGAGGCGCCCACAGAGCAAACGGACACCGATGGGTCTTTTTTTGTTGATGACACACAATCGCACATGCCCACCAAAAATGGATTTATTGCCTTTTTGAAAAGATTACACAAGGATTGGATTAAAAAGTCAGCGCTTAGCTTGGAACATAAGATTCAATTATTAACTCAGCTGCGCGACAAATTCATGAAAGCTATTGGTGCGTATTTTTAATTAATTTAATAGAAGTTAAAAGCATTTACACTTGATTACCTTTCTGTAACAGAGAAACAGTTCTCGATGTTGTGGCAGCCAGTGGAACGAGGACGCAATCGTGGCTTATTTGGCGACTCGAAAATTGACTTTCCCCCGGAAGTTCCCCTAATGACAATTAATGTTCTAACATTAGCTGTCTTTCTAATTAAACTCGTACTGGTAAGTCAATAAATATAAATATAAAGTTATTTATTATTTAATACTATTAATAATTTATTTTAGCAAATTATAAAAATTGTGAGAAACAAGCAGTATAATATATCAGGCTTTACTATAAATACTGAAATTATTAAGAATCCCACCACCTTTTAAAAAACCGCTTATTTTAAAATACAGGCATATTTGGCATGGCAACTCTCGTGACAGAAACAGTCTGGCAGCTCTGTTTCAGCAGTACAGCTGTTGGATGCTTGGTATATTTACACGTGCAACGACAGAGAGTTTTTTAAGTTAAGACCTTTTATGTTCAAATAATCAGATAAATAAAATGGATGACAAAACATTAATTGAAGTTATTCATAGTACTAATCAACCGGAACTTTTACCCACAATGGGTAAGTACATGTAAGCAGCATACATATTTCTAGCTTACGTCTTTTTTTCACAGTGAATTTTCAAAACGGGACGTTGGGCGGTAATGCTGAATTCAGTTTAGTAGAAAGTAGTAAAAATAAAAAGCAACCTATGCGTGCACTGGTTGTAGCAGGAGAGAGTATCTATGAAGGTGATATACAGGAGAGTCAACAGTTTGACACATATTTTTTCGTACGCAATAAGATCACAAACAAGGCGACAATCCTTCCGGTTCAGCAGTCGTTGCTATCCAACAATGTATACAAGAAATTAGAGAAGAATGTCAGGAAACCATTGCTTACCAAGGAGCACGCAATTAAAAAGTTGCTTAAGGAGTTTGGTGGTCGCCAAATGTCACGACGCTTGGCCAGAGACGAACAAATGAAGGTCAATATTGAAATAGTCCGCAAAAATTTGGATGATACTGTTAATAACTCCATTCACAATGACGAAATGGATGATTCTCTCACTGATGTAAATGCCAGAAGTGCGAGTTACTTGGAATCCATTGCGCCCAAATGTAACAAAACGGCAACAAAAGTGAGCGATGTATATGATGTGATGGACTTAGTGCCAAGTACATTGTTGGATCGTCTGGATGACGAAGCTAATAGTGTACTATCGACATCGTTGGAAAAGTTACCGTAAGTCATATGCTCAAAATGTAATTTAAAATGCTTATAAAAGTAAATTATATTTTATAGGATCGAGTCAGAATATCTACTAAACTGCATCAAGCGTATTCAGGAGAAGGCAGTACATTCGAAGCAAGATTTTCTTAACATAAAACTGATCATCTATATGGATGCGTTACAGTCTCTGATAGCATTGCGCAAGCGACAAATGAAGCAAGTTGAGCTTTCACGGATATCGGAAAGAGTTGAAAATGATATTCGACAGAGATTCGCGGATCCCCATGTTACCAAGACCTGTACTCGCACAACCTACAGTACTGAAAAGGCTTTTACTCATTTCATTGTCCTTGCTTTGCTTATTAGCGAAAATTACGAAATAGACGGTAACGTGTTGTCTCAAACTCTTAAAGCATCCAAACAACGAATCACTGCCTACGCTCAGATTGTAAATGCACGACCCAAAAGCCGTTCCGATATACTTTCATTGCGATTGCCTAGCACTGTACCCCCTCTGACTATTGCCGGCCGATTCCAGCGAAAAAAAATATAAAAGTAAGTTGTTAATAATGTAAAATGCTTTGTATTAATAAAATAATAAATTTGATCAAATTTGCTTATAAAATGTATTTTTATGTAAAAAATCTATAATAACATGTATAGGGCTATCTCGTATAACAAGCACCCTGTATAAGTTGCAGTACATCGATTAAACAATTTTGGCGCATTGAGTTCAAGGCTGCAAAGGAGGAGGCAAAATAATCCTTGAGTCAAACAAGATTTATCTTTTACATATATATTTTATTACGTTTATAATTGGAAAAATATATTGTGATATTTAACACATGGCGTGTAGTTATTTGTTAATCAAAACTCATAAAATAATACGTGAACTTCATTTTGCTAAATAATTTAATTTCACTGCTTCTTGTGTTTATTCTTAGAATGCGACTCTGCTTTGCTCGTCGATTAAATATGACAGATTCCTCGTCAGTTGTATTGGTGTACAAACAGCTCACTAAAGTAATTTAGAACGAAACACAGTAGTGTAGTGTTACAGCTGTAAAACATTGAAAATATTTTATTCCAGGTATAGATTTTTGAGAATACTGATATAACTCACACGCAAAACAAATGCAAGGCAATCTTGTTATTCCCTCCCCCTTTAAGTTGTTTAATAATGAAAATGTACTTCGTCTTTGTTGGTTTTTTTAAACAGCTAGTCCAAAGACGGACACAATGCAGTACATGGTTTTATTCTCCCAACGCACTGTGCAACTACCGTCAGTATCATTGTTCCAATAGCAGGAGCTAGCTGTATGTAGTCCTGCTCCATTTTTTTGCATAATCATAGCTGTAACAATGTATTTATACGGTTTCTGCTCCTTGGTGAGTACAGTTAGGCAATTCTCAACAACCTGGCCGGTCCAGTTGTTTACCTTATCGTGCATATAGGCGTTACCACCGATAGTTGTCTCGATAGCTTCTTTAATTGTCTTGCTCACATCATCCACAATAAATTGGCTTTCTTCGCGTGCGTCATCCATTTCGACTTATAATTTTCAATTAATTTTAAGTCAAACAAATTTGCCTTTTTCTTAAATCCTGATTCGCTTGTTATGAGCGCGCGTATTCCAAAGAGTCTATGCGTCTATAAAACAGATGAAATGATGTCAGTCTAGTTTCTAGTAATATGGTTCCGTTGTTACCTGGTGTAATTTTATATAGTGATGTGAATAACAAAGATGTATCGACTTTTTTCATCAAACGATAAAAAGTTATGAATAAATTCTCCGTCAAACTAAGGGAGTCGAAAATATAAGATTTGAAAACATTGTAACCAGCATAGCCAACTGTTTGCTTAAAATATTGTATTCATAGTAATAAAAAAAAAAGTATGTAAAGAAATTTTATTTCTTTCAATTTAAAAAAATATCGAAGGATATGTTAATCGAAAAGATCTTTTCACGACCTTGCGATTTTACAAAACTATCGAAAATATTGGCCTTTCACATTTATTTACTTGTTTTAGAATTGTTTTTTAAATATGAGCACTACAGCAGCATCAGCCTTTTTTAGCCAGGATACTGCGATATTAGAGCGTGAAACAGAAACGCCCACCGAAGTTTCGGTATCGTATGAGCAAATCTGGAACGAGACACACAAAAAAGTTAGCATCGGTTGGATTAGACAAAATAATTATAAACGGGTGCGTACATACCTAGGACAAAGCAAAAGTATGTGAATATTAATTTAAAATGTAATTTTTTAGATTTGCCTACAATTTCCAGATGATTACTTGCCACACAGCAATTCAATCAGTACTAGTCTACAGACTGCATTTGTTTCAGAGGAGTGCAAGGTTTTTATTTTAGCGGATACTACATATGGCAGCTGCTGTGTGGACGAAATAGCCGCTGCTCATGTGGAGGCTGACAGCATTATTCATTTTGGTAATGCCTGTCGTAGCAAAGCCTCCCGCTTGCCGGTACTTTATTTGTATCCAGTTTTACCAATTGATTTGAAGGAGATGCTCAAGCAACTCGATACGTTGCAATCCAACTGTGTAGATAAAGAAGTGTGCATTTATTTGGACATTGGCTATCAACACCTTATAGAACAACAGTCAGTGGACGTTGCGTTAGCCGATGGTGAAAACACGCTATATAGTCAATTACTTGAAGTGTTGCGCCCATTAAAGCTTTATCTTGATGTATACCCACCCCCTGCAGAAGATTCTTTAGATAACAAAAAGACATCGGAAAAAGAGAACCTATCTGCTGCAAATCGTATCGGCATATTTGTAGGAGCTGATAATCAACGTTTTGCCAATCTATCTTTAACATCGACAATGGGTCAGTGGTATATCCTAGATGGTCCATCTGTAACACTAACGCCAAAAAATCCTCTGACAACACAATATATACGAAAACGATATTACTACATAGAGAAATGCAAGGATGCTCAGACTCTTGGACTTATTGTAGCTACATTAAGTGCTGTTGGCTACTTAGATGTAGTAACACGCTTACAAACAATGGCCAAAAGTCGGGGTATTAAAACACAATTAATTTCAGTGGGTCGCATTAATCCTGCCAAATTAGCCAATTTTCTTGAAATAGATTGTTTCGTGCTGATAGGCTGCCAGTTCAATAATATGTATAATTCGAAAGAGTACTACAAACCAATTATATCCGTGTTCGAGGCTGAAATGGCATTAAATCCAGCCTGGTATATGAAATATCCAGAGGCATACGTCACTGACTTTCAGCAATTGTTACCTGAAGGACGCAGCTTTTTGCCTTTCGATGAGAACGAAGTGCAACATCAGGATGTGAGCTTGGTTAGCGGACGCGTAAGAAGCGGCGCAGATATAGATAAAACAGTTGAAGCTTCAACTAATAACACAGTGGCCACACGAGCCAAGATGGCACTGATGACAAACGACACAGGTTTAACTTTTGAAGATCGTACGTGGCAGGGCTTGGACCCAGCTCTGGGACAAACCGAACCTGCTAAGCTGCAGAAGGGTCTTAGTGGAATTCCCATTAAATACTCGCACGACTAATGGGACCGTTTGAAAAAAAAAAATCCTGTTTTTTTTATTACTTACATTCAGGTGGCATATTACGCACAAGATTTTTTTTAATTCGCTGTTAAATGTCACGTCATATTGTTAAAGCCTATAATTTACAACAATTATAATTGCATATTTTTTTACTTGTTGGTTGTATTTTATTTTGGATTTTACTGATTTTCTTTCATTAATTTCATTAATTAAACTACACGGCTAGCAACGTTATGCTGTTGACGTAGTAGAGCTAGACTTAGACCCTCAACCAGTACATGGAGGAGCGAATTCGGTTATAATCGGGCAAGTTCTCAACTGGTCCTACGGCAGCGACAGCTGGGCACCTATCATAGATATACTTCATGCCTACATCGCGCACATTCTGTACGGTGACTGCATCAATGCGCTTCTCAAGTTCGTGCAATGGGATACGGCGATTGTAGCACAAGATTTGACGACCAATGTCCTCGCATATGGGTGTGGTGCCATCCAATTGCAGTAGCATATTTGTTTTTAACAAATTCTTAGCACGTTCAACTTCTGCCTCAGTTACCATTGTACACAAGCGCATCCATTCTCCTTGCACATTGAAAAGCATGTCCTACCACAAACATACAAAAATAAATAAGAACTGTGGGAGAGATAAAGAAGACTTAACTGATTACCTCGCACTGAAGTGGATCACAAACGAAGTATATACCCCAGAGACCAGTATCCTTGTAGCAGGTGTTGAATGACTGGAAGCTATGGCACAGATCTTGAAAATAAAATGGATAAAGTTTTCTTTTGGAAACAATAACTCTGTACACATTTCTACTTACTGTCCTCAGCACTAGCACGAGCTAGGTTTGAAGCATTGTTAGCACCACCGCCCTGTGAGCGATCCCAAGCTCCAACCAAAGTATTTGCTACCATCAATGGGATATTATCCTGATCAGTCCAGCCGCAACCTTCAACAGCAATAGCAACATGAGCCAAAGGTAGAGAGTCGTCGCGAACACGTACTTCGGAGCCAGTGAAACGACAAGCAGAAATCTCTGGAGGCAGCACGCTAGGTTCCAAGCTTCCAAGTGACTGATTAGCTAATTTCACCAACTCTTCATGTTTAACGCCGCCGGCTCCAGCTAAAACAATGCGGGATGCCTTGTAGTGAGTTTGGATGTAATCGGTCAAATCATTTTTGCCAATGGACCTAAAATATCGCAAATGATAGCAAACAATACAAAAAAAAATCATTAAAGGAGCTTACTGAATGTTTTTGGTGGGGCCCAAGATGGTTTGACCAAGGGGAGTGCCCTGGTACGCAGTAGCATGCAAATGATCAAAAACTACTTCTTGCAAATTGCTTTCGACCTCTTGCATCTCACGCAGAATGACAGATCGCTCACGCGCAATTTCAGCCTCGCCCAACTTTGAGTTTTGAATAATGTCAGCTAAGATCTCAATTGCCTTAGGAACATCCTTTGACAGACACTTAGCATAGAAAACAGTCTGTTCGCGTGATGTGTACGCATTCAAATGGGCTCCAAGGTTCTCGACTTCTAGCTCCAAGTCGGTTTGCGAGCGTTTGGCGGTACCCTAATGAAGTAATTGATATTTAACAGCCGTACAATTTAAAAAACAATAATGAACTCACTTTAAAGGCCATGTGCTCGAGAAAGTGGGCTACACCATTGTTCTTTTCGTTCTCAGAACGCGAACCAGCGTCGATCCAAAGACCAACTGTAGCAGTAGCGGCGCCAGAATCTTCACTAGCAACACGTAGACCATTATCCAGATTTGTAACCTGGGTTGCTGGTATGTTAAGAAGGGTCTTCTGAACGGTCAACGCAGACTTGTAGCGCTGGAAATAAAAAAAAAACAAAAACAATTTATAAATTTCATTGGTTGAGCAACTAACAACATAACCTCAACATAATTTGTGAAGTTTTGTAACGATTTTATAAGGCATTCTGTAATTGTTATATCTATTGCAAGTGCATGCTTTAATATTTGCATAGAATGTTAACCTCTGTTAGCCCAAATATTAATTAATAAATAATCTGACTGATCAACAATTAATAATTACGTAATTGTAAATCCTGGAGTTTTATAATCAAACAATATGTTCTTTCTTACCTTGATGAGGTCGACGCCACGCATGAACGAGCGCATATTTTGCGTTACATTAAGCACACGCAATGCCATCGTTTCTTAGGTTCGTTTAACAATTTATAAACACTTAAAATTAGGTAAACTTTTACGTTCTTCGATGTCGCGGCGCCTTCTGAAAAGTTTTACATACACAGATACACCAAGTGTTAAGTTAGTGGTGCGAAACAGCTGTTTTTATTTGCCTGAGGTGGGCACACTTTTTTAATGATGGCAACGCGAAAATATGTCTTTTATACTGCAAATTCTGATTTTTAGTAGCTTAAAATAGTTTTATTTTTTTAGTTTTCAAATATACCCAAAATTTAAATAATATCCAAATATCGAAGCCAACTATCTAAATCGACCTAAATTTTGACAATGGCAGGAAATTTTTGGCAGAGCTCCCACTCACAACAATGGATATTAGACAAACAGGATTTGCTTCGGGAACGTCAGAACGATTTACTTGCTCTTAGCGAAGATGAGTATCAAAAGATATTTATTTTCTTTGCAAATGTTATTCAAGTTCTTGGAGAGCAACTGAAGCTGCGACAGCAGGTTATTGCCACAGCGACAGTCTATTTCAAGCGTTTTTATGCACGGAATTCTCTGAAGAACATTGATCCCTTACTACTAGCACCAACCTGCATTTTACTAGCTTCTAAAGTTGAAGAGTTTGGCGTCATATCGAACTCACGTCTCATATCCATTTGCCAATCTGCCATCAAAACTAAGTTCAGCTATGCCTACACTCAAGAATTTCCATACCGCACCAACCATATACTCGAATGCGAGTTTTATCTGCTCGAGAATCTCGACTGCTGTCTAATCGTATTTCAGCCATACCGACCTTTGCTGCAGCTTGTACAGGATATGGGCCAAGAGGATCAACTACTTACACTCAGTTGGCGAATTGTAAACGATTCACTGCGCACAGATGTTTGCCTGCTGTACCCTCCATATCAGGTTTGTACAAATAAAAATAGTACATGCCATATTTAAATAAACAAATTTTACGTTTCAGATTGCTATTGCATGTCTACAAATCGCTTGTGTTATTTTACAAAAGGACGCAACCAAGCAGTGGTTTGCAGAGTTGAACGTTGACTTGGATAAAGTGCAAGAAATTGTGCGCGCTATTGTTAATTTGTACGAGTTGTGGAAAGAATGGAAAGAAAAGGACGAAATCCAATTATTGTTGGCCAAAATACCAAAGCCCAAGCCCCCACCACAACGTTAATTTAAAAAAATACCGAGAGTTCATTGATAACTTTAATACTTAATTTAATTCCTAAGTTAAAAACACTATACAAAATATTATAAACATTAAAGATACTTGGCCTGTCCACTAGAAAACTTTGTGTTCAGTATCTTAGCCTTATCTACGATTTGCTTGGTCTGATTCTTGTCGATCTTGTTAAGCTTTAAGTCAACATCACGGCTAAAGGGACGTCTTTCTGTCTTTTCACCCGAAGCAGACATCTCTTTTTCCTACGATAAATAGATTAAGTATTAAGTGAAATATTAGCATTTCAATAATAATTAATAGACTTACTCTCTCACGTTGCTCTTTGCGCATTTTTTTCTGGTGTAAATCAACAAGGGACTCATCTCTTTTGTGCTTTTTCTTATGTTTTTTGGCCATTCTCTCTTGTTCTTCGTCACGTTGTCGCTCATAGTTTGCTTGAGCAGTTTGTTCTAAGTCTTTTGAGCTACAAGGCTTAGGTCCTGCGGCTTCACTTTGTGGAGTTTTAGTCCAAGCACTTCGATCACTAAAATCAGGTCGCTCCTTTCCTTGGTAGAACGTTCGTTTCATGTTGCTCAGAGCTGCTAGTCCACCTTTAAGGCCCACCTCAGGTAGTTCAAGCATCCATTCCTCACGAACGTCTTGGTCTGTGATTGAACTATTTATGCCGCCGCCCTCCAAAGCAGCTAATTTTAAAGTCAAAGCACGTTCCTCCAATTCCACTTGAGGAGCATTTGGAATAGGCCCAAAAGTGCCCAAAAGATCGTTATCTTCATCTGCGGCTGTTTTATCATTATCGACTCTAACTTCAAGATTGTCGGGCATCACAGGGCCTATCATAGTAGTCATCGGTTCAGCTCCAGCCTCAAGCTTCTGTTTAATTAGATGTGGTGGAAGGGCAGGCCCAAAGGTCTCCGCAGTGTCATTCTGCTCAAAAACCTGTCTCGGAGGAGGGACTAAGCTCGACAGCTCTCGTTTATTTGATTCATCCCGCTTGGAACAAATTTTTTCCCTGTGCCGCTTTTCTCTTTTTTCTTTTTTAGATTTTTTCCGCTTTTTTTCTAATTTTTTGCTCTTACGTTTGTTTTTACGCTTGTAATCGTCGGAACTAGAACTGTCGCTATTGGAGTCGCTGGACATTTTTTCTGAAATAGTTATAAATATTTGGAAATGAAAACTACATTGCTTGAGGTAAAGCTTTAACTACAGATTCTCTATTAAAACGTGTTTAGGGCTTAAAAATAATTAACAAACCAGTACAATGAGCAGGACGTAATAAATACAAGCTACGAATATATTACTATAATCTAAATGGCAAACGTTTTTTTGGCCTTGCGATAGCTGTAAACGAGAGATTTAAAAATTCCTGCAGATGGAATATTTTTAAGAGACTGAGTGACGCTACTGCGCCAGACAATGTCATTGATGGAGACCTGAAGTGTTTTGGACAACAATGGAGATGTTGACAAATGGTCCACAACATCCACATAGTCCCCACTACAGGCAGAATTTTTTTGTAATCTTCGGCAAAGCTCCTTGGGTAACTGTTGCAAGTGATGTCGCAGAGCTGCACTAGACTTGTCCTGCTCGAATGTAATAGACGGCTTACGGGAGCCAGGTTCGATACCATGCATATCAACGGCTATGTAATCTGATAACAATCGCATGGTAGGTTGATAGAGAGCTAAAAATTCAGATACTTGTGGAAGCACAATATTGTGGACTTTTTGCTTATTTTCACCGAAGATCATGCGAAAGTCACCCTTGTAGCTTAGTCCTGCAATCACATAAAATAAATCATATGCTGTGAATTTTTCTGGTAGCATGAGCAAAGCCGCATGACAAGCGGACTGTAAGTTCCGATCCCTTGCAGACTGTAATCTTGGATTGTCATTCAGATTCACGAGTTCAGTAACAGGCTTCTGCAAGCGTCCAGCTAAGTATAAATGCCGCCAATCAAGTAGATCTTCAATTAAATTATCCTCGTGCACCACGCCATACTTAATGGTCAATCCTATGTCTTCCAGTGGAATTAAAGTATTGAAATATGCACGTGCTCCCAATCGATCCTGGTATTGTGCCACAAAGTTTGCTCCTAAATGCTTTATTGCCGAGTAATGGCTGGCATGTCGATGAATGTTTTCTGCATGAAATCCTATCGAATCACGAACGCAAAATACCAAGTCGACAACACTTTTTGAATTTGGTTTATGATCCAACTTCTCATAGCCCACTTGCTGTTTGACACCCGAGCCATAGGCAAACATATAACTCACATTGCCCAGTGGAAAGCGCGTAACTGTGCGCCTGTATAGGTCCAGCATAATAATTCGAAGGTGGTTTGTTATAATAAGGTTAAAAATTGCTTAGCCCAATAATAATAGTTTTCTTTATAATTACGTTTCGTTTACGCCGTCTAAAATGCAATTTGAACTATTAGTACATTTTTCAATAGGGAGCCAATATTAATTTTCACTTGTTTTAATCGCCCTTAATATATCGTGGACGAAACCGATATTTACTGCCCTACCGGTGATAATTCCCAGAGTTGCATTTTGATATAATATAAACACTGTGAGTTCGAACATAAAAAAATCCGGAAAAAATTAACTTTGATTTCTCATTTTGAATATTCTAATGTTTTGCTCTGAAATATATAAATCTATTCCTAAATAAATTTAACTTGCTTCTAATTTAATATTCGAACTCTTATAAGTCATTTTAATTTGCTGCTGTTAGTATTAAAAGTAACCCTAATTAATCGGTTGTTTTTATTCTTTGGAAGAAGAAGAAAAACGCACATTTTTGTATTAGGGCGTTTTGTGGAAATTTTTGAACAAAAACAAGCTAGAAAAGTGTCATTGTTCATAAAATATTGTACAACACAACATTTACACAATGTCGCAGTCAGAAAAACAAAAAAACGATACAACAACAGAAGAGTCTAAGGCATCAGAAACTGAACCGACCGAATCCAGCGCAGGCAATCAACCATCCACCTCAGCATCCCAAACAGACAGAGATAATCTAAGCAATTTCACAACGGTAACCTAATGCAAACAAAGTGCAAATGAATTTATTAATTTACAGTTTCAATTGTAGAATGCATTTCGAAATGTTGTGGAAGGTACACGTTGTTGCAACACATTTCCCCAGGGCGCGGACCGTTCATTATATCTTAGTTATCCAGGCTTCTCCCAAATGCTAGAAGAGCAGTCGCAGCGCGTGCTTGGACTTATTAACAAAATTCTAAAATCAGAAAAAATCGTAGGCAATATTCAGAGGTAAGTGTTAGTATCATACAAATTCGCAACGTTTATACTTGAATTAATTTTATCGTAGATGTCAGGGAGACGAAAAACTTGAGTTGGTTCAAGAATGTAATGATATTTTGTTCGAGCGAATAACTACCAACTTGGACATAAAAAGTAGTATGATTCGCGGCAACCAGCATATGGTAGTTGAAACTCAGGTAGATGTTCCATCACCATCAGCATCGCCACCAAAAAAGAATATTGTGTCCGAAACGTCCAGAGCTGGTAGCTGGAACCGTAACACTTTAAATGCAAATAATCCTTCGCGTAACACAATTTCAGCTCGATTATTAACAGCTAAGAACATTGTGCGACCACAAACGCAGTTTAAGATACCTGTTGATAATAGTGCGCAGACTCCATTTTGCCCACGACTTACAATGAAACCAAATTCTTTAAAACCGTTGGCACTGCTTCCTGAATATGATGATGCTGGTAACGTTGTGTCCTTTCTTCATCCGTATGAATTTGAACTGATGAAATTTGAACCTTTGGAGGAACAAATACAAAAGCAACAGCCACTTTTTCCAGCACTAATAGGAAAAACTGAACTAATGTTTGTGGATACTGTTGGAAAACTAAATAAAGCGCTAGATGAGCTGCGTCAGGCGAGGCAAATTGCTATCGATGTAGAACATCATTCCTACCGTACTTTCATGGGCATAACGTGTCTGGTACAGATGTCAACGCGAACAAAGGACTATATTTTTGACACGTTGATTTTACGCGACGAAATGCACATACTGAATCTTGTGCTAACTGACCCCAAAGTGCTTAAAATTTTTCATGGAGCTGATCAAGATATTGAGTGGCTTCAGCGTGATCTTTCTTTGTATGTAGTAAACATGTTTGACACGCACCGTGCAGCTAAAGCTTTGAACTTAGCACGTCTTTCTTTAGCGTTTTTGCTCAAGCATTACCTTGACTTGGATGTTGACAAAAGTCTGCAACTAGCAGATTGGCGAATGAGGCCGTTACCGGAACAATTAATTTATTATGCACGACAGGATACACACTACCTTATTTACGTATATGAACGTTTGACAAACGATTTGCTTTTAGCTGATCAAGGACAATCAAATACACTCCGAATGGTTTATCAAATGAGCACGGAAGTCTGTAAAAAACGCTACTCAAAGCCACATCTCACTCCAGATTCACATATCGAGCTGGTGCGAAAAACAAGACGTTCATTTGATAATCGCCAACTTTTTGCTCTTCGTGGAATCTTTGAATGGCGCGATGTAACCGCGCGAGAGGAAGACGAGAGCTACGGGTATGTTCTACCCAATCACATGATGTTACAAATTGCTGAAAGCCTTCCTCGCGAGATGCAAGGTATTCTCGCTTGCTGCAATCCCATCCCACCATTAGTTCGCCAACAGTTAAATACTCTGCACCAAATTGTCTTGCGAGCTCGAGAGCAGCCGCTCATCAAAGTAAGTTTTAAAACCCTATATATGTCTTAACGAACGTCTCCGAAAAATTGAAAAAAAAAATTTGTAAGACTCAGTAACATATCTGTGATTCACTCAATATCTATGTGATATATTTAAAACAAAGATATTGAAATTAGATAAACACTAATTATATTATTAAATAAATTATTGCTTTGCTTTATTAATCGATTGCAGCCCATTCTTGAAGCCCGTAGCAGCAGTCTTGGAACTTCCTATGTAGCACCAACAACGAAGGATTTCAACAGTAAACTTAACTGTCCACACGACTTTTCTCATCATGAGGATCTGCGCGATGACCTTCCAACGTTCCTTGTGCTCAACTCTGAAGGAAAACTGACACGTCGAGAACCTCAAAAGCAAGAATCATGTTTAACTCCATTAACTAAGCCCCAATTTGCATTGTTCGAAAAATCTACGATACCAAAACAGGAGGAAGAATTGCGTTGGCAGCAAACTAGGAAAGAATGTAATGAGTTGCGTATGCCATTCAAGCGCTATCTAGCGATTCTTCCTCTTATGCAACAACAAAAAATGGAACAGAGTGAACGGGAACATAGTAAACTGCTCGAGAGGCGCCTGTGCCCAGAACCTACACCAAATAACATTAAGCTGGAAGCAGATCCCAAGGAGAACGACGACATGTATAGCTTGCCACTTAAGGAGCAGCTTAAACGTAAACATCAACACCCAGCAGCCGACGACGCGTCTGCAAAACGAACCAAAATCGAAAAACCTGCTCCATCTACGTCCAGTTCCAATAAAAAAGTCAAAAGTGAACAGACTTCAAGTGTACAAAATAAAAGACAAGTTGAGAACAGTGATGACGAAAGTGCCGACGAAGCTCCGATCGAAAAGCAGCCCCCAGATCTCCCCAAACCAGGACAGAGCAGAAGAGAACAGAAAAGGCAGCTTCGAAAAAATTTTAAGGCCAAATCAAAAACACAATCCCAACAGAGTTCCAACCGTCCAGTTAATCTTGGCGCAGCAAAGCATTTTGACTACAAGAATGTCGATTTCCGTCAATTTCAAGGAGGTGCCCAACGAGCACGGGGTACTGAAATCAAATCCCAAATGCGAGGAAAGGTACGTAATCTTGTAAAATCTTGTAATGAATGCAATTGACTTTCTAATTTAACTATTTCCATATTTGCAGAATCGTCCTAACAATCGTAACAACAAACAGTTTAATAAGTTATTTACATTTAGCAACGTAAGGAAGGAGGGAAAGAAGTAGTTGAATGTCAGCCGGCACAATCAATCGGAAGATCAAACACTACTAATAATTATTGTTTCTGATGTTTTATCTATTTTTTAATAGGAAACCTAAACTTAGGTAAAGCTAAAATTTACAAACCTAAATAATTTGTAATATGACGATTTATAGGCCTATAAGTTAACTGAATAAAAAAACAATTATGCAATTTTAAAATAATATCAAGTTATAAAATTTTATGCTATGAAGCTTACAAGCTTACAAGAATCTTGGCGCTTAAATCTTACTGTTTCCTTACTAAACCTAATAACAGCCCAAGCCTAACAAATTACCTTGAATTAAAGTGTTTTAAACATTTTATCACCCTCCTTGTCCATGCAATACTCAACAACGGCAAAAACTACAAGAAGTCTTCGTTCAACCCCGCGCTTGTGTTTGTCTGTGATGAGGGGATAAAGAGCATCCTGCTTTGATAGACGATCAACAATCTCAGTCAAAACGCCGCCAGAAAATATCTGCAGACGATCCCATGTTGATTTTCGTAGACTAAAAAAATATTTTTAAACTGAAATAGAAAGTTTCATAATTACAGATGGAGAAACTTACAGACAGCACTGATAAAGAGGTGCCAAAATATCCAAGTGATCTTTGTTAGGATTTCCAAATGCCTTGCCATTATCAATCAGCACTACTCTCTCTTCTCGAGTTTCATAATGATGCCGGTCTCCGTTCTGTATCAGATAGTCAAAGATTGCTACATCAATCAGATCCAGCAGGCGCATAGTTTCCATTTTATTTTTTAGGGATCTAATTCAATAATAAGTCTGAATCCAAGAAAATTTAATAAAACGTAAGTTTTTATACTTGCAAAATGTCATGTCGTCCTCCCAAATGGCTCGCTTATCGTCCTTATAAGTGCGTTGCCAGGGCGATCGTCGTTTTGCTAAGACTCCAGGCACTAGGAAAATCATGACACCTTCAATGTTATGTTGATCATCGCCACAGACGGTTTCCTCTTCATTGCAATAATGACACTTGCCATACAAGCAATACGTTTCCTTACCGTCCTCGTCTACTTCAATTTTAATCGTATTTTGAAGTTCCTGATCGGCATTGGCGTATATTTCTTTTTTTAAGTTGACCACTCGACCCACGACAATAGGCGTCCATCGCATATCAAGTACCGCTCCTAGGTAGAAAGCATACACTTCGGCTACATGTCTATCTTTACCGCTGTAAACAACACCTTCCAATACGATGTCCCGTGGATACCATTGTGGCTTAAAGATAATTTTCTGTTGTTGATTCAATCGCACTAATAGTTTCAGCTGTGTACCGCGTGCTAAATTATTCACCCGGGTAATCGGCTCCTCTTTCAAGGTTTTTAGTAACTGCCCCATTGAGGAGTCATACAATGGATAGATCTCATTTTCGTGAGGCCACTTTAAAAGCAATTACCAATAAGAAAACTCATTTTATAAAATATTGATGTATGACCGAAACGTAGCTTCATATTTCCAACTCACCCAATTCGCTATTTCCCATAGGACACTTGCGTTCTCGTAAGCTGACTGCTTGTAATTTTTTAGTAGCTTGTTGCGAAACATAAAAAATCGTGGATTGCGGTTTAGATATGACGGTTTTAGGTGACGAATCTTATGCCGGATCATGTTCTCCAGAGCACGTACGCTTGACAATTGGCTTTCCTCAGCATTAATATAATACATGAAGTAAAAGTTGCAGCCCAGCCCGATGCAGAGCACAATGGCAAGAATGCTCAATATAATGACGTTGCGTTTGTTCATATTATGATATTTTCCAATACCCACGAAAATTTGACACACTCTGGGCGGACCACAAGACGATGTGCGTTTGTCTTCAGCCGCAGACGCTGCTTCTTTACCTTTTTGCTGGGCGCTCGTACTTTATTTTTAATATTGCCTATAGCTATACGATACGCAGAACTAGGAAATTGCTCAATGGTAGCAAATAACTTGTTGTCGTTCTTGTTGGGCTGTTGCATGCTGTGGCTTCGTTGTTTTGTTTTCCGCTTTTGTTTTATTATTTTTGTTGTTCTTGTTCTTTTGGCAGACATTAGCGACAACTGTTCGCATCAGTCCATTATTGTTGTTCTCATTAGTTGCGAATGTGTGGCAAGTGATTAGTTTGCATCATAATGTGAACACATCGCTCATAGATCCTGGGGTCGAAACTTGGAAATTTTTACTATTCAGCGACAAATGCAGGTCAAAAACAGCCGCACGTCCATAATGAGTTCAAGTGCGATGGCTGGGTTACTGCTCCAGTCGGGAGTTTTCCGCATTAAGTTTGTCAAATATTTCCTTTAAATATGTATATCCATGGTAAAGCCGATCTGGTTTCTTATAAAATCTACACACCTACTTAGCTAAATGCTTGCATTAACTAGCTGCTGTAGATATGATAGTGCCAGAGACAATAAGTTGTCTCTGATTGTGCTTTGTTTACGTTACAGACAAATTTATTTATATGTGCACATGTTTATTCCCAAAATATGGTCACATTAGATTTCGAACTTACAGTTTTCTGTTACATTATTTTATTTCATGTTCTTAACGAAATATCAAATTATAATGTAAAATAAGTTTATTTAGTTAAATATATATATTAAATTTTTTTACACTAAATGATTTACAGATATTTTATTTAATTCAAGTTAACTGCAACATTATGTGTAAAATTCCGATAGCATTGCAAAAATTCGAAAATCAATGTCTGTTAACAAAGAATAAAAGATACCCAAAAATTACTTATACACTGGAATGGTAAGCGGAAGATAATAACTTTGTTTCATAATATTTTGTAATTTATAATATTTCTTTATTCTCAATAAAGCTATAGTTATTAAGTATTTATTTGCTCATATGCTAACATATGTAACATATATCGATAATAGGTAATTAAATTTATCGACCCAATGCATTAAACCGTTATAATCGCTTGCAGAATACAAACAAGTTTTAAATTGTGAATAAATTCTTTTCGAAGATGTATATTTATTATTGGATGTTCGACTATATTATATATATTATCAATCAAATTTAAAACTTTAAATAACGAAAGTTAGTAAATATTTTTTATTTTTTGATTTTTCCATATTACTTTCAGAATTTTAAGTCATTTTGTGTTATGTTAAAGTTTGTATCAAACAAAATTTTACGTGATTGACAAAACCGAGTGGCACTTGGAATCATGAACCGCAAATGTAACTCTACCCTCGATCGAGATGCACTTGTCCATGTTATTTATACGGGTGGAAACATTGGCATGGTACGCAATAGTGAGGGAGGTAAAATCTGCTGCTGAAATGTTCTAATAACAATATTAAATTGAATCAATTATTAGTCCTGGAAGCCATCAATGGTGAGCTGCCTAAGCAATTGCATGAGTGTTCCAATTGCCACGATAAAAGCTATACTGTAAATTTGAAAGAATGGACTACACCGCCTTTGGTATTGCCATCAGTTAATGGAAATACAAATCGTGTGGTTTATGATGTTGAAGAATATTTCCCACTTGTGGACTCCAGCTTCATGAACGTGGAAGACTGGATACGTATAGCTACCGATATAAACGTATGTGCATTTAATTTACGACATCATTATAATTGTTCTTTTTTAAATAATTTTTAGGGTTCTTATAATCGTTATGACGGCTTTGTTATACTTCATGGTACCGATACCATGGCCTACACAGCCTCTGCTCTGGCCTTTATGTTTCAAAACCTAAACAAGCCTGTTGTGCTTACTGGTGCTCAGGTGCCAATCTTTGAAATGCGCAGTGACGGCCGTGACAACTTTCTTGGTGCCTTATTCTTAGCGGGCAATTATAGTATACCTGAAGTATTAATCTATTCTGATAACAAAGTTTTGCGAGGCTGTCGTAGTACCAACACTAGCTCGGACTCCTTCCATCTATTTAACACTCCAAATCTTCAACCAATCGCTAAAATTAGCTCTAAAATAGAAATAAATACCCGTCAAATATTTCGACCTTGCAATCTGAGTGAATTCTCAGCACACACAAAGCTAGAACCAAACGTTGCAGTGTTGCGCTTGTATCCTGGCATTACTCCCCGCATCTTACGCGAGTTTTTTAAAGATCCAATGAGGGGTGTTGTCATAGAAAGCTTTGGTGTCGGCAACATACCCAGTAATCAACCTACACTTTTAAAGGAGCTGCAATCGGCCATCGATCGCGGCGTATTAATAATTAATATATCTCAATGCATTAATGGTTGTGTGACATGCGAAAACAAAACCGCTTCTTGGATGGATATGGGCGTCATCTCAGGACACGATATGACGCAGGAGGCGGCGCTAACTAAGTTGGCATATGTTCTTAGTAAAGATGAGTGGAACTTTGTTAACAAGAAGAAAATGATGCAACTGAGCTTGCGAGGCGAAATGACTACCAACAAAGTGGCAAAGTTAAGTGATATAGATTTAATAGAAGGCGTGGCTCGTACTCTTCATATATCCAGTAACAGGGAACATGAAGAAATGTGCTCAACTTTTTATCCAGCAATTGTCGAAGCAGCCGTTAGACAAGACGATGTGGAGAAGCTCAAAAGTATTAAGGAATATGGAGCTAACTTAAGTGAAACCAACACTGAAGGACGTTGTGCCCTGCACTTGGCATGCTTTCTGGGTAAACAAAATTGTGTGCAATACTTATTACAGATTGGCTGTCCTGTGAACATAGTTGATCGCCTTAACCGTACACCGCTTCATGAGGCTATTGATACTGATAATTATCCGATAATCAAAATGCTTCTTCAAAATGGAGCTGTACTGCAGGATGATTCCGAAAAGCAGGCGGAGCAACTCCGTTACTTAACCGAGCATGGGAGGATTGAACGAATCAAGTCCTATCACTTGGCAGGTGCCAAAGTGACGTTAGCGGATCGCACTGGGCGCACAGCTCTGCACTACGCCTGTCATTTGGGACATAAATCTATCGTTGAGTATATCTTGCCCTACTTCCCTGACCCAAGTGTCAAAGATGAGGTGGGATTAACTCCACTCCAATACGCTCGCTCCAGTAAGCATAACGGTATAGTGAACATGTTATGTGCAAATAAAAGGCAATAAAATTTAAATATATTGGATAATGAATCTTATAAAATAATAATAAAGAAAGACACATCAACAAATGTTTTTTTGTTTTTTATGTGAAATAAATTCAAGTATAATTTTAGCTTATTCCTGGTATATGTATAGTTAGTTTGTTTTCTGTGTGTCCAAGTCGATGGCGACGACGACGAAGTTTAGATAACACAATAAAATTCATATCTATATTATATTTGTAAGTGTGTGTGTGTTTGTTTTTTGTTGAATTGTCCTGTGTGTTTTATATTTCAAAATTGTCGTTGCTTTTGCTTACATCGAAATACAGATACAGATACAGATACAAATACAAGTACGGATAATATGCACAACTCTATTGTTTTGAGTGTGTTAATAAACGTAGTTTTCAGTTAATATTACGTCTATTTAGTTGAGAGTGAGAGTGTGTTGTGTGTTGTGTGTGTTTGTGTTTGTGTGTGTATGGGTATGTGTTTGGTATGGAACTGTGTGTTGTTATGTATGCCTATAGTACGATAAGTCAAGTACGCATATGTGGAGTATATATATATACACACATACATATATATATGCATATATTGTAAATGGTTTTGCTCTTTTTTGCTTTTAAATAAGTTCTATAAAATAAATTGTGTTGTGTATAAAGAAATAAAACAAGCGGATCGTTAAAATATAACGTATGTATATATATAAAAATATCTATATATCTACATACATATAGATATCCATATACATATATATAGATATCTGTATATATATAGATATACATGTGTGTACACATAAAAAGTTGTTGGCAACATAAAAAATAAACAAAACTCTAATTAGATCTTAATAAAAAATTAAACACGCAAAATAAACACGTCTAAACATTGTATATAAAACTATTTGCTGTGTACCTACATAATACACTATATAGCGCTACTTAGTATTACCGATTAAAGTTATTAATATTAATGAGTTTGCGTAATTCGAATACTCGGGGCCCTTTATGAGCAAATTAAAACAGTACAAATTGTTATTGTTGTTGTAGTAGTTGTTGTTGTTGTTGCTTTTGTTTTATCTTTATCTCCACCTCCATCTTGTTCTCAATTTTGTCTGTTAATTGTTTATCTTAGGTTGCTAAAATGACACATATACGCATTATTTTTGCTATAAATTTGACATTTAGACATGAAATATTGCTTATTATTTGATTCTTTTTGATTCTGTAACTTTTGTTTTGTTTTGTTTTTGGGTTTTCATTTTATATATTCTATATAGTTATATTTTGTGTTTCATTAGTTAGATATAGTTATTTAAAGTATAATTGTTAGTTGCTGAAGCAAAAAGCGGTTGCTATCGTTTATTTTTATGTTTTTGTTTATCTAAACGTAATTTCCTTTTAATACTTAAAATTGCTTTTCGAATTGTTGTGGTTTTTTTTTTTGTTATGGTTGACGATTAAATAAATATCGTCAATCGTCCTACGGCTTAAAATACATTTCAGTTTTAAAGTTTTTTTTTCTCTTTTCTCTCATCTTTTCCATGTTTTGTTATTCTTGCTGATTTGATTTGTTGGAATTAGAAAAAAAAACTCTGCTAAGCTACATTACAAAAGTTGTTACTTCACTGGGTTTTTAGTCATCGAACATCTTTTCTCGTCTTCTAAATCTCTAAGCCTTATACTCATTTCTTGTTTCATTCAAATTGTATAAAAGAAATGCATTTTCGAATTTGTATTTTCGTTGTGACAAAAATTTTATGGAATATTGGACACGGGGCGAAGCTTGAAATCTTTCGATAATTGGTTTAAACTAAATTGCACATTAAATTGAATTTTGAACGTAGGTTAATTATTATTTACATACAATCAATTGTATTATTGGGATTGTGTGTGATAGAAAGTGTGTGTGTGTGTATGTGTGTATATTTGTATTCGTGTGTTTGTGTATTTGCATTGGTTGTGTGTGTATTTGTTTTGTAATATTGTGTGTGGTGTGTATTTGCAATGGAGTGCGTGTGTATATGTTTGTGTTTATGTTTGTGTGTGTGTGTGTTTGAGGACATATATACAGCAACACTTATGTGAGAATTAAAAGAAAAGTTAAAGAGCTGCGGGGAGGCGAAAGAGCGTCCTCCTTAATATCTAAACAGTTGAGAGCTTTTGACTTAAACTAAAACATAAAATACCATTAGAGTGTATTCTTGCTGCCGCTGGTGGTGGTGCCTTAATTAACCATCAGTGTATGGGACTCCATCGGCGCTGCTGAGTCGTAGAGCGTGTCCGTGTCCTGTGTCGGCTCGCCTTGCAATTGACACTGATTGGAAAGGGTGCCGGCACCGCAGTCGCAAAAGAAACTGAAAGGAAATCCAAGTAAGGATAAATAAATATCAAAGGAAAATATGTATATATATTTGTATGCACTTACCGATCATGTCGTATGAATTCCACATCATGTCCTGCATGACAATTTTTAATGCAATTAACGCATATGGCATTTCGATCAGTCGTGTTGCAGGTTTGGCAGCGATAGAAGTCGTGCATTGGGAAGGATGTGTAGCTACTTATCTTATACAGGCATTGTCCGCTGGATACGGCCTTCTCCACCTCATCCTCGTTGTTAAATATATTGTTTCCGCGGGTAATTGGCTGCACGCCACTAGCGAGGCATAAACCACCAAATTTGTTTTTAAAGATTTGATTGTGTTCCAGTGTGGCTGTCGCATTGTTGGTTATTTCGACACCTGCTGCTTGTCCATCGTAGATCCGATTTCGTCGTAGTATTGGATGCGACTGAGTTGAGATCAGAACGCCCGCTTGGGTGTTACGAAAAATGTCGTTCTCCTCAAGTATACCCTTGCCACCATTGAATATGCAAATACCACCATCGCGACCATCGTAGATCTTATTGCGCTTCAGAGTTGGGTTTGAGTCCGTCTTAATCCAAACGCCAGCCATGGCATTATCAAATATCTCATTCTGTTCTAGCAAACCAAGACCGCCATTGTATACCAAAACACCACCATTTTGGCCACCCCAAATTTTGTTGCCCCGTATCACCGGATTGCTGCCTGTGCGAATTTGAACACCCGAATACAAATGATTGAAGATGTCGTTGTCTTCCAGCTTGCCATGTCCATTGTCATAAAAGTAGACACCAACTTGCTTGCCGGAGTGGATGCGATTGCGTCTTAAAACTGGAGTACTGCCCGTGGTTATCCACACCCCAGCCAGTGTATTGGAGTACACCTCATTTTCCTCAATCAGACCCTGACCCTTCTCATGCACATAAATTCCACCATGCTGTCCATGGTGGATCTTATTGTGGCGCACTATTGGATCGCTATTAGTCCGTATCTGTATGCCAGCTAATGCATTGCCGTAAATGTTGTTATGCTCTATGAGACCTCGACCTTCGCCAAATATGTACACGCCTCCTTGATGTCCATTATAAATCTCGTTCTTGCGTATAGTAGGATTGCTGTTGGATGTTATCCAGACACCTATTTATAGAAATAAAATATTATTCATTTTCATAGCGTAATTATTAAAAATAATTAAAATTTTACACAAGTTTTGATTTTCACTCACCTGCAAAATTATTGGAGTGAATGCGATTTTCTATGAACTGTCCCAAGCCGTTCTCGTGAACATAAATGCCTCCGGTTTGACCATGGTGAATCTCGCACTTGACCACCGTGGGATTGGCTCCTGCTTTCACCTCAAAGCCAGCAATGCGGTTGTTATGAATATCATTCTTCTCAAAATATCCCTAAAACAATATTCATTATAATTATTATCGGGATTAATTATATAACTTTACTTAGATTGTTATTTTAGTATTGAAACTTACCATGCCATTTTCGAAGGTGAATATACCCACATCGCGTCCATGATGTATATGGTTTTCTCGCATTATAGGACTCGCAAAGTTCTTAACCCAAATACCTGCCAAGGCGTTGCGGCTGATTTCGTTATGCTCATACGTGCCTTGGGCATAGTCTGTAACATAGAGACCGACGTTTTCGCAGTCGCTGATGTCACAGTTTCGTATAACGGGATTGGCACTGACGCCACCCACGCAAACTGCGGCACCCACAACAGACGTTGATCGTATAATGCAGTTGTCAACCGTAGGAGAGCAATTCTCGCCAATGTCCAGGCAATAGTGCTTGTGATGCGATACTGTTGAAGTGACTTCCGGTGAGAACTTGAGCGTGAGATAACCAACGTATGCGAACTTGGCACCCTCCACAAACATGACGGTTGAACCCGCCTCACGTTCTAACACCACAGACTCGGCCACATTGCCAGGAGCAGCGCCCACGAGTGCTACATCCGAGTCGATAAACAGATATTCTCCTTTGTAGTGACCAGCGTGTAAGAATATTAATGGTCCGGGATGTTCTGCTGGTGGAATATTTTCCTCGTATATATTAGCTAATGCATTGACACTGGCTCCTCCAGCCGCAGCTGATGCTGCGCTACTACTCGTATTTGACAAGCCAGCGTTAACATTGCCAGCGCTTGCGCCTGACGCAGAAGCAGCAAAGGCGGCAGCAGCACGCTCTTCGGGGTAATCAAGTGCGGCTTGAATAGTGTTGAAGAATACAATGCTACGGCCGGAGTGTCGTTTTTCTTGATAGCCAGGACGAACATGAACACCTCGATATAGCTGACGAAAGCTCTCCTTCCAGGGATTGGCAAATTCCGACTCTTCTGGCTTCTCGAAAACAAACTTGCATAGCTCTGGATTAAAGAGGGGTAGGTCGTATTCGAACACTGATTGATAGAGTCGCTTCCACAGTTCTGTGTCATTGGCAATTGTGTTAAAACGTTTGCACACCAACGCTAGTCGACAAAGATCTTGCTCAAGGAGATACGAAAAGATTGCTAGAAGCACTTCGTCGGCCAGTTCGTATTGTAAATATTGAGCAGCCGTTGGTCCACTGCTTCCTCCACTTGATGCACTGCCACTGCAGCCAGCATCCATACTGGGTACTGCTGCCGTATCTGTTTCCCCACTCTGGGTATAAAGACGTCGTGAACGCTTACGTGCGGGTAACATGTAATTGTTGTCTTCAATAACTGCTGCAGCCCCTCCGACGGGCAAAGCTCCACAATGTTGCTGTTGAGGTACGGAGCTGTGAACGTTTGGCGGTTGAGCTAGTGTTGCACCCGTTGTAGGTGCATTGTTAACGGGAAATGTGGCGCTAGTCGATGGCGCCTGAACAATTGCCGAGGGCGAGGATGACGACGAAGACGATGATGATGTTGACGATGAATTTGAAGAAGTCGATGAGCTGGCAGGTGATGTGCTGGGATTTAACAATGGAGGTGAGCTGCTTGCTGGACCTACCATTATAGCTACCGACTGTCCTGTGGTGGCACTAGAAGAGGAGCACCACTGTTCGTGGTTGTTGGCAGCAGACGCGGATATTTTACGACGCAAGTCGTATGGTGACTGATGACAGCCGGCGCTGTTACTTTGATTAGAAGCAGACGTGCTGGGAAAATTTGAATTGCAGGTGATGTTGCTGGCCGAAGCCGCTGCAGCTGATGAAGTGCTGGGTAAGGATGAGCTGCCTTCTGTAGTGTCCATTATTTGAACAGCATTGTAAATATTGCCCATGCTTTGATTTTGATTTAGTCCAACTCCTGCCCCCGTTGCACTAGTGGAACTACTACTTGCAGCGTTGTTGCTTGTCGATTGACCGCTGTCAAAATATTCCGAAGAACTGCCACTTCCTGCTGCAACGACGCTGTTGCTTGGGTTATTGGTATTACCTCCAGTTGATGACGATGGCGCGCTAGTTGATGCGGAATTGTTTTGCTGAGCATGCACAGTCTGTTGCAGCATTGGATCCATAATGTTGCCCGTGGGACGATTTGGCATCGCAATGCGATTGGCACCTTTTCGCCTAGACCGGCGCACATAAGTGCGTGATGATGTGAACGATGCACTGGGCATTTTTTTAAACTTATTTTGTGTTATAACAGAGACGTAAAAAAAATTTGTGGCGTTTATTGTTTTTGAAAATTATCAACCCCAAACACAATTCCAATTTCAATTCCGTATCCACTTACACTTGCATACACACTCAACAATCAGACACAGACACAGTTATAGTTATATGAACCGATGGCAACGGATTTTCTCCTTTCACTTGTACTTTGCATGCATTGCTGCAAGCTAACAACTTAGCTTACCGATCTTTTTAAATTCATTTATAAAAATAAATTTTCAACCGTACATTTTTTTATTAGGAATTTATTGTCGTTCATCAGCCAGTTTTGCCTGTTCTTCTTCCTATTGTATGGATTTGTGTATGTGTGCGGAGTTTTCGGGGTTTCTATCCTTTGTTTCTCCTTTGTTTTGTTTTATTTGGATAGAAGAGTCAAACTAGATATCACACATTTGGCTGCTATTTCGCTCGCTCGTTGTTTCGTTTGTTTGCTCTTTGTGCCTTGCTTCGTATTGGCAGCTGAAATTTTTCGTTTTAACTTTTATTTTTTCTCACACACTTTATTTAAAAGGTTTCATCTTTTAGTTATATTTGGCAACGTTTTTAGAATTTTATGATAGAAGCTTTTGCACAACGAGCCAAATCTTTTAGATCACAAACGAAACAGACTCGACACAAACGAGCACGACAGGCCTGCAACCTACGATGATTTTTCGATATCATCGCAGTCAATAAGCTATCTATATCGTATTAATTTTGGGCTGCTTTTCGATGAATGGGCAACGGGTTTCACGACTAGAACTATTCGATAAGTATTTTCGCAATTTTCATTCCCGCCACTTCCTAGCATCGACAGCAGGAACTGCGTTGTGAAATTTATTAAATTATAAAAAGACGCATTACACAATAATTAAATATGACGTCGATTGCAAGTCTGACTTCCGGCGTTATTGCGGTAAATAGCTTTGTTTTTTATATTAACAACTTTAAAATTTGATTCTTTTCCTCAATAGCGTATAATGCATGGTGAGGATGTACAACAGCCGGTTCTCCAAATTTTGGGAATTAAGAGAATCAACACAAATTCAGATCAAGAAAGATACCGCTTACTAATGTCTGATGGCAAGTACTACAATAGCTACGCGATGTTAGCCAGTCAACTGAACGAAATGCAGCACAAAGGTCTGCTTACAGAAAACACTATTGTTCGTCTGGACAAATATATGACTTCGATGGTGGGCAAGGAGGGTTCTGGAAAGTAAGTTTGCTTGTGCAATTTTTTTAACTTAAATAATACCATTTTTGTTGTAGACGTGTTCTTATTGTAACAGAACTTACTGTTTTAAATTCGGGAGAAGAAGTAAAATCCAAAATAGGTGAGCCCGTTACTTATGAAAATGCGGCAACGCAGGATACCGCTCAAAAAGTAGTGGCACCACCGGCAAGTGTTCCTGTAAAAAAGGAAACACCTTACAATAATAATAACAACAACAATAATATGAACAGCACTCTTAATGCTGGCATGACACATCCGATATCCAGTCTCAGTCCTTATCAAAACAAATGGGTTATTAAAGCTCGAGTGACTTCAAAATCGGCCATACGCACTTGGAGTAATGCACGCGGCGAGGGAAAACTTTTCAGTATGGATATTATGGACGAGTCGGGTGAAATACGTTGCACTGCATTTAAAGAGCAATGCGATAAATTCTATGACTTAATAGAAGTTAATAATGTCTACTATATATCCAAGTGTCAGCTAAAACCAGCAAACAAACAATACTCGCAACTTAAGAACGATTACGAGATGACGTTTACTGGGGAAACAGTGGTGCAGCCGTGCGATGATAATGACGACGGCGGCATACCAGAAATTAAATTTGACCTTGTCCCAATTTCTCAAGTGGCAAATATGGAAAATAAAGCTGCAGTTGATACAGTTGGCATCTGCAAGGAAGTTGGCGAATTAATGGCTTTCACCTCGCGGACCACCAACAAAGAGTTTAAGAAACGCGATCTGACGCTGGTCGACCTGAGTAACGCATCTATAACTTTGACCCTATGGGGCGATGAAGCCGTTAACTTTGATGGCCATATACAGCCAGTTATATTAGTGAAAGGATCACGCATTAACGAGTTTAATGGTGGTAAAAGTCTTAGTATGGGCGGTGGATCAATATTAAAATTGAACCCAGACATTCCGGAGGCACACAAACTGCGTGGTTGGTTTGATAACGGCGGTGGCGATAATATTAGCACCTCGGTTTCTGCACGCACTGGCGGTGGAAGCTACAGTGCCGATTGGGTGACACTTAAGGAAGCACGCATGCGTAATTTGGGCGCTGGCGATAAACCTGACTATTTTCAGTGCAAAGCTGTTGTTCACATCGTTAAGCAGGAAAATGCATTCTATAAGGCTTGCCCACAAACTGAGTGCAACAAAAAGGTCGTTGACGAAGGTAATGGACAGTACCGTTGTGAGCGTTGTAATGCGGCTTATCCAAACTTCAAGTACCGACTGTTGATTAATGTACGTATTAATGAACCTAGTTAAAATTAATCTAACATGACTGTAATTACAGATGAGCATAGGAGATTGGACGTCAAATCGTTGGGTTACATGCTTCAGCGAAACTGGTGAGCAACTGCTTAAGCACAGTGCTCAGGAAGTCGGCGAAGCTCTGGAAAATGATCCAAGTACCGCTGAAAAGATGTTTTCTGACATCAACTTTTCCTCTTTCATCTTTAAGCTGCGTTGCAAAAACGAGATGTATGGCGACATGACTCGCAATAAGCTCTCCGTTCAGTCTATGACTCCGATTAATCACAAGGAATATAATAAGCATTTGATCAAAGAACTTAAGGAAATGACCGGCATTGGTCCTTCCAATTAAATTAGTCACGTGCAATGCACGTTCCAAAAATTCTAAGGGTAGCCATAATTTAAGTTACAATATTATTACCATATTATATATTATATGAAAGATCATAAATACGTACATAAAATTATACGACTTTTAAGTCCATCTTTACATTCAAATATTGATGTTTTTTCTGTTCCCCATAAATGTATAAATATATCCTTCTGGTAGTTTATTAATTAATTAATAATGAATAATTAATTGTTATTTCACCGTCATATGATTCTACTACCAATCGACTAAAATATCCATTCCATTTTTAATTGGCGATTTAATCAAATTAAAAATTAAGTAAAGTACTGTTACTGGTAATAATGTTATATCCGTAACAATAGCTTGGAGAGATGTAATCGGGTTACCTGGAGGGAAGAGTTTTTCTTCATCGTGAGACATCAATACAGAGAAGTCCAAACTTTAAATATTTTCCCTGCAATTGCAGGATTTGGGAAGTTATCCTTTCATTCGACTGAAATCTTTATCTGTCTATCTAATAGTAAGCACAATGACCATGACTGTTGTTATTATTTATTTTATTTTATTTATTAATATTTTATTGATTTCTAGTAAATTCATATATTTATACACTCGATTAAATGCGCGTTAAAATGAGTATATAAAGGGTTTACTTAGGTATTTACTACATATATAAATTTCAAAGTTTCATGCATAACTCTCTCGGAGCTTTGGTTGACTAGTGTTTTCAGTTAATAAATTTTATAAATCTTTTTATATAATTATTTATATAAAATCATATATATATATGTATATATATATAGAGCTATTAGCTCCATAGATGCGTGATATTTCTTATGTATATAAGAAGCCTAACCGCTATTTAAGTTAAAAATGTACAAAATTGGAAAACTTCTTTTGTGTTTCATAGTTTCATATTTTTATAGTTGCCTATATATATAAATATATATGGGTATATATATATTTAAATATGTATTTTTGTTTATGTAAATTTAACTTTAAAGTCAGAAACTGCATTGCACATATTTTGGGAGCTATATGTTTGTATATGTATATATTTCATGTATATTTTGTTTTTTCATTTTGATTACTGTTCATTTTTTGGATTGAAGTTTGATTCTCGATATAAGATTTTATAAGGTAAAATTATCTTTATTCGCTTAAATCTAGAAAGTTTTGTAGCTCTGACAAGTATTGCGAAAAGCTTTACAATTAATAATTATTTATTTAGTTCATTATTGATTGATCTGAGTTAGTAACTTTAGCGACAATTCACCATTTAAACACTCAACACTCAAGTGTAGTAAGAGTCATTAACTAAAAAGATCTTCATAAATTCTTCGAGCAACCTATTTATACAACTTTCGATTACATTGTGCTTTGGATTTGCAGCGGACTTTTGACATTCGACATTTGGCACCGAAAAAATAATTCAAATAATTAAATAAAAAATAACTAAACCTAATAATATGTATGTTAATATCGACATAATACTAAAATTAATAAAAGATTTATAAACAAAAGTTCACTCTTAGCGCTGCACGTGGGAGAACTCGCTCTGGGCGTGTCCATAGCCTGCTTGGGATTGGCTCTGCTGATGCTGATACTGGTTCTGATGCTGGTGATGATGGTGATGATGGTGTTGGCAGCTAAGCTGCTGTTCCGTTTGAAAGCCATAGGAGCGCCGTTCCAGCGTCGAGGTAACGTTTGGCGCATGCGTCTGCTGGTGCTGCACTGAGAAGCTCAGGCCACAGGAGCAGTGTTCAATATGCGGCTGATGATCACCCAACGGTGGTCCACCCAATTGTGCAGGTGTCGCATGTATCAGGGCCTGTTCCGTGATGACTGTTGGCGTTGGCGAAGGGGATGACAAACAATCCTGGCAGTAGTGCGCTGCTGGACCTGGCGTTTGGGCGTGAACTTGACTATGTGTTGATTGAAAATGACTGTATGACGACTGTGGAGGCGGCGGAGGTGGTGGTGGCGGCGTTATTGACTGCGTGGACGAGCTGGAGTCTGAAGTCTCCGTGGCAGATTCTGTAGCCGTGCTGTTTGATGTCGATGTGGATGAGGATGGCTTGTGTGGCTGATGCGGCTGATCAGGTGGATGATGACAGCGACAAATTGTAACTCAAAAAGTGCTGCCATCGTGATGATGATTGGATGAAGTGGTGACAGCCTCAACAGCAGGAGACGGCGCAATGGCTATGTTCCCCGTTAGGCAGCTACCATTGGCAATTGGGTGCATTGGGGAGCTGAAGCCTTCGCCGTCGCCGTTCTGTTGCTGACCGCTGTGTAGATGATTATGATTGTTTATGGAGTGACTGAGCGATGGATGTGTGTTTGGTGAATGTGTCTCATCGCTGGTGCCGGCGACGGCCAGTCCATTCGCCGAAACAGCAAGGGATTTCGGAGGAATTGGTGGTGGCGGCACTGGAATATCCTCTACATCAAAGGAACTGGCAGAGCTTTCACGTTGTGTTATATTCAGTCCTACGCCGTGCATATGCATGTCCAGGCTCCCGTTGGAGTTGATCCGACAATGCTCCCGATGATGCACCGTAGTCAGTGAGATGGATGATGAATCCTCACTTAGATTGTTGATTTGATTTAACTCTCGGGAGCTTGTCGTGGATATTCCCGAATCACGAAAATCGTTGGGGGCAAAGCAAACATTTAAATGGCTTCCCGCCTCTTGCAGATTATGTGGCAACGAGTGCGGCTGTTGGTCTGCTTCAGGATCATCAAAGCTAATGTCGACAACTGAATACTTCTGCCCATGCTGTTGTTGTGCCGAGTGACGCCTTGCCGCTGAATCTGTGCTTGTGCCAAAATCATTGAATATCAATGGATTGGAGGCGCGTTTATCGGGCGTAATACCACGTGGCGGCAGAGGTGGTGCATTGGGTGAGTTAACCGCTGGCTGTCGTTTTGGTGGAACCTCTGGACTGTCAATTACTCCATTTAACACAAAGTTTTGCGAGCGTGGACGATTTGGTACTGGTGGCGCTTCAGCCACGTCAGTCAACGGTAACGGAATGGTTAAGCTTTCCTTGCTGAGTGTCTGATAGGAGTTCATTGTTTCTACTGGACGCAGCGTGTCACCTGGTCGCGTATATATCTCATCCAGCTCATACACGTAGTTGGCATTAGGATTGGCATTGGCTACCTGTTGCACCGCAGCTCGTTGTTCAGTGGGCAGTGGTGGCAGCGGCGTGTTCACAATACTCTCCGACGGTTGACGCTTTAGCCTTCCCATGCCGGAGAGACTTTGCTTAAGCTGGCAGAAACGCTCCAATAAACGATTATGCAGTGGTTGGACACCTGGTGGAGCCAACTGGCCATGCAACTCGAGGGCTTGTTCCAAGATTTGAATTTGTTCCAGTATAAGGACTTTCAGCCTTTGAACATTAGCCTGCTGACCCGCACCTTGCGGCGATTTGAGAAAGTGCTCCGAAAAGAACGCCTCCTGATACTTGCTGATGCCGCCCATAACGTTGGCGTCGATGGTTCCCTGCAGCCGCATCGAAAAAGGATTAATGTTTCGCTTTGGATCGCCACGATATTGCACAATTAGATCTGACAGCTCCTTTCCGGCATTACTGATAATCTCGCATGCGTATTCAACCGGTGTCAGTTCCTGCACCGATTTTTGCTTCACCTCAAACCAGCGCAGGATGCCAGGCAAGGCGCTAGCAATGTCTAGCGTGGTACGCTCGATCCATAGGGACTTAAACTCATTGTCCTTGTCAATGGGACCCTTGTACATCGGTCGGTCGTATATGAAGCGCGTGACATCGTTCACTTCATAGAACCGAGCTATCTTTTCCGGCACTGGAACCATCGCCGTCTTCAGCGCCTGTGCATCTCCCATAGGCCTCACATTGCTTATTTGTATATACTGATCGGGTGCATTTAGAATGGACGCATCAGGAGGACTGTTGTTGGCCAGGATCTGGGCACTGGGAAACTCTGTTTGCAGGCGTTGCGTAAAGGCTCCAATCCTTTCGTACTCCAGACCGCGATACACGAACTGTTTGTTCTGCAATGCACAGGATGTAAAAAAGGATCTAATTATAAGCCCGGGGAACACATACCCTAACAAAGAGCGGCAGACCCATTCCGTAAAAGCCGACTCGGAAGTATTCTGGTTCTGGTCGTAGTTGGGTGAGTATATTCTGAAAGAACTTGGCCTCGAGAATGAGTATGTCGCTCAGCTTGTTGTAGTCGAAGCGTCGCGTCTCATAGAGATGTGCCAATTCCTTGCAGAGGGGAATGCCCTTTTCCCAGCATTTACCCTTATCAAAGTATTTCAGTATCTGAAATAATTCAAATGTAAAGAAAGCGTTTCTATCTCTTAAATCTAGGATTACCTCGTTATATAGACGCTCCTTGCGTTGCCACTCCGGTTGACCGCTGTTATCGAAAGGAGCAAAGCTTTGGGTTTCCCGATCCCAACTCAACATGGAGGCATACAGCTTAAGAGTGTAACCCGCCTCCGTATAGTTCTCCGCTTGAAGATGAAGATTGTGCAGCTTGTAGATGTATCTGTGGGTTTTAAATGCCATAAATTAGTCTGGTTGGGAGTGAATGCTTAGTGGACAAGTGTCGCACCTCAGATACATTTCCTTCCGGTTGATTTCGTTTTTGTAAAAGTTTAAGAGATTCACAGTGCAAGTCATGCGCTTGTCCCGATTCTCCTCGCCCTGCATCACACTCCGATAATCCAGGAGTCGCTCCAGCAATCGAGTAACTGAAGCAATAAAAGCCGTACCAGCATCCTTCCAATTGGGATTCTCCGTTTGCACCTTTTCCAACAAACTACGCGATGAGAAAAACAAACTTGTTTAGAAGGAACTTTTTATAGAAGGATTTTTGAAAAGTAAAGCGAAACAAAGGATTCTACAGCAAAAACAAAAATGCAGGATCAACTTACACCAAGCTGAGATGCTCCCTTATGGATGGCGATTGCAATGAGTGTGAGATGAGACATTTATACAGACATATTTACATATTGGCAAATAGATTATATATATACAGATATATGATACGATCGAATATGTTTATGTGTAAGGATCATATTGGGAAATTACTTACATGGTACTAAAGAGTTCTCGGTATTCGTCATCACCCTTGTTTTCACTGATCAGAAGATCCAATTTGTCGATGAGTTCGCTCTCCACCAGACGAAAGGATCCACGGGCAGCCTGATTGTAAATAATAAAATGTGGTTAAAAGGACTAGAAATCCCATAGAGAAAGACAGACTATGGACAAAAGTAATAGGATTGAAATTATTTATTTATAATGTAAAGTGACGGTCCAGGTTTCAATAAAAAATCCTCGATAGAAATAAGTATCCAACCAAGCTGGAGGATTATTTTATGCCCAAAGACGACTTACCTGTTCACACTGCATCATGTCATAAAAGACGGAGAGTGTCGCCTTTCGAAGCGCTGGTTCCGGAACAAGAGTCACCTCCAAAAATGGGCCCACCATTGAGGGTATAAAATGAAGCTTCTGCTCACCCAGTTGGGACCACATACTAAGTATTTGGAAGCCCATCAGGACCCGCATGTCGCCATGTGAGTGCAGAATCTTTAGACGCTTTGGTTCCCTGTACTGCTCCAACTGCAGCGATGGCTGAGTGAGAAATGTAACCGCCAGACTGAAGTAGCTCCACCAAAGCTGCGAGTCGAACACTTGCTGTCCAAGGAAACGATATACAAGTGGCTTGGCAAATTCTTCCAGTGATTTGCGAAGCACATCGTTGGCCGCTAGCTTCATGACCAGCCAATCGTTGGGAAAGACGAGCCAATCTTGGGTCAACAGCTCTTCATAGACCACCAATGACTTGGTCAGAAAGTCCTTCAAGTCACGCGGGTCCTTGTTTGGCGTTAGCTCGTCCCAGTAGCGCTTGTAGTGCGTTTCGTCCAGGAGCTGCAACAGTCCTAACATACAGGCCACTAACTGGGGCAAGACTGCATTGGATCCGTTCATAATAATGCTAATTGTTTTGATCAGGATGCCCAGGATATTCTTGCAAAGCGAGTCCAAATCATGCTGCAACGTGTTGGTCACCTTATCCCGCTGCTCTCGCTGCAGATCGTATAGTTGGGTAAGGATTTCGGAAAGAATCTCTGCGCAAAGTCGCAACTCATCGCGTCGACCCAAATGCATGCGAAGATGCTTACAGGCCACGGACAAGACAACCGTGCGGGAGTCTGCATTGGTAAAAGATATGTCAAAATACGGAGGAGTCTCTGAGCTAATGCAATTACTCACCATCCTCGTGAAAGAGTTCTCCCGAGACGAGATCCTTAACCGCATGCAACTTGGCTTGAATCAGGCGCATGTGTGCTCCGTGTGGTATGGCATCCAGCATATTGCGGGCCAGCATACCGAGCTCTGGAGCAGGTAGTGTGTCCTTTAGCTGTTCCAGTACAACGCCCGTTGAGTTGAGCAACGCCTCTTGAGTAGGAATAATGACGTCATATGACGGAACTGCCAACATGCCATTTAATGCCGTGAAGAGTGAGTGAAGATCCCGCCTAAACGAGTCCTCGTACTGACCACCGGTGGCACGTGCAAACAAACGGCGGGATTGTATCAGAAGCTTGAAGATGTACTCCAGAGATCCGAAGCACTTCTGAAAGGGATCTGGGTGCTCAGCCTTGGTCATGAACACGGCCATATGCTCAACAGAGGTAATTAGTCCTTTGTAGACCAGCGCAGCCGCAAAGTGGTTTTCGATGTACTCGTTCATCACAGGACGAAAGTGTTGGAACTTGTTGCTCTGAAGCAGACTGAAAATGCTGACCAGCACATGAAAGACCAGACCTGAGTGCTGTGTGCTGTTGCCCTCCTCGTTTGAAAACATGGCAAATAATGCATCCAGTACATCCTGCAGAAACTTGACCAGCTCCTCATCGTTTAGACGTAGGACACCTGTCAGCGAGTCTTGTATGGTCTCAGGATGGGCGCGCCACTGTAGAAGTGAAAGCAAGTCCGCATTCTGGGTTAACTTGGTGGAGCACAGAAGGGAGCGTAGCACGAACACTTCCTTGGAGCTTCGACTGAAGCATCCGCCACAGTCAACCTTAGCCTGAGCGTCTCGGGGTCGACACTGCAAACGCAGGTAGTTGGCTGCCTGAAGTTTAGCGGGATCCTCGCACTTGTAGACAAATAATTCGTGCTGGCCATCACCGAGAGTGGCACCACTGGTGTCCATCAGGCGAGCAAAGCTGAATCCAAATAATTTGGGCTCTGACTTTTCACGCGTGGAGCAGTGACGGAACTCGAATCGGACATGAGCCGTGGCAAACTTGTCGATGGGCACACTTAGGCGCAGCATCTCGTTCCAGCTTGGAGCGTTCTGATGGTACAAGATCATGGAGCGGTATTGCGGTAATGCATCCATGCCAGAAGCGCCCCACAAGCAGTCGTTGAGCACGTTTCCAGCCACATCCAAGACCACGACGGTGACCAGAATATTTTTACCTGTGTTCTTTCCGCCGCGCTCGAATTCGCCTCGCTCCAGTGTCAGGAAGAGATCGTTGCGGACGTCGCCCGGCATGATCACATCAGGGAAACCCATTTTCCGTGTGGTTGTTGTGCCTTGGAACAGCAAGGGTTGCTCCTGCCGTGCCTGGCCAAGGCCACCGTGGAGTAGTTTAAGGGAAACAACAATTCCTTGGTTGCCAGTCTGTATGGGTGAGTATTTGCCGCTGGACTTCTTGATTATGTGCTCTACCAGCAAATGGAAGTCCTTCTCCTCGCTCTGGTACAGTTTAAAGTTGTGCTCACGCTCATCCGAGGACTGCTGCTCCAGGCTGTTGTCCACTTGACAGATGTCTGCCAGGGAGAGCACACCCACACCAAAGGGTCGCCGATATGTCGGTCCGATGGTAGAGGAGCTGTTTTTCTCAGTCTTCTTGATCGAGTCCGATTGAATTATTTTGCCCACACGCATAACCACCGCCACCAGGTGAAGTTCCTCATTGAGATCGGCAGCACCTGTAAAATTTAAGTTCGAACAAAATACCCTTTCCAGACATCATATGAACCTTACCGAGATCCGTGAACACGGTGCAGTTGCTGTGCAGTTTTTCGATGTAGTTGGAGAATCCATCCTTGGAGATTCGAACGACGAAACGCTCGGAGAGCGGCCGCATGCGATTTCCATCGTAGAGGAAGAAGAATACCTCCGCATCGTCGCCTCCAATGCGATGACCAAAGTCCCTCATGCAGAAATATAAATGATGACTCAGGATCTTTCGGTGAGTCTTTCGTCGCAAAGTTCCTCGGCTCTGCAGAGATCAAGAGGAGGAGTTACGATGTTGAACTAATTTGAAGATTTGTTAAGTCTAAGACCAGGAAGTCGCTTACCGATGAAGCCTTGGCATTGTCCGCACTGCTGACATGCACATTGTAGAGCTTCACGATTCCAATGCCATGCGGATCCACTGCCAATGGTCCCACGCGTGGCACCAGATCCAGGCCCAATTTTCTGTAAAGACCAAAGATCGTTCGACAAATCTAAGATGAGTGACTGAATATTTGCTGATTGCCGAGCTATAAACCGATAGCAGCTAAAACAACTTGGCCATTTAGTCACGTTCCACGACTATGGAAATGAATCAGTGGTCTGACCACGACAGCTGCGTCTGTTTGGGTAACCGTCGGAGCTTAAATGAGTCTGATTAATTGTCGCCCTGGAGTCGAGTGCTCCTGCCCCAAAACCCACAACCCAATTCAATTTGCCCAGCCAGCACCGATAATATCATTAATCACAACGGAGTTCCCAAAAATAGAGCTTGAACGGAGCACGTAGGGAGGGACTCATGCATGAAGGGGCATAGGTCGGAGGAGGGGTACGGGGTACGGGGTACGGGGTGCGTGGGTGTGATATTCGGAAAATACGTATTACTCAGTCAAAGAAAAGAAACTTCATTAAACTCTCAACAGGTTTCAGCTATTTTTAGATTCGAACAGTTTAAGTTAATTTTCAATAAAGATCGCATCGACACATTAAAAAAAAAATATAAATAGGGATAAGTTCTGGACAAGAATTAAGGTTGTTTATGAAATGGTCAAAGTGTTCATTGTATATAAGACTTATGTTTATATAATTTCCTATATTTCTGTTGATAAAAACCACTTGGGTATATATTGTTTATACTATAAAAATTACAATTAAAATTGTTTCGAGGAAATATGATCCCCAATTCCTCTGATCAAGATATGAATTCTAATCCCTTTTGCTCTTTGGTCGTTGGAGTAAGTCGAGCATTTGAAATGGAAGCAGAGCAGTAATTAATTAGGAAACTAAAATTAATCAGTGCTCTAATACTAACAAGTTATACTTGGGTAAGATAATAATAAATTATATCATTATTATAATATTCACATATAATATTATTTTTATACAACAAATCAAAACAAACAGAGGTCAGTCAGCGGTACTCATAATTTAAACAGTCAAGTAAATAATAATTAAAATGAACAAATTTTAATTCTGCTTTAATCGCAGACTCGAGTTCAGGGCTATAAATTAGATCTAACCGCTAGTTCTAAGTGGCTATCAGCTGGTATATGGTGGATGGAATGAAGTGGAGATCAAAGAGATTTTCATAGTTATAATGAGAACTGAGGCTCTCGTGTTGGCCACGATGTGACGCATAAATTTGGCTTATAAAGTTGCTGGCCAAGCCGCTGCTTGGCTTGAACATTTCACCAGTCAGCCAAGTCGAGCCAGTTGACCAGCGAGCTACAGACAGTGGCCCAAGCACAGGTAATGGGTTCACGGCATTCCGGTGGCGCATACGAGGCTTAACCTGGCAGCCAAAGCCATAGCCACAGCCACAGCCACAGCCACAGCCGAGCCGATCGAGCGAACCAACGTCATCAGCAATATGTTGCCGACGTCGTCGCTGTCGATGTTGATGTTGCTACCTCGGCTACGCTTTGAGTTTTCTACCTGAGTTACGCAGCGAGCGAGATGGCGGCGAGAAGGAGATGGCGAGACGGCGATCGTCTTGCGAGGGTCTCAATGCGTTGGCAAGAGCAGCTCGAGAAGCCGTTTTATTGTTAACGAGGCCTAAACGGCTTTGTCGTTGTTGTTTTTACCTGCTGCTTGCTGCTCACTTGTTGAGGTGAGAGAGCACAGGGCATCGAGAGAGGAAGAGATCAATAAAGAGAGAGAAAGAGAGAGAGAGAGAGAGAGAGAGAGAGAGAGAGAGAGCGAGCAAAAGCAGGAGAGGATTACAAGAGAGTAAGTTAAAATGAAGAGTGAGAGATGCGTAGTTTCCATTTTGGAACTGGAACCGGCCAAGAGCTGGCAAACATATGGACTGCTCTTTTCAGGGTAAGCCTGTGTGTGTGTATGTGTGCATCTTGAGCCACCTCAGTTACGCCTTAAACTGGGCAACTGGGAGCTGTGGAGTTGACGTGACCAAAAGAAATGCCTGCGTCTCGAAATGAATCTTGTGGATACAAATATGAGAGGCGCGCGTGCGCGGATGCCGACGCCTGCCGTCTGCCGCCGGTTGCCTACTGCTACCTCAAGATACACACGGTAGCACCGCTCGTAATGAACCCTTTAAAATGTTTTTAATTAAGTCCCGGACAGAGCTCAACAGGTGAAATACGAATCCCCACACATATCATGTGTGTGCCTGAGTTTGTTTCTCTTCATATGTTCCGGTATGCATGTGTGTGCTTGTGTGTGTGATTTGTAATTTTAAATAAGAATATTCACAAGTTTTTGTTTAATTAGGCGATGTGGAACTCCGATAGCTTCCAATTTAAGGTGTTGAGAATCTATGAGATGCGATACGGCGATACGAGACAAGACATCACCGACCCCGCGGCGAGCCACACCGAAGGTGATACCAAAAAAAAAAAATGCATTATTTACACATCGGCGAGCGGCGGCGGCAGCACTGTCAACCACAACAAGAATACATACAACAACAAAAGCAACAATCGTAACAGCAACAGCAACAGCAACAACAAGAACAACAACAATCACAAAAGTCTATCTGTATCGTTAACACACACACACACACACAAGCGGCAGATACATTTTTATCACAATCACACATGCCATATATCTCGCATTTAATGTCTTTATAAAAGGTGTAGCTGTGAGATACATTTCAAGCGGGTGCTACATCGTCAGAAATCCCGAGACCCGCACACAATCAACCATCCAACCGGAGAAACCCAAGCAGCCCAAGCAGCCCTAGCAGCCCAAGCAACCCAAGCAGTCCAGGGCCCAGGGCCCAGGGCCTTGCCACTGGCAATAAACAAACAGAAACAGGCCAGGACATGCAGCAGAAGCAGCCATTCCAAAAATGCCATTTCATTATGCCAGAGCCAAAGAGCATCGCATCGTGCATCGTGGCCAGCTAACCGGCTGAGTCATCTTGGCAACGAGTTGCTGCCCGGGATGAAGGCGACGTTGGAGGCAATGGATGCTGGCAACAACAAGTTCGCGTTGCTTCTTTGGCTGCATTCATGCAAATTGATCCACGGCTGTGATGTGTGTGTATCTGCAAGTGGTATATATTCTTTATGTGCAATGTTCAATGTGTGTGTATGTGTGTGTGTAAAAGAGAGTGTGTGAGTGTTTCAAGTCGTTGCAACAATCGACAGGCCCAGCGACACACTTTAAGTCTGGTCACAGTTGGGCAGTCGCTTGCAAAACGCAACAAATTGTTGCAAATAAACCGCCGATTGCAATGCAATCAATAAAACATAAAATTTCAATTACTTTTTAATATTTGATTGTATACAATTTTTATAATATTTTACAAAAATAGTATAAATATTTAAATAAAAAACACCTAACATTTCCCAACAAATAATATAATTGTCTTGCGTTTCTTTAAGTTTAACGACAACTAAAGACCAAAGCTGAATGCTATGAAATTCTCTTAGGGCAACCATCCTGCCTCTGCAGATAATGCAGGTATCATTAAATTCCTAGAAAAAGGAACGTTAGAAGAAGATTAAGCTATCTTTTTATTACACTTCCATTTCGAAGTACTGATGATTCCACTTTGTGGAATCTTTCCATTTCTTGTATGTAAAGGAACACATATCGGACTGAAGATTAAACACAGCACATTCTTTGATTGTTAGCGTCATCCGTGGCCATTATATGAGTTTACATTGTTGCCATGAAGTAGCCGTATGCCTCGTTTTGTGTATCGTGTATCTTAAATTTCAATTCATACAAAATTCTTAAGCTGGACTTCGTTTCAGCCAAGATTCAATACAGACACAAGGGCGATAGAGTTATGCATGGCATCAGCTACAGCCTCAGCCTCAGCCTCAGATCCAGCTCCAAGCCGAGCTCCAACTGAAGCAGGTTTCTTATGAAGCAATAAATTTCCAATGCTGACAATGTGAAGCGACTAAACAAAAGATAACTTCTGATCCAGATACGTACCTATACACATACATCCATATAGATATGTACATATATGTTGTCATGGGCTGGGGTTAAGCAAGTAAATCAACATTGAATTCTATTTGCCTGCACTCTAATGCCCAGCTAAATGGATAAGCGAGTAATCTACCTGGAGGTGGCAAGGTTGGGACTGCGCCCAGGTAGGATTTACTAGGTAACAGGCAACGGCAACAGGCAACGGCAACGGCAATGCAATCTGCGCGTAAATTCAAGTCGTGAGCTGGAAACAGTCGCGATTGCGATCATTGTGTTCGACTGGTTCCCAAAGAGTCGTGTATAGTCGAAGAGAAAGAGCGTGAGTTATACTGAGTGCAGAGAGTAAGCCTGTATGCGTGTGTGTGTGTGTGTGTGTGTGTGATATTCTCATTCTCTCTCTTTTTGAGTACACAGCGAAACCGAGGCGATAAGCAAGCTTGCCAACTCAGACTTAGGGCTGGCTGAGTCAGTAGGTTTTTGAACGCCGCTGAGCGCAGCTGCAGATATTTAGTGAACGGTAATAATAGTAACTAACAAAAATGCAGCCACAGAGAATTTAACAGGCGCACACAGATACACACACCGATACAGTTGCAGATTCAAACGCAGTCTCAGCTGAGGCGTGTGTACATGTGCGAGCGTGTGCATGCAATGTATGGTGTGTTTGTGTGGAGTGTAAGAGTGTGTGTATTATACAAATCTTGAACAGCTCAAACAATTATTTGCAACAAAGTTGAAGACTGAAGACTGAAAACTGAAAACTGAAAACTGAAAACAGCAGCAGCGACAAACAAACAATAAAAAAAATACATGTCTAAAAGCAAACTGAAAACAAGCTAACAAATTAATGGCCCGCAACATGGGGCAGCGCTTTAAATAGAAACGAGTTTTAAAAGTGTCAAAGTGGCTATAAAATTGTATGCGAAATGCCAAATTGGCAGGAGCAAAAGAATCACTTAATAGTATCGGTCGGTGGCGGGACGAAGCGGGGCTTCCAGCAGCAGCCTGGCTGCTAATGTTGGTAGCAAAAAACGGCAGCGCAAAGCGCAACAGTGGCAACAGTTCCCGACCCGTACCGAACCGAACTTGGGGCTCGCTCTCGCTTTGGAGAAAAAAAAGAAAATACCTTAAAACCAGTTTTTTGAAAAATTTATTGAAAAAGAAAAAAGCAGCCGCAGCGGCAACAACAGCGGCGGCAGCAACAGCGACAGCAGCAACAGCGACAGCGGCAGCGCTAAGAATTGAAGTTGAAATGAAGTGCTTCTCTCTATGTATTTGACTGTGTGTGCGTGTGTATTGTTATAAATAAGTGTGTGCGTGCATGTGTATGTGTGTTTGACTGTGTTTGTGTGTAGGGCATAAAGCATTATGTGTAACTTTCAATGCTCAGCGCTGAAGGCAGAAGCTGCTGCATTTTTAAAAGGAGTTGCTGCCGCTGCGCAGATGCAGATACATTTTGACTTTAATTGCTGCGTGTGCGAAAGAGACGACTAGATGTACAAGCAAAATGTCTAGCACATATGCATGTATATGCGCCTGCCTGTAGTGTGTGTTTACCTCGCATTGCTGTATGTGTGTGTGTGTGTGTGTTCTATAGTTTTACGATATGCGGCGCTGAAATAAAATACACACTTTCAAATCTAAAACAACATCAACAAAACATGAGATATTTGCATATAAACAAAGCGCCATAGAATTTCGAAATGAACGTCCAGCTAGAAGAGAATCGAAGTATACGAGGCAACGAAAGAAGAGAAAAGGGAATGGGAAGAGGCGAGGGAGAACAGAGCTGAAACAGAACCTGATCTCAATCTTCTGATCGAATTTGAGCCGTTAGTTTGTATATAGACTGTGATCGTGTATTGAGGACTACAAAAGCATTGACTTTGAAGTGTACCCCGAGGAAAACATATACAATACACTCAGACATTAAATCACACACATGCATTAATACATGAACATAAGCGTATGTGTACGTATACAAACGTTCGAAGGGAGGCATTAGCTTCAGCATCAACATGAGCATCGGCAAAGTGAAATTTATGCGTGGGTTGACAAAGCTTTACCGGTTCTGGCTTTTGAGCCAAAACAGATACGAGCCCAGCTTCAAAAGCCAAAATCCAAGAGGGACAAAAGATGGGAGATGGTAGACGGGAGACGAAACTTGCTCAGTGCTCTAAGGCCGTTCAACCTACGCATGAGGAAAAACAAAGATTAGATTAGATTGTGTGGCACACACAAAATAAGAAACGACTGGCGACAATGAGAGATCTTTCCAAATGGTACTCCGGGTTTGGGCCCTGCCCAAGCACTTACTTAATTGTAAGTGCGGCTTGTACGCGATAAGGCAGCCAATGGAACGGAAACGTGTAGTCGCTTCGCCTCGAAGACTGTGTCATATGTGTGCTCTGTGTTCTGTGTTCTGTGCTATCAACAGAGACTCATGCATACCTTGAATTGTATATGTATATGTGTGTGTATGTGAGTGTGTTGCGAGTGTGTATGGCTACAAATGTCGTCGGTTGATTGTCAGTGACTGTAAATGCTTAGCTATTGCATAACGAAATCTTTCCATATACCTCATACATTTAACAGATTCTCAAACGATTATCTCGTTTACAGTTAGTTTAGTTAGTTGCAACAAATTAGCAACAATCAAGCATCCAACATGGCGCTTTATGGCATGCTCTCCACCGTCTCCGCTTTCATCAAGATACGCGTTCTACTAGAAAAGGCGGTCATCGACAACATGGTCTTCCGCTGCCACTACAGGATCACAACGGCCATACTCCTAACCTGTTGCATCATCGTCACCGCTAATAATCTAATCGGTAAGTGAACAACCCGAGGCACTCCCTTCGAAAGTGCTTGCCACACTTGTTGCGACCCGTGAAAATTAGTGCAGTTGCTGCACTAATTGGCACTCCATGAAATCGTATACAAATATTGGGGGATTCAATTTCAGGCGGTCCGCTAATGCAGCATAAAAGCGTTAACAAAAGTGCAATGAGCTTCGATTTCAAATGTGAACTCCAAGCTTTCTCAATCGTCAGTTTTCACAATTGTCCGATTGTCCATTTGTCCGTCATGTGCGATTGTCAGTTTTGTCAGCTTTCAATCTCTGAATACTTGAGGCACGTTTGGTCGAGTTTCAGCTGAAAACTGGAATGAGTCACCATGTGGGTCACAGCGGGTGGTGCGTGTCTTGTTTGGTGTGGGGAACAGTGTAGTCCATAAACTGGCTAAATGCGCCACTCGACCAGCAGCTTGACTGGAGCTACGGCAAAGGCACAGCCAAAAAAAGGTAGAGAGTTGAACTTTGAGCGGAGCTGAAGACCAATGTTTGTGCATTAAAAGAAGCGCTCCAAGAGTACATAGTCGAGTTTAAATATTGACAATTGAGTTCTAGGAAACTTCATATTGCCCCCACTCCACAATTTCACCACTTCACCACTTCACCACTCCATCACTCTCCTACTTTCCAACTCCCCCTACTCCTTGCCTAAGCGAGTTGTGTTTACGCAAGAAGCAAGAGCGCAAAAGAGACAGAGAAAGGGAGTCGCAGAGACAAAGAGATGGATGGATGAGGGGACAGGGGTTGGGGCAGGGGACAGCAATAACAAGCAGTCAAGTTGAAGTCCCATTTGAAAGGCACACCCAAAATGACGCTTGATGTATCCAGAGACGCGCCCACAATAAAGCCATGTATACAATTTGTTCGTCCATGGCCACATCCGAAGATTGAGATTGCCTTAATGCCACTTGACGTTGATGCACGACATTTGACTGCACTGGGGCATGGGAGCAGCGACGCGCATGGATTTGATTAAGATACAGTCATGAGGTCAGAGCCTATGCATTTGCATGCACAAATGTCCGATTGCTCCGATTCCCTCTTACGATATATACTTTTGATAGTGCAAAAGGCCATTTAAATGATTTGCACTTCTCCGCAGGTGACCCCATTAGCTGCATCAACGATGGCTCCATTCCGATGCACGTGATCAACACATTCTGCTGGATAACGTACACCTTCACGATACCCGGACAGCAGTACCGACATATCGGCACCGATGTCGCCGCTCCTGGTCTGGGCAACGAGTATGGGGAGGAGAAGCGCTACCACAGCTACTACCAGTGGGTGCCCTTTGTGCTGTTCTTCCAGGTGAATATATAGAAAGTCAATATCTTTGAAAGCCTGCTCACTGCCCACTTTTTGCCCACTTTTTCTTCCGTTAACCAACAGGGAATGATGTTCTATCTGCCGCACTGGATCTGGAAGAACATAGAGGATAGCAAAATCCGAATGATCACTGACGGCCTGCGCGGCATGATCGTTGTGCCCGATGAGGAGCGCTTGAAGCGCCAGAGCCGCATTATAAAATATCTTATAGAAAGCCGCAATTCCCACAATGGCTACTCCTTTGCCTACTTCTTTTGCGAGCTCCTTAACTTTGTCAATGTGATTGTGAATATCTTTATGGTGGATAAGTTCCTTGGCGGTGCTTTCATGTCATTTGGAACTGATGTGCTCAAGTTCTCGAACATGGATCAGGACGTGCGCAACGATCCGATGATTGAAGTCTTTCCCAGACTGACCAAGTGTACGTTCCGTAAATTTGGTCCCAGCGGATCCATACAGAAACACGATACACTCTGCGTCCTGGCACTAAACATCTTGAACGAGAAGATTTACATATTCCTGTGGTAAGTGTGACATCCTTTGAGAATTGATTAAATTTGTGGTCTCAAATGACGGTTTCCATTTGTAGGTTCTGGTTTATTATTCTGGCCACCATCTCTGGCGTGGCTGTGCTCTATTCCCTAGTGGTTGTCATGATGCCCACGACACGCGTGACCATCATCAAGCGTTCATATCGCTCCGGTCACCACAAGGAGATTGTTGCCTTGGTTCGCTTGTTGGAGGTACGTTAGAACATTTGATACTTTATACTTATTTAATACTTAAATGTCCTTCTCAGATTGGCGACTTCCTGATCTTGCACTTCCTCAGTCAGAATCTAAGCACACAGTCCTACAACGAAATGCTGCATCAGCTATGCATTCGTATGGGCATCTCCAGCACACCCTCTGCTCCCTCAACAATGGAAATGAGTCCCATCAATCATCCAATGGAGAGATATGGTGGTGGCAAGGAGACCGAGACATAGGTGCCTCATTGTTGCACACACAAAATACAATGATTTCAATGATTTCTCAACAATAATTTTTGTACACGAAGACAAGATGTGAGATGTAAGATGTGAACCGTTGGAGGTTTTGTAGGTGTTTAGCAGCGCTCTAGGCTTTTAGGCTTTTCATAATATATATGTATATATATATATATATTATATATAAAAATGTACATTTCTAAGACTGTTTGAAGCGAACATTAATATGAATATTAATATGAATTTAAAAAAAACATCGGCACAAAAACAATTCATTAGCAAAATTATATTTTCTTTTCTAAGGCAAATTCGTTAACTCGGTCCTAGGCGACTACGGCGACAGAGACAAGACCCCACGATAGATGACAGCCAGTCGGTGTGAGTGAGAGGTGCGACGATTTTAAAAAACAGAAACAGAAAAAGATAGCCAGATAGACAGACAAACAGATAAACGGATAAACAGACAGACGGACGGACAATCATTCAGATAGACAGTGCAATTTGTTAGTTGGGTTTGTGAAAAGAAAAACGAAGGTTGATTACCGTTATGCCACATACCACATATTCACATATGTAACTATTTCTGCTATAGCAACAACTACAACAACAACAATTACAAAATCAACAACAGCAACAACAACAACAACAATAAGAATAACTACTACTTGTATATCCGTAGTAAAGTTAACAATAATGCGCCATTTAAATATACAATTTAGTTTACCTTTTAGCTCTATGATTTGCTATTTAATGCGTTGCGTGTATCGTTTAATGGCGATAGTCACGATACTCACGCACGCCCACGAAACGTTGATCTACTTAGATTCCTAGGCATACAATCAAACCGTAGTAATCGAATGATACGAACACGAGTTTAAAAATATATAAATATATAAATATATAAATATATAAATATATAAATATATAAATATATAAATATATAAATATATAAATATATAAATATATAAATATATAAATATATAAATATATAAATATATAAATATATAAATATATAAATATATAAATATATAAATATATAAATATATAAATATATAAATATATAAATATATAAATATATAAATATATAAATATATAAATATATAAATATATAAATATATAAATATATAAATATATAAATATATAAATATATAAATATATAAATATATAAATATATAAATATATAAATATATAAATATATAAATATATAAATATATAAATATATAAATATATAAATATATAAATATATAAATATATAAATATATAAATATATAAATATATAAATATATAAATATATAAATATATAAATATATAAATATATAAATATATAAATATATAAATATATAAATATATAAATATATAAATATATAAATATATAAATATATAAATATATAAATATATAAATATATAAATATATAAATATATAAATATATAAATATATAAATATATAAATATATAAATATATAAATATATACATATATAAATATATATATATAAATTTGTATAATTATATATTATATAATTTATATATGCCCAAAACTCTCGCTATTTTTGTCTTAACATTTAGTAGTATACAAATGTATGTAATTTTAAGGAATTTTGTTTATAACAAAATTATTGTGATTATTGCTAGAAAAGAACACATTTTACAAAAGAAAACAGAAAAAAAACATTAAACTATCTAAGTTCTAATTTGTAATAAATTTAAAAAAAAACAGCTGTTGATTTGCTATAAAAAAAAAGGGAGACTAAAATCGGGTCTAGTGCCAAAGCATCGACTACTAGCGAACTCCTTGCTGTCCTTATCTGTATAAGGAACTCAGTGGAACTAATAGATCATAATATTACAACGGACTAAAGGTTTCTTTTATCGCTCGGGGTACAAGCTTCTACTGAGAATCCAATTGTTAATAAACAATTGTCCCGGAAACTTTGAAAGGTCACCAGATAAACGAGCTGGGATATTTGATGAATAAGAAATCTACGTAGTAAATAAATACATATACATATATATATGTATATATGTGTGTATGTATATGTATGTGCATATGGGAACTCTTGCTTCCAACTTACCGATTGCCCCAATCTATTTTGGAGACCACAACCATTTGTAACTCGGTCGTCTGATCCTGCGTCATAGTAGCGCTCAGCAACTCCCGACGACTTTCCAATATGGAAAACATGACTTTGTGTAGTGTTTGGAATTTGTACGCCTCACGATCCTGCAGAGGATATGGCAATCATTAGCACATTCAAAGGATATTTGTTTATTTGGTGTACTTACCACATAGAGACGCTTCCAGATCTCTGACCATTCGCGCAAGACCTGCGTGCACTCGGCGACCACAGGATCGATTTTGGACAGGTCCTTGATGTGTATGTAGGTCTTTGGGAAAATGCCCACTGCTCGAGATTTGCGCGGACATGAGCCTCGATACCAAAACTTGCATTCCTCAACGATGTCCACAGAATCGCCGACGTCCAGCGACAAACCAAATTGGACGTCTCCATGCCAGTTGTGTATGGCTGGAAGGGATAAGGAAAGGATATGTATAAATATTAGAGCCAGGATGATGATAGGAGCAACCAGTTGCGTCTTGGCCATGACATTGCAACGGATTCTTAAAACACACACACACACACACACACAGTACACACCACTCACCACAAGCCACACTGTCGCCCAGCTGCCCAGACGCCTGGAAGCAGCAAGAGCCTGGCCATTGCTGGCAATTAAAGTGCCCCTCATGAGTGGCCACTTGAGCGTGCCACGAGTGGCACAACAACAATAAATACTTCAACTATAAATAGGCAAATGGCTTCGGAAACAAAATATGCATGGAGGGGGTGTAATGCTCGTTTATCTCAAAGACGAGGCAGCAACAGCAACAGCAACAGCAACATGCAACAAGCAGAAGCAACGAGCAACACTTGAGCACAACAGCAATTGAACAGTTTTGCTTTCAACCAATGAACAATAAAGCGGCAACCGCTCGAGCTGAAGTTGAAGTTACATGTGGCAAAAATTACAACAACAACAACAGAAGCGACAACAACAACAACAACAGCAACAATAAAGCCAGCAACGACAGGGAAGCTGTTGATAAGTTTTAGTATAAATCCACAACGTGGCTTCCAATCCATCCAATTGCAAATGCGAGGCACGCACTGGATCCCGGGCGGCGCCGGGAGATGACGACGTTGCACAGCTACAGCCCGCAAGAGTGTAGATGTGGATGTGTGCGTGCGTGTGTGTGTGTGTGTGTGTTGAAAGACAAACGAGCGAGCACGGCATGAGCATATCAACGAAAGGAGCTAATAAAACGCACGCCCAGACAAGGGAATACGCAGCGAAAGGGCCAGAGGGTGTGGTTGGCTAGTTGCTTGTCTGTCTGTCTGTCACTCCGTCTATCTGTCTGCTTGTCTATGTCTGTCTTTCTGTCTGTCAAATGAAATACTTCATTGCGATGAAAATGGGCAAACTGCTTCCTGTTTTCGTTCTTCTTCATTTTTGTTTAAGTTGCTTCTGTTGTTGTTGTTGTTGTTGTTGTTGTTGTTGTTGTTGTCGCTACTGTGCTGCTTCGTCTTCATCTTCAAAACAGTTGACGTCGTCGCTGAATCCGCAGTAGGAACTTTTGAAGCTGAATGCTGCTGCTCGCGGATGTTGCTGAAGCTCGTGTTGATTATTTTAAATGAATTCCAAGCTGCTAAATAGCTAAAATTTCATAATTTAAATTGCAACGGAGTTGGGGATCTGGGCGTTCCCATCGTCGAGCACTTCCAACTTCAGCGCTTGGCAAACACTCAAATAAATGTGCACGCAGGCGAAGTGCCAACGAGGCAGACGTCCAACCATCCAACCATCTAAACAGGCAGCCCGCCAGCCTGTCAACCGGCGCACTATTTAGGTCAGTCACATTAGAAAGGCGTCGTTCTGGCAAACATCAACAACAACAACAACAACAGCAGCAGCAACAGCAACAGCAACAAGAAGAAGAGCTAGAAGCCTAGTCCGCATGCAAGTCCTATATCCCGCCTAGTCTAAGCCACCCACATCCATCCGGGCGTCATGCATGAACATAATTCTAATGAGCATTTTTAGGAGCCGAGACAACAACAACAGAAGCTGAAACAACAACAACAGAAGTAACAACAACAACAAGAACAACATCGACACCCATTAAATGAAAATGAGGCAGAAATTTAATATTTTCTTTCCTAATATTGCCTGAAATAGTTGCTGGGAAAAGCGAGTGGCGAATGGCGAATGGCGAAAGGCGAATGGCGCCACGATTGCCTAGGGGGGTGGGAGTAAGGGGAATGAAGAATGTGTAGGCGGTGGAGGGTAGGCGGGTGGGACAAATGAAGATAATTACGCAGCCCTTTAATTGCGCTTTTCATAAAATACTCCAAGAATAAATGGGTTTTTCCAGAGTCTCGCTTTGTTCGCCGTCTGACAAAAACCTCAAACGCAATCCGACCGAAGACAAAAAGCACAGAGACAACGACTGTCATACTGCCATAGAGTCTGTCCGGCCGTCAGACTGGCGGCAATGTCAACAAACGTATTTAAATAAAAAAGTCGTTAAGCCAAGTGGATGCAGAAACAGTGCAGAAGGGTTCTGTTCGGCCAACGGGATGGGTTGGGACCAGGAAGCGGGGCCAACGGGTGCGCCACACGGGGCACTAGGGGGCCTCGAGGGGCTGCACAAAGGGGAAGGACAAGGCGGCAGGCGGAAAATAATTTTAAATTAAATGAAAGAGATGCTTCATAAGCGCAATGAGCGCTGTTTTTATATGTATTAATATATATATATATGTGTACGAGTGCGACTGTGAGTGTGTGTGTGAGTGAGAGTGTACGTCAACTACTAAGTAAGACACTTGATTGTATATATATATGAGCCCACATACAAATATTTATGAACATATATACATATATACATATGTTTATGTGTACATGTATAGGAAAATGCAGTTCAAGCTCCAAAGCCAACCGCAAGGCATTTCGCACGTATTTTCCGCAACGTCAACAAATGAATTAAAAGGAGAATAGATTCCAGTCCTTGATGTACGAAATCCAGATACTCTCTGACTGAAATCCAGAACTGAAGTAATTAAAGAGCGACGAAGGAATTTAACTTTATTTACTAACTACGAAGATCGGATGCCCCTTCAATCTATACTTTAATACATGGCCTATAATAATAGTAGATATTTAAAATATATAAAAACTAAATAAATAAAATCCGTAAGCTTCACTGATAAAAATAAATCCAATCAAATATCAAAGTGTCTTCAAGCCTCGCGGGCTGCAGCTACCGTCAAGTCTTCTTAAAGGTCTAGTCTTGCATAGCCGAGAGAGGGACAGGGTATAGGAATGGGAGCTGCTAAGCCACAAAGGAGAATCTTCACACTTGACCCTATGGCGCGCTTGGGGCTCAAGAATTTAATTAATTAATTGTGCTGTTCCCCACAATGTAAAGTCGAGCGGGAAGGGCCCCCAAGAGCAAAGTACTGCGGGGAAGAGGAAGTGGGTCACGCTGCGTCCTTTGAGAGCCTACGCGCCAGTATAAGGGCCCAACGTGTTGCGTAATTTCATTAGAGAAATGGAGAAATGACTAGGAGAGGTACTAAGGATAGTAACTAATACTTTGGGTAAGGTTTAAATCAGTCAATGGATAAAAATAATCGTATAACGGACGTATCTTTTCTTGAATTGAATTTCTCTTTGATTTGTTTGATTGAAATATCATCCGTCATTGTAGTGCGCCTCTCTTCTAGTTCTCATATTAAATTTTTAATAGAATAATCGTTGTAAATTGTCTGGGTAATTTCATAATTTAAAGAGGAGCTTCTCTTCAATCAGCGATTCCCTGTCAAGCGAAGAAGCGAATCAAGTGATTCCATTGGCGTGAGTTTCATCTACAGGAAACATGGCCTCGATGTCAATCACATGTCATTACTCTAAACAATGGAGTTGCCCACTGAAAGTGTGTTTTGTTTCTTGAACCAGTTGAGAATTATACCCCCCTTTCGCAAAGTTAGCGAACAATGAAAAGTTCTCTTTTAATGTTCTCGACTCGACAAGCAGCTTTTCATTATTGCACCTGACATCATATTTCCATACTTACATATCCACAAATCAGACACACACACACACACAGACACATATACAGAAGAATGTGCCACATATACACAGCCTTCAACAAACATGCACACACATACACTGCTATATGATTCTTATATAAGAGTCATGCTGTCGAAACATGCAATATGCATTTACATACCCTTCGTTGACCGGGCATTTATGTTGTCTGCTACAGTTTGTACATCTCAGACAAAGAGAGAGATAAATGGGAATGTAAACGGGAAGGTGATAATAACTGGCCTGAGTTCCCAAAATCATTTCTTATCATCAAGGAATATCAAAGACATAGTTCCTAGAGTTCCCAAAATTTGGCAACTACAAATTTACTGTTTGACAAAAGAAGTCAGGCTTCAGTGTACCGTAGGTATATTTTAAGTATATTATAAGTATTTTAGTATACTTAACTTTATAAAATCAAAATCACTTTTCATTTAATTACTCAAATAAAGACAAAATATAAATAAATTGAATTCTGAGCTAAGGGTATATTAAGAACTTTTCAGTTTTTAAAATATATAAACATATTAATATATAAACATATTATATATATAAATATATTATAATAATTAAATTGTTTTTATTTTTGTATTTAATTTTATTAAGCCTTCCCCATAACAGCATCGAATTAATATTTATTTATTATAAATATGTCTTCTGGTAGAAATATATAAAATTTCTGGCGTCTAAAAATTATAAAATAAATAAACTTAAAGGAAGGAAGGGTATCTGTCAGTCAGCCCTGATATTAAACAAGTGTTTATTTATGGTTTTAATATTCATACATCGAATTCCTCAATCCTCAATAAACACAAATTATTTATAGAGTATTCACCGGTCGATGCCTTTTCAATTCACTTGAGGGACGTTTTTTACATTGCAAGTGTAATTAAAAGTTTTATTTAACATTTTGTTTGTTTAAATAAATTAAGAAGTGAACAGTCAACAGAAAAGTCACAGGAGTGTGTGGAGTCGATATTTGCTCACTTTTCAATGCAAATTTGCAGTGTCACCTCCGCAATGGGTAGGAACACCTTGCCGGAGGCCCCTGAAGGGGCTATGATTATTTGTCTGTTGCTGGGAGAGTTTGGATACTTGTGCCCCCAAATCAGTGGCCAGGACTGACGGAAACAGATTGTGACACACTTGATTATTATTTGTGTAAAAATTTGTGGATTATTAAATGCCCAAGCTCAATTTGTAACTGGGCGCTTATCTTCATTATTTATGGACAGGCCTGCGCGGCGTCTTATCGGTTTCCCTTATCAGATACACGTTGGGGGAACACTTTGGCGGGTAGACTCGCTGTCTATGGAAGGTACGGACATATCTGCATATGGTAGTGGATAAACTGCATTTACATAAAGACGTCAAGTCGAAGTGAAGTAGACAACAACGAAAGTTACGGCGTTGAGGAACGTGCCTCATCCGGCGGCGGGTCTGATAACGTGCTCATATCGGAAGTGCGATAAAATTTATTGTGTGCGTGTGTGCGTGTGTGGGTGTCTCTGCGTGTGTGTGCGTTGTTAATCATACCCTTATAGTGCCAAGGCACAAATCATAAATACATCGTTAAAGACAAATTATGAAAGTCCAAATGTCGAATTGGAGAACGAAGCGCTGATGGACAGATGGACAAACGAACAGACGGACGAGTGGTTGGGTTGAATGTACAGGCAGGCGGACGGATGGAAGGGGAGGTAGAAGCGACATTGGAATTACAGAAGTTGCCGCCGAGCATATTAAACAATGAATATGAATCAATTTAATGCGTACTCACACACACACACACACATACACACACACACACACGCATACGCATACGCAGAGTATCTGATTGGGTATGCTTGTATGTGTGTGTGTGTGCGTGTATGTTTGCATAACAAAAAGGAAACGCTGCACAATTTTGTGTGCGCTGACTCCAACTCAGAACAGCCAATGGCCAAATGCATAAAATGAATATTAAATTAAAGTTGAAAACAAATTTTTACCCCCTAGTCCAACAGCAGGAACAACGCCAACACCAACAGCAACAGCAACAGCAACAGCAACAGCAACAACAACAGCAACCAAATGAACATGAAGAAGCAGAAACAAAAAGCAGAACGGACTTCGCTGGAAAAGGCATCAACTTCCGGCCTGTGCCTGTCCAGAAATTTTGGCAAAGTTGCGCCAACAATTCTGAATGACTTCGTCTGATGATGAAACTGCCCGCATGGCGGGGCCGGCAGCTGCCTGCCTGCCACCAGCAGCTTTTGTTGCATGCAACCACCAAAAAGTGTCGTGGACTAACTACGCAATTGAGAGCAACCAAATAAAAGAAGGAGCACCCATCCACGTGGTATAAAGCAACGAACTCCAAATACGCTTTCCAGCGCCCTTGACTCTTTGACAGACCACAAGACTTGAGAATTCACTTGGATGCATTCTTGAGGGGACTTGGCGGTGCTTGGCAATTGTTAAGACAACAAATTGAACAAATTAAAGTACCCATTGAAAAGTAAGGGTATTGAGTGCTGCGTGTGTTTCCTTTTACTTCCTAAAATGAGGCACAAAACGTGTGCCTCACTTTCTACACAGATGCTAATGAAGTCATTGCCCAGGCAAAAGTTGCAGTCGCCGCTGCAGGGATGCCGGGATGAAGGGCTGGAGTGTTGCCGGGCGACCAGCACGTGGCACTAGGGCACAGATACTTGGATCTCAATCTCCAGTTTCGGGTATTGTGCAAGGTTAGGGGTGTTGACAGCCGCTAATGGCGTTTACATTGACAAACCCTCCGTTCCCGAGAGCAAAGCTGCTGGCCGTCTGATTGATTTGTGTAAACTTTGACCGCGTGTCGTGCCACAAATCATCGGTGGCATGGAAACTGGAGCAGCATCCACAGCAACAGCAATACAAACATGAGTGACAACTATCGTTTATCTGACTCACAAACATGCGTAGAAAACAACTTGTGATCTGTCAGTGAAAAGTAATCGACTAACAAATACCCAGCGCTCCAAAATGTGACACACGGAACACGAAAACTATTAAAATGATAAATGAAAAATGCAACTATTAAAATAAATGTATTTTATTAGCTTTCGAATGAGAGGGCGGTCTTATTTGTGCTTAAAATACTCTGTCTTCCATGTCCAATCAGCTACAGGGTATGGTGAGGATAGACCTGTAAACGGAGCATATGACCAAAGTCAGCCCCGGTTTGAACCTCGCAGTAACTGCGACTATTTGTTAAGCGCGAGAAGTGAAGCGAAAAGTGCGACGAATGTGGAGATAATGTGAAAATAAAACAAACAAATGGCTGGCGGAGAAAACGCACAAACAACTCATTTACTACAAAGAGTTGTAAAAATGGCAAAGATCCACATTTTTTATTTTGTTTGGCTTATCAAAACAAGTTTAGTCTGTGCCACTAGTGTCACACTTACAGTCGCAGGCATAAAAGCGTTGCTGGTTGCTAGTTTCTAGTTGCTAGTTGCTGTTTGCTAGTTGCTAGTTGCTAGCTGTGAGTTGTGAGTTGCGAGTTGCTCGCTTCGAGTTACTAGTCGCCAGTTGCCGGTAATTACAGAAACATTTAAATTGGCAACACCTGGCGTACAGCAATTGGCAACGCGAGTGAGCGTAAATTCAGTTGGAGTGTTGAGGTGTGGAGGTGTGGAGGGAGAATGAAAATATAAACACATCAAATCGCAGGAGGAACAACAACAAACACAAATCTCTTTGAGCTCTGCTGCTGCTTGTGAATGAAACGACGCATAGACGATGAGGAGGATGACTGTGTCAGCGGTGGTAGCGGTGACGGTGGCGGTGGCGGTGGCGGTGCCGGCAGTGCGCTTGCTATAAAAATAAGTAGAAAAATCGCTTTTCCGCCTTTCCGGCAAACCGACACGTTGGTTGGTGGGGGTGCGGTGGTTGTTGAGCTGTCTGTCTGCGATGCTGCGCGCTGTCGGTCTTTCGCGGAAAAAACTGTGAATCAACGCACGACTACAGCAGCAACAAAAGTTACAAAAACAAAAAGGAACAATAACAAAAAAGCAATGTAACGTGCACGTGACGCATCACACCGTTCCCCACAGCCACCCTCCACATCAACCGGCTTAAGGGGTGTTGTTGGGTCTTAGCCAAGTATAAGGGGGATGTGGACGGGCACATACATACATACACACAAACCAATACATTCGGAGACTAGCACCAAAGCGTACACCAACACATAAATACACCGATGCACACATGTACCACTAGAGGGTCGCAATTTCGAAGACTTTTACTCACCGACGCCGTATTTGTTGTTGGATGGTATCCACATTTTTTTTTGTTTGGTGAAATCCAATTGGAATATGGCAACAACACAGTCCAAGGCCACTCCCAAAGCTGTGCCGTCCTGCCGGCTGATTGCTCTTTGCTCTTACAGGCAACTTTCAATGACAATTTGAGCTTGCTGAACACATTTTCTGTTTGCTGCTTTGCATCTTCTTTAATATACGGGACACTTACACACACTTCTACTTGCACTTACACTTATGCGTTCACACACACACACACACTAACTCACAACGGCAATCACAGAGATGAATTTTAACTTTTGTTGTTGCTTTTATTGCATTTGTCGCGCGCTCTCACTCGCTCACACGATAGCGTCCGTTAATATAACTTATTAACAACTTCAACATACGAATCATTTGTTGTCTACATAACAATTCTGTTGTTTAGGCAATTGATATTGTTGTTGTTCTTCTTATCGTTGTGTATCAAATCGTAGTCAATTGGCAAATTATCCAAGAAGCCCAAATGATAATCTACGCTCTTATTTTTTGTTTGAAGTTGAAGTGGTTGGTTGCTTTCGTAGCGAATTTCTCAGCACACAAGTAAAAAAATCAATATGTAACTTGTCGTTTAGTACCGACGATTGCTTTATCTTCTTTGCCTTAATAAATTAAACACTCTTATTTTACTTTCTCGCAGTTGCCTCGCCTTTTAATTTAATTTTATTTATTTTCGCTTTTTTTGCAATTCCAATCGCAAGTGAAGCACTCTCACAACCGCACTCGCGCAGCTGTCCAATAAGACTAACAGCCAGCTGTTAAAACAAGGAAAAGCAACATGGATGAGCAGCTTGCTTGGCGGTTTTATACCCTGTATAAAAGTGTTATTGTTTCACATTTAACGTAATTTAAGTAAGTTTATGGCATGGAATTTGGTGAGGTACTTTAAAATTGAATTCAAAGTCGAATTTTTAAGATATATCTTAAAATTTTGATGCTCTATTTTTATATCGAAGTATACCTTTTTAAAGTTTTAGTACACAGCAGAAGAAATGCTTCTGTTAAGTTAACATTGCGAAATCAGCTGAATGTCAAAAAATGTTTTGAACAGATGGCGTTAAGATTTATTTTAATAATTTATTTTGTGGATTATTGAAGCCATATCAAAAATTGTTTATTTTCAATACTATTATTGAAAATTCATATTAAAAATTAACCAAATTTTTCTTTACCTGAAGTGTTAACGGAAACGCTTCATGAACCCGTGCAATTAATATTCATCTTGCTCAACGCAAAGCGACACCTTGCGTAAGTTGGCTAAACTTACATCTAGTCTTACCCATATTATGGAGCGCCCCTTTCAGAATTTAGAGACAGCTCATTATATGGTATGTTGTCTATGCTAATCTCTTTGCTTCGAACCTAAATTTCATAGATCTTACTTTTTGTATGGCGACCAACTTGTTAAAGTTCTCTAAAATCCCGACAGAGTGTGTATATGGATAAACCAAATGATTAATAATGATTATTGATTAATAATGTTTTGAGAACATAAAATATTAGCGGTTCATTAGAAAATTTTAAAAACAATTTTATTACAAAATGAATTTTCAAATGTCATAAAAGTTCAAAAGTTAATTCTTTATTATTTCTAAAGCTTAAAAAATCTCACCAATAGAATTATATCAATAATTGTAGTGAGGACTTCTCATTAAGAGACCAATTTAAGGTTAAGTAATAAAAATAAGTTTATTCTGTTCAATTACCCGCATTAAGCATGGCATAATTCTGTAAATGGTGTTACCATCAAAAATACTCGCTCGTTTCTTCGATTTTCCGGTCCATTAGCCTTTAGAGATTTCAAAACCGTTTCAATTCTTTTAGCCATAAAGACCGTACATAAATAAGCATTAAATAGACTTGTGGGTTTTTTCTTTGATGTTTGTTTTTACTTTTATTATTGCTCTGTTTGATCGTTCGCATTTTGTAACTAAGACTAGTTGACTTACTCTATGTGCTTAGATCTACAAATATTTAACAAATTTATTTAACAAATATAGAATCTATATATACAAAAGTCATCTAAACATATTACAATTATCACTTAAAAGCTATGATTACGAGAGCAAACGGAGCACATTAAAAAACATTACTATGACGCGCGTCTCTTCGAGTTTCTATAGTTAAATGACTTACACTTAAGCAGATCGTTAAAACGGACCCAATTCTTGTATAAGGAAATATACAAAGAACATTCATTTTTCTTCATTGTTTTGATTTTAAAAACGTAGTTAGGCATATTTCGTCATATGGTCCATAGCTGAAACCTAAACACTACTTAGGTAGAACTATTGGAATACCCCCGTTGGCAGAAATCGAAATATTTGTGCTTCTATATGATCTAGGCTTAAGCTTGTGCGGTGTCTTTGTGTGTGCACGTGTGTGGCTGTGTATTTGCATGTGTGCAGTTCTATCTAATTATTTATGGCCCCCCTTTTTCGTTAAAGTAAAACCTTTGTACCAAAATACCTCCAAATCCGTTAGCTGCCTGCTTATAACCAACACCAATTTCTAACGTATTTTACATAAAAATGTTTTTGCACGCGATCAGCTCTTGGAAGCATTTTCTGTTGTGTGTTGCACTGAGCTGTGGCTATTTATTAGTTGGCCTTCAGTTTATGCATTGGAATCTGGTTCATCAGCTGCGGCTCCTGGCTGTTGTTGTTGCTATCGGTCTTTGCTGTCGCCTTCATCGTTACTGCCGTTGCGGCTGCCACTGCAGAGGCCGCTGCAAGCTGCTGAGCCTTCGACTTCTTGTAGCTTTGCATGTAGAAGTTCATGAAGAGGCAGAAGAATATGGAAGCATTGAGGAGCAGTAGCGCGGATATGAATTTCGAGAACTGGCACTGGTTGCTGAAGAGCGCCCTTGTGGTGTGTACGATGCAAAGCACGAACTGCGCCTGTGGTGCGTCGGGGAGGGAGGAGAAAAGAAGAGTTATAATTAAATTTACATGTGTTTTATTAAAAAGTCATGCAATGTGAGAATCAGTAATAAAATTGTTCTATTCTGAATTGTGGGAAAAACTTTCAAGGGTTTACATTTGACATTTTTCAAGAAGGCGTGTCCTGACACCGTGTCCTCCAATTTACACAAAAAACTATAATCAACATTTGCATTGTACAAATTAAATAGCAGTTAAGCCTATAGCTATAGATATAATCCACTCCATTTCCGCGAATATGCATTGCTCCACATGCGGAAGCTTTTATTTCTATCATATATGTATAGTCAATTCTATGATTTTGTAACCAGAGCACTTTAAACTGTATTTCTGCAATATCATTCAATATTGCTAATAAGCCATGCAGGCGCCTACACCAAATGACGCAGCAGTTCATCAAGCGTTTGCCCCAATCGCTGCCCGTGTTGTCAGATTCGACAAATAAGATGAAAAGATGACGGCGCAGGTTTTAAACAAAGCATCCAGTGCTTAAATATGACTGCGAAACGCCAAGTAGGTAATATTTCAATTGATGCTAATTTGTTGTATTTGCATTAACCTAAAGCTTACACAAAACTGTTGAATACTATCGATAAGTTTGGAGATGATAGAATTATAATCGTTCCTTTTGTGAGCTCACGAGCCGTGAAGCTATCGATATGAACAAGCTGGATCAGTTCTAATGGTTGCTTGTACAATAACAATGTTTTTAATGTTTCTTAAAATAATATATAATTAATTTCGACGATTAAGTGACAATTGCTTACGCGGCCTGCCATGACGATTGCGGTTATAACGGCTTCACGCGCTACAAGACTTCAAATTGCGGCTTTTGCGGTTTGAGTCCTAACGATCTATGGGCTCTTACTTTAAATCAATATCTATTGACAAGAATTGGGCGGAGTAAACAGCTTGCATGTCTATAAGATATTCAGTGTCAATTAATTATAGTGTAGAGTTGCTATGTAAGTTCCTGGAAGCAGTAAATCCCATAGCTTCACTTTAATCATATGCTAATCAATGGAAGATTCCTTAGGTACCGTAAAATTGACAGTCATCCCAACCCGAACTAACCTATAAACATTAAATTGAGGCCTGCACCAGCAATTTTAATTGCACAGAATCAAACGGCAAATTAAACGTTCACTGGCTGCCATCACCCTTGAGCTGGGCAAGGCAATCAAAAAGCGTTTTCTTTACGTTACTACAAGCAATAAACACACACACACACACATACACAGGTGTTTTCCATTTGCCATAATAACTGTTTGCATAGTAAATATTTCAATGGTTCTTTTTTTAAAAGTGTTGCCTGTAAGTCTGCCATTGACATGGACACATTCGTCGTTAAAATTGAGTTGATCAATTGAGCAATTGTCCAATTGATTGCCTGCTCCCGTGCTAGGCGAGTTCGCTGCTTAAGTCTCTTGATTGCTGTGGACTTTACTGACCTTTTTGTTTGCCTTTAAAGTGTGCGATTATAACCCGTTATTAAGGTACTTCATTTTTATTGATAGCGTCTAATTTATTCATATTCATGTATTCATATTTAAATGAACTCGCTAATCGTCAGCATCACCGCATCTAATGCACTGTCACGCCCCCAACTAACACTGTGACCGCCCACCCATTTGTTTAACTGAATTTTGTGTATTTATCTTTTCTAGAATCTTGTGTTTTGTTTTGTTTAATGTGTGTGTTTTTGCTTTGGATTTTGTTTTTGGTTTTGGTTTTGTTTCTGTTTTTGTTCGTTGTTGTTAGTTGAGTTTTGTGACCTACAAATAACGAGCAACAAGTTGGTCAACCAAGCGATGCAAGTTTCCATTAACACAGCCGCTCAAACGCTTTGCGGCAAAGTCACTGAGTCAACTGAGCTGCACGGGCAGCATGACAGTGGGCCAAAAGTGGATTGGCCAAAACGTCGACCGTTTTTGGTCAATTGTGGCACAAGTCGCTTTGATCGTTGAAAGCCAACGTCAACGCTTAGACGCTCCATTACACACGCAAAAACTAACTCCAAAACGTTGTTTGTCTCTCCCTGTATGTGTGTGTGTGTGTGTGTGTGTGCTTGTGTGTGTTATCATCATAATGCACAGTGGTTGTGACTTGTTACAAAAATGCAATTTACTCACATCCGAGTATCTTAGGCAATAGGCCTATTATGGCCTTATTCAGAACAACGTGTTAGCGGTTTCTATTTCTTCTTCCTGAAGCGTTTCCATGTCACGTTTAGCAGTTCATAATTGCCATTAATTTAAAGCGCTTCGACCGTGTTTGAAATGTGATTTATGGGCTCGAAACAAGTTGTTAGTTCACAGATACAACAGTTGTATAAAGTGTTGCGTGGTAATTAATTAAAGTTATACTTTAAATTGATAAAAATATAATTAAATTATCTTTAAGCATCCTTTCTCGTTTCCACTGTGCCGTCTGGCGCCGGGTATGCTAGATTGTTGCATCATCAAAGGGGACTGGTTGAAAAATGCAGTTGCACTTGCAAAGACACATAAACAAATAAACGCTTGGACTTGCCTGAAAATAAATAGAGGCGGGCGCCTGGAAACCGAAAGTGGCGGATCACCGGTTGACTTTTACCTACAGATATGGCTGGTTGGATCTGGTAGTCGTCGACATAGACACTCACAATGTGGCAAGTTCGCACCGCTATGGCTGTGGCATGTCGTGGTATGTCGTGGTGTGGCGCATAAAAGTGAATGCTCAGCGGGCAACACATTCATTGCCGCAAAACGGAACAGCAAAAGCAAATGGCGAATGCCATGCCAAAGATAATGTAATCGAAACTGGTCGGATCGGCGTGCTAAAGTGTGGCAACTTTGGAATTGGCGCACCGGCCACGCTGCAAGGATGTTGCAACAAGGCGGCAACAGTAGCAACACTATCAACATGAGCAACATCACCGCCTGCCGCCTGCCGCCTGCTGCTTACAGCAACAGCGACAGTGACCAGCGTCGTGGGCATTCAATTGGCGGCGGCAGCGGTTGGCTAATTGGAACTTAAACTTGTTCGTCTCTTGGCAAATTGGGGCATGAGCCATTCAAGATATTAATATATATTTATAATATATATATTTTGTTGCGGTTTTTTGGCTATGGGCTCTGCAGACTGCTGGTCGTTCAGTGGAACCTGCAACACCGCAACACCGCAACACCGCAACACCGCAACGCGCAACCGGCAAGCAGCAACAGTGGCAAAAACTTTTATCCACAAGAATCGCTCCACGTTTGGCTGTTTATCTCTTTATCCACTTAGCATTTGATTGTCGTGCGCAGCGACATTAAAAATGTCAACGCTGTGCATGCAACAACAAAAGGGGATTACGTTGTAAGAATCGAGAAGCAACAGATGCATGCCCCGCCGTCGGGGGCATCATCGTATGTAGACGACTTGGAATCGTATAAATTGTGCTTCTGTATAAAAAAGCGTTTGCAAAGTCGCCGAGCGTTTGACAAGTCAACTGTGGAGCCTCAAGGCAATACTCACACACAGACACACATAGACACACACACACACACAGCTACACGCTGAGCACATAGAAGCAGGCCAACCACTACTGGCAACAACTACTAACAACAACCACTAGTAACAACTACTAGCAGCAACAGAAGCAGAACTAACTAAACTCGCCAAGTTTTATGCGTTTCAAGAATTTCGAAACATTGAAATACTGCAATGAAACTTATTTACCGATGAATGCCATACCCACGTACGTGTGTATGCGTGTGCATCTGTATGTGTGTGTGTGTGTGTGTACTGGCCATTCAATTACACATATTCCACATTAGAAGACTGCTTGGAAAATCAGTCGTGTGGCGCAAATGCCATCGCTGGCAAGAAAACGGAAGGACGGAAAGACGAAAAGACGGAAAGACGAAGAGACGGAAAGACGAAGAGACGGAAAGACGAATGGACGGAAAGACTGCCACCCAGTTGAAATCCAAAACTGAAGTCAGCCGAAAGGAAAACTAAAGTATGAAAAATTATAAATACAATAAAAACAAAAACAAAAACAAAAACAAAAACAGAAACAAAAACCGAAATCGAGAATTAGAAAAAGGCACTAAAATAAAAACCCACTTGACTGGTCAACATGATCAGTTAGTGGCATGGGGTGCACGGCTTTAACGGTAACTAGTTCTTGTAGAATTCACTCTGGGAGGTGGAGGAGATACATTAATGAAAGTGACAGGAGGCGGCACATTGAACTCCGATGATCGAGAGCTGAGTTAATCGCGGTATCAGATATTGCTTCGGATTATGCAATAAACAGTGTTTAACTAACTTGGCCTTTGACTGACTGACCGACTGGGCGATCAACTAGGCGACCGACAACATCTGTGTGTGTTTGTCTGTGTGTGTGTATGATTTGTGTACACTACACACAAGGCAAACACAAGGCACTTCCACTCGCAGCTGGGACTGTGTCATTGGCCTGGCCAGTGGTAAGACACTCACAGTTAGAAGCATTAAAAAAGATCTTTTTGTTTTAGCCTCTTGGGATTTTTGGCAAGTGGTTGACGGTTAAACGCGGTGCTCAATACGATTTTATGAGGCGGATAGGCACAGTCGCAGGCACAGGTACGTCAGGTCTAACTGGTTTGCCTAAGAGTCAGGCGCAGGGTAAGATCGCGACAAACTTCTAAACGAGTTTCGATTTTTATATATTTGGGGGGGCTTTTCGATTCACTTGGAATCCGTGCTGGAACAGATTGGAGAATCAATTTGGGCTACTTACGATCTGAAGCTCCGTCATGTATTTCTTCCACCACAAGAACTTGGCGTACTCAGGACCCATGGCGGACATCATGTAGTAGAAGTACATGCACACATGCACGAAGTTATTGAGCAGATTGGGGAATGTCGCATTACCACCTGGAAGAGAGAGGGAGAGAGAGAGAGAGAAATTTGCAGTTTGTAGTTTCGTTCGTCCAGTTGCCATTTGGATGCACTTACCTGCCAAGAACTTAACAAGCACCCAGGTCTCCAGGGGTGTCACCGAGTGATGGTAGACATGAAGCCACGTAATTTGCGATGACTTCTTGCGCAGCACAAAGAAGACCGTGTCGGCGAACTCCGTCAGCTTGGACAGGTAGTAGATGTAGCACAGGTTGAGCATCTAAAGAAACGAGCGGATTATTTGGGAACTGGCACAGGGCAAGGTCGCAGCTAGCGCAACGAATTGTGATTATAAAACATGATATATTTTTAAATCTATATTTTTACATTTGTAACGCTTCTGGTTTCTTCTTTCGTTGTATTGACCAAAATAGTTTCAATGCGGAGATTGAAACGTGAGGCGCTGACACATTTCGAGGTGTCTACGCGGCGTATGCGCAATGTAAACAAAATCTTCACGAAGTTGTTAAAGCGTGTTCAGGTGGCATGCAGCATATATACATATACACACACAGTGGATGACACACTGGGCAACGGCCTTGACTACAGAATTTATTGACTTGCTATTGGGGCTTGGGCGGATGTGAATTCCCTGAAAAACATTGGTTTTTCAGTTTCAAGGAAATTGTGATCTCAAAGCGAAGTATATCACTTGCTTGCGAAGCCCAGAGCCGCCTCTTTTGTGGCTCAGATAGCCAAGTTTATGGGCCATTGATTTGAGTGCAAACAAATGCAAGCGGAAAAGTGGAGTGTGTAATTTATTGAGTTATTACTATGGCAATTGTTGTTGTTAATTTAACACTTAAATAATGAAACGGAGACCTTGAATTGTTGCAGACACACTATCCAAATGTGTACATATCTCTGTCTGTGTGTGAGTGTGCGTATATGCGTGTGCCGCCTTTGAATATCTGGCGCTGTTTGCTGCACTTCTTACAAAAATTTCAGCGGCCACTTTTTGGGTTTTAAGTTCAGTTCGGCTTTACGATTACAGAGCGACTCAAATTGACGCTAAATTATGCATTCAACCCTAAATGCCTTTTACTGGGCAATTAGTTAAGTATTTATAATTGTTATTCCCTTTTTGTGTTTCGACTGTGCAGACAAATTGAATTGAATTGAATTGAATTGAGTTGCCGGTGAATTGTGCTGGGAATGTTGAAGGTGAACAATGGGAAGACCGAAAGGCGAAACAAATGGCTAGAAGATTGGCAAGAACTTTCAATTGGGCTCTTAACTTTGGACCGTAATTAAAGTAATTCTGATGGATTATTAATTTGGGTCTTAAACTTTGAACTATGAACTTTGAAAGGGTTGAGCTGTTGACTCATCGATGGAACAGTCGGCGAATGACAAGAAGCCTTTTTTAGTCAACAGAAATGTTGACTTTCAATTCGATTTAAGCTAATTTTATGCAGTGATATTTTTAGATCGAAGAGGTTTTCGGCGCGTGTCGATGATTAGAAATTCATTCCAATAGCCTTGGTGGTGTGGTGGAGTGGTTAGTATACGACCGGCCTCAGCACTTACCCGCTTCGACATGGGACCATCCGAATAGTCGACCGGTTGGCACTTTAGATTGTAGTAGTTCAACCATCCAGCCATTAGATGCTGTTCGAACACAAGAAGAAGAATAAATTAGGGGGATTGATGAGCAATGCTTCCTCGGAGGAACCTCACCTCGTAGAACATGTAGCCACTGAGGAGCACCTGGAAGGCATTGTAGATGACGAGTGTGCGGCGTAGCTGGAACGGTTTGCGATCCCTCATAAACAATGGACCGAAGACCAGCACCCACGATAGGTAAATGGCGACCAGTCCGAACGTAAACATCGGATGCTCCATAAGTGGGAATCGTTCTGCCCGTGGATCTGTTGAGTCATGATCAGAATTATTCAATTAGTAGTTTTCGCCTCATTTTGCATATGCAACTCTAGTGTCAATGGCATTTAATTAATGCCACTTAACGATGATTTATCCAACGATCTAATCTAAACGCCCCTTTGCACAACTGAATGAAATCGTGGTCAGGCATAAAAAAGGCAAAGCATTGTTGTTCCCACTATTGAGTATTTTAAAGCTAGACTTGGAAACTGTTCTGTTGTTTCAGGTTGGGTTTGGTTAGGGTTTTACAATGCGAAAACACGGAGCAATTGTTTTTTTTTTAACCGGACTTTCAAGTTATTGATACTTTTATATGGAACCCGACTTATATTTATTTTTTTTTAAGTTCTGCTCGGGTCTGGTTAACTCTGATCTGGAAATGTCGTCATAGCCTGTCATAATTATATGTCTGTCGGTTGAACTCATTTAAGAATTTGTTATTGAAATCAATTGCCATCAATTTGCCAGTGCAAAATATTTACAGAAAAAAACCTTAATTGAAAGATTTCAATACATATTTGTTATTATTTTTGTTGCTCTTGTTGTTGCTGTTGCTGTTAATAATACGATGCACTTGTCACTCTCAAATTTTCCATGACACCGTTTACTGAGTATGTTTATATTACGTATAATTAAGGTGTAGTCAAATTAGTAATATATATTTATAATTTACAAATAATTTAAAAGTAATTAAAATTATTTTATATCGAAATATTAAATGCGGACTTTAAATATTATTTCCGAAACTGAACAGGTTTTTTTTCATTTGCATTTATTGAATATCAAATTGATGTTCGGCATTGTTTAGAATTTATCTGTTTGTTCTCCTTTATTGTCAAAATTCGAATGTAGTCTGAGGTCTTAGAATTTGTGTTGATCAATTTAAATTGATTTTGAATTTTAGTTTTTTGGATAATCAGGATTGACATCAAGTTCGTTTCCTAAGTCTTTTGATAAAATTCTAAGTTTGTGTCCTAAGTCTTTTGTAGACTGCCAAGTTGGTGCCTTGAGTCTTTTGCCGTAGACTTGGCACATGTGGAATTTGCTTTTAGTATAAATAATTTATTTGGCTTTGCCCACGTTTTCGGCTAGTTCACTTATATACTTATGTATTTATAAACAGATTTTGCATTGCTTTTAATTGCTGCTACCTTCCATTGACCTTTTCACCCGCGCGCTCGCCAGTCAAGAATGTCAATAAGCATGCTCCGAGCACAGAGCACAGAGCACAGAGCATGGAGCACGAAGTGCTGGTTGCTCTGTGTATTCAAGGGGTGTAAACACGTCTTCAATTCAAAACGAAACGAAACGAAATTCAAACTAAATACAAATTGCGACTCTGAGCGTTTTACATGGCAAATGGTAGATGGCAGAAGATGATCTTCGGCAAATGTTGTTGTTAATATTATTAACAATTTTGTGATTCATATTGTTGCTACTGTACATACAGTACACTTGTGTGCATGTGTGCATGTGTGCATGTGTGCTTGTGTGCATGTACATAGACATGTCTCCGTGTACTTGTACTTGTACTTGTACATGCTCAGCTGCACACGGCAGCCAGCCACAAATGCCGACGGCCGCGTCATAAAATGTTTTAGATAAACTATGTAAATACATTTTAATTACGTTAATAATTGTCAAAAATACAATTGGCATTGCCAAGGTCGCACTTAGGTACGTAAAGAAACCTTTTTAATTGTCCTAGAAGCGGTTTTTTTTTTCTGTTTTCTTCATTTTATTTTGCACATTTGTTTTCGTTTTGTTTTCCTTATTATTCCATTCGGCTGACTTATTTTGTTGTTGTTTTATTTTCTTTGTTGGCTGCCAATTTTGTTGGCATTTCGTTTTGTTTTGATTGTTGTTAGCGTAAAAAATGGCAATTCATCGTTTTTATGCTTTTATAATTGAAACTCATCGTTGACTTGATTTTGGGCTTACGACTTGAATCGCTGAATGAGCATCTCCACTGGGAGAAGTGGAGGGAAATGAGAAATGGCGTGCACTGGTAGTGGTAAGTGGGAAGTGGGAGGTGGGAAGTGGGAAGTGGGGAACTAGACTTTCCGGAGTATTAAACTATTTGACAGACAAGTTGATGAGTTGACACAATAGAGCAGTTAAGAACTGACGGCTGAGAGAGCTAAGCTGATGAGTTGATGATATGGGGAACTTTCATTGCGACCGGAAGACTTAAGGGTTAGAATTAGCATTTTAAAGTCTGTGACGTACCGCCGTAATCTTCCTCAACGAGCTGATAGTAACGCTGCACCAGGCCCGAATAGTTGCGGCTCGGGTGATGCGTCTTGAACTCGTCGAGCGCTATATTGGCTATCTCCACGACCATCTCGAAGCGGGTGCTGTCGTTGTATCGGTGCATCGCCATCTTGTTGGGTATTTGTGATTGATGTGATTATGGGTTTAGTTCGATAATTGATTACTGTATTCAAATGCGATTCGATACGATTCGATACGATTCGGTTCGACTCGAGTCGTGGGCGTACTCGTTTTTATTATATTGCGACAACGGCGACTATTTGTAGCTTCAGGCAACAGGATACGTCATGCTGCTCTAGCTCTAGCTAGGTTCGTTGTGTACACTTCTATTCTGTTGTCTCTCAGCACAGAACTTTGTTGGCACTCGTATGAACACACTCTTCCATAGATCGCTCTATATGGAATCTATATGGAATTTTATAATCTTTTTATTTAGTAGCACGCGCTATAACGCATCGGTTCTCTTAGCCACCAGGGAAACCACCGCACCGTAGAAATGTTTATGCTCAACTGAATCTAAAACTTCTCAGCAATCACAAGATAAAGTAAGTTTTTTACCGACTCTGCCAGAAACGGCAGAGGCTGAGGCTGAGGCAGAGGCAGAGACGGTGACGGCGACGGCGACGGCGACGGCGACGACGACGACGACGTCGGCATCGACATAAACTTCGACTTGGCTTGCAAATTGTACAAGTACGAGTACCCCAATATGAACACACACATAGGAGCACTCACGATCAGAAACACACACACACACATATATACTCGAATCACACACTCACATTCAACTGAGCTTAGCGAGCTTAGCTTAAAGACTTGACGAACGTTTTTAACATCCACACAGAACGGCGGAAGTTTCGTTCAATTCGGTATTGCGTACGCATTAATGTGTATTTGGGAGGTTGTCTGTGTGTGTGTTTGTGTGTATGCGTCTGTCTGAAATATTGCGAATGGGTCTTTGCATTTGCCTAGGTCTGTGTGTGTGTGTGTGTGTGTGTGTGTGTGTGTGTACGACAGCTTAGCTTGGCTCACTAAGCGCACATATCGATGTTAGTTTATTTAGCAAGTTCCGAATGGCATTTAGGCTCATGGTTGTTGTTGTTGTTGTTGTTGTGGCTGTTGTGGTTGTTGTTGCTTTTCTTGAAATTGTATTGTTGCTGGGTACCATTGTTGCTGATGATGTTATCATCAATGGTCAAATTGCAGTTTTTATGGGTCAATGCACTAAGCGCCCAGAAGGGGGAGCGTCCACAAAACCAGTTTAAATGTAAATTAAAAGACTATTAATATAAATGTTAATGAATAAATACAATACATTTACATTTTATTAGGCATATTTTTTGATTGTATTTATGTGCCTACAATTTATAAACATCTTTAAATATACGATTGGTATAATGAATTAAATCTATATACCTATCAATATTGTCAATGCTTAAAGGTGACCTCAATAAAATAGGCAGAGTTTAAAACTTCTCCATTTAATAAATTAAATATTTAAATAAATTAAATATTTAAATAAAAATAAAATTGATAGTTTTAATTTTGCCAAGCTTTTGTTTTATTTGCTTTTATGTTTCACAAAATTGGCAATCATATTCGAAGGGCTTAAAAGTGTAAGGTTCATCGAGCGTTCAAGGAACATCTCCCAGTTTTGAGTATTTGAAGATCCTAAAGTCAGCTTGCATAATTTATCATATTTATTGTTTGTTTCTATAAATAGTATGTATATTTGAGCTATATATAGTATGACTATATTTTCTATATCTTCTGATAGGCGGTTTAAATTCACAGTTAAACATTGCAGTATACAGAGTGGCTTACATTCGAGAAGTCACGTATCTTATGTAATACTGAGAATAGATTGAAGTTATTGGAAATATGCTAAGTCCATGCTAATTTGTGGTCCTAAAACAGGTTGGACTGAAAACTCTATGGAATCACGACAAACCCAAAAATCAATAAAGAGAACAAAAATAAATTCTCCTCTGATATGTCGCCATTTGTTAAACGAATTCTAATTTTAGATTTGGCGGCTCCTTCATAGTTTAAATCGTTCAAAATATTTAAATGATTTTTAGCGTAAGCAATGAGAACGGCATCCAGGCAGCATTTGAAAGCCAAGCCACAGTTGGGGCTATGATGGAGGTCTCTGGTAGCATCAAGGCAAAAGGCAGAGCCAGACTCCGAGCCCCGCATTTACCAGGGCGGACGTGCCGCGATACCATCGACGATGTGGACATCGACATGTGGAGGCTATTTAATACTTATATGTAAATTAAAATCTTAATTATGCCATTGAAGTGAGAGACATTACAGAGAACTATATTTGGAAGATCGTAACGAGAAATAAACACGACATGCGCTGGCATATTGTTCTTTAAAGTACGCTCGACCTTTGCCTCTTGATTATTTCGACCATATTAACAGTGCGACTGCGACTGCGACTGCGACTGCGACAGCGACTGCGACTGTGGCTGTGATTGCGACTGTGAATGTGAATGTGACTTTAAGTGTAAGTGTGAGTGCGAGTGTGAGTGTGAGTGTAGGTATGAGGGCAACTGTGAATGTGGATGTGATCACAAACCATTTATCTCAATGATTTTAGGATGACATTGCAGATTCTGGTGGTATTTCTGTTGCTAACGGTTTTTTCTTGACCAACTTTGCAAAAAATTTGAATTTCATTTTCACTTGCCAAACAATAAGAAGCCGGATCCCATGCCGGCTCAGACTATGAGTTTCATGGTCTAGGTCTAGGTAAGGCACCGGCAGTAGGAAGTTAACCATTGGCCAAAACAGCTGACCATGTTAGCTGCTGCCTAATCAAGCGATGAAGCTGCCATCATCAACACAGCTTCAGTTGCCAAATGGTATAATATTTTGACTCACAACCAATAATTAATTCATATTTCATTTCCAAAGAAACTCATCCGACTGACTGATGGCTGAGGTGTTGAGTTTTGTCAGTCTTTGAGAATGCCGATTGAAGCTGTTTAATTGGCCACTACCTCGTGTAGCTTCAATCATGAACTACACCCTATATGGGTTATACAATACATTAGCTCAGCAATAAAAAGCACGTGAAATAAATCGCTGATCCATCAAACTGACCAAAGAGTTTCGAGACAAGAAAAAGTTTAACTCAACTCTTAAATACCCTTAGCCTACATTTTAAAAGATGATTAATAATGATGCATACTGAGTGTTTATTTAAAGTTTGTTAAGTAGAGATAAAAATACATTATGGTAGCAGATATTTTTTGTTTATTTTATTTAGATCTCAAAGGCAGATACAGATCTAATGGTGGACCAGCAGCAATAATTAAATTAATAATAGAAGTAAAAAAAGAGTGAATAACTGTAATTATTCTATTAATATAAACCGAAATAAATAAGAAAGGTAACAATAATTATAAATAGTTTTATTTTAAGCTGAAAGCTGAAATATTATAATATTAAATTAATATAATAATATCAATAAAAATTGGTAGAAAAAATGATGATCAAAAGGAGAATAGAAATATGTGTAGGAAAGTAACAGTAATTAATATTATTAATATAAGTAAACAATAAATACCGTACAATTTTCTGTTTAATGATTAATTGAAGTTTTATGACGATGAGCTGCTTGCGTATGCAACATTCCAATATTCCCCTAATACCCTATTTTATTGGGTTCAGGGGTGTAATAACTCCAATTAACAGGCTCACAAGGCAACATTAATATTCTAATTGAATTAGCAGAACGTGTTAGGGCATTGGGCTTACCTCAGATGTGGGACTTACTCTGAATGGAGAGTTGCTCTGTGATCACAATATAACGGAAACTTTTAGAATGGCCTGTTGCCCCCTTGTCCCTTGCCTCGTACCAGTTGCTGCCAGTTGCCTGTTGCCAGTTGCCTGTTGCCAGTTGCCTGTTGCGTTTTGCCTGTGGTCTGATGTTGAGTAGTTAATTAATTTAATATTTAATAATGCGCCATTAATGCGATTATTCCCGATACCCTTTTTAATTACAAAATTGCAGGGGCTGTGAAGTTGCTGTCGAAGTTCCCCTTAATTTCGCCAGCATCCCATTGGCAATTTACTTGACTTTTACCTCTTGGATAATCTTAGCTTCTGTAATTTTCATTAGATTACGAGCTTCACTGCATGTGTTCTTAAGTGAAAATTCCGGATTCCTCAATATGGGCGATGACTTGATGATCGAGTGATAAATTATTTAATACGTCAAATGGAATAGTTTATAATCAAAAATGTTGTTGTTTACATTTGCAACAGTCACTGGCCACCTAAGTGATAAACAAATTAAATGTTGATTGAATTATGAGGATTTCCAGAGACGTCGAAGGCATCATTAATAATTAAAACAAAATACGTATTGTGTTGATTTTTATTTGCCTGGTATTTAAATAAAATATATATTAATTTAAATTAAGCAATTTGATAGATTTATTACGAAGCTCCGTACGATTCCTCATATATCAAATGATCTGCCATATAAAAGTAAACAGACGCGGATCGGCTTTCATCCAGAGACTAGACAACTTTTGTGGATGGGCGAAGTGAGATACTTCTGTTTTATATAACTTAGAATAAATGTTAATAACTGTAGTATCCAAATTTAATATAAAATTGGTGATAACGAGATAATAAGTCAGGCGACGAGGTCAGAGATGTTTTCGCATCAATATCACAAATTCACATCCTGTGTGGCATTCGCGGACTTTCAAGCATGACTGCTCAAAGGAGTAGAGTATCAGCCGAGTGTATCCATTGTTAAAACAAACTTAACATTGAAGCCATTGGACATTATAAGAAATTTACGAGTTGTTTTTTCGTTTCGTATACAAATCACTACTAAGAAGTTGAGATCGAATTTCTATTCAAAAATATGAACTTGACTTTTGGAGCTAAAATAAATGATTAAATTAACGCGTATGTTTAATTTAATGAACTAAGAAATTTAAGTTATATTTTGTTCCATATTTTGTATTCGGCTCTTAGCTATCGAAAGGGCATCATAAGAACGTCAGTAATTCGCGCGGTATTCCAATGCGTAAATTTATTTTTGGCAAACAGAAAAATATCTTAACACTAATTGAAAGCACAAGCCGAGAAGTTATTTGGGCAATCCCCTAAAGAACTGGAAGCAGTGGCGATCTGCTACTAGAAACAGTCTTAGCCAAGTCTTAGACTGATGGCGAGCTCCAGACGCTCACTAATTTGGCTTAATGCCAATGACCATGTGTTGGCCCGGCTGTTAATCACTTGGCCAAACATATGTTGCTTACAATTGATGGTAGCAGTGATGGCTGGGTAAGTGCTATATCCGAAGCTGAATGTGAATATGAATATGAATATGAATAACTCAATATGAATGAACATACTCAAATTTATAAATGACTTTGAGGCCAAAGTACAGGCTAAGTCGCGTCATGACGGAGCAACAGCCGGACAAGTCTCTATGCGTTAGGCCAAAAGAGATACAAACTGACTAAAAATAAATATAAAAATCCCCTTAACTTTGTTTGGGCTTCAACTGAAGACAGAATCGTAAACGCGATCATAACAAGTGTGGACCCAAACTGGAAATGTTCTTGGCAACATTTAACCCCTGACGCTGAACTTGAAAAAACATTTTGGCATGTGAATAAATATGTTTCATGCTATAACCGAGGAGCAAGAGTGTTTTTTTTTTTTTTTATATTAAGAATAGATCGTCAGACGGCGCGTCTTCGGCCATTAAATTTCAGCTTGAACTTGGCATACATATGTTGTTGGGGATTGGTTAATTAGCCAAGACTGGACAGCGGTAGAAGCATATAGAAGGTATAGAATTAAAAATTTAAAGTTGAACATTAATCAAATAAGAGGCTAAACGAAATGCGTTGCACAGTCGGCGGTCTTCGCGAACAGTCTAACTGTATGTATATTTATTGGCATCTTAACCGTTGGTTTCAATCAGGAAACGGAAGTAAAATCTATTCTTCTTTTTTTCTCGATTTTCGATTCATACTAATCTTTTTATTTGTTGAATGCGTAGAACGAGTTTCGGGCAAGGGCACGCAGTGTCTCAACGATATTTCGATTAGCCGCAAAGGTGCTGAGGCTACCAATGGCTACGAGATCCATACACTAGGTGCTAAATTATTAAACGATTGACTTATTATCATATTGTCTTTGGGCTTGGTATTTCCGCGCTTGGAAACAAGTTACTTCGGCCCTACAGTGTACGACATACAAAAAACTCGACTGATAATAAGACGATTGCTAAGTGACCGTACAATGACTCCCAACGATGCTCAAATGCGGCTTTGTAATGCCCAAGAGTTCAATAAACCAATAATAGGCAAATATTAATTTGCATATCACTGATTGTGGCTTACATTTACATATCATTTTTATCTTGGCCTACACCAAAGAAATGTATTTATTTATAATCAAAAATAATTACATTTTTTAAAGGGATGAAATATCTCATATTTTTTGTTTTGATCATTAAAATAACACTTTTATACGAGCTACAGAGTCGCTTTTTAAGTATTGAGTTCTTTTCAAGTCTTCAACGAAGGTTTTCTATATATCCGAAAGGCTAATTTGCATTTCAGCAAAACTGCAAAGCTTGAATATTAAAATAGAATTATGTGCGGGTTGCCAGATACCCAAGTCGTAGTTCCGGTTATAAAGAGTGTGGATTAAAAGCTCCGTTTTAAAAGCGCGCCAATGCGAAATCTGTGCTTAATTCTGTGAGCAATTTGCCGAGCTTAAAGTTATGCGAAAATCAACGAGCCCCAGATGGCGCCACTGGATTCGCAAAGTAGTAAATGACAATAACAACAATTCACACGATTAACAACAAAGCTTAGACCCACAAATTAAACGATTAAACAAGGCAATTAAAAGTAATAGACAATCAAATGAAACGGATTTTCAGGCATTAACGTATTAACAGTAAGAAAACGGGTATTTACATTAAAACTGTCAATTATTGAATAATATCAAGATGCAGGATAATTGCTTGAAAAGCAGTCAAACTTTCTCAGGAAAATGTATAGAACGAAGGTAAATATATATATTTTTGTACAAAGGCGGCGGGTACAACCCTAAAAGGAATACACGAAAGACAAATAAAATTATTAACTACTTGAAACTATGTATTGTCATATAAGGAATTGTACAATAAATAGGCACCCAAAACGCAAAGCCAAAATGTGTGCGTTTAATTGCAAGCAGCATCGACTTTTGTTTTGTATGAGAATAATTATAAACAAAACATACAACAAACAACCAAATTCCAAAAATATATATGTATATATATTTATTAACGGTTCCTACAATACATATGTAAATATTTGCGGAACAAATTTGCATAACCTGCAGTGGCTCGCGACTTACAGCTCGCGGCTACGTCCAAAGCTATTCCCCGTCGATGTGCAGAAAGATAATGAACCGAATCAATAGTCATTCGCATTTGATTATGTTTGTGTGTAAATTGGCTGTGCATGTGAAGATGTGACGAACAAAAGTAGCCAATAAATAATATCGATCTCAGCCAATAGACCGAACCGGAAGCATGCGCCAAACGAGCCGTAAAACTGATGAGCTCTGATTAAATCGGGATAAATCTGTGATGGGGTTAATAGTTACGGGCATCTTCGGCTTCTGAAAGGAACATTGACAATGTCAAATGTTACTTTCAACCTAAGTTATTCGCATTGGGCAATCTTGGCCAATAGCAACTGGTACCCGGTTTAGGCCAAACTGAACGAGTTGTCGCAAAAAAAAAAAACAATAAAATATAAAAAAAGATACAATAACCGGACTGTTAGTTTGTTGATCAGACAGGGTCAAGTTCAATTCGCCGGTGACACAGTTATCCAAAGTTGAACTTTAAGTGACCCCAGCCCCTGCCAGTGCCCCCAACGCAATATTGTGGGTCGGAGTCAACTTGGCCGTAAATCCGAATCGATAAACAGCGAAGATAGCCTCAATCTAAGCCCGGAAATGACATTGGACTGCGATCTTTATGTTGCTTGTGCTGTGCTTAAGAATGGAGCCCTGGGCCTTTAGAATTCATATGTAAATTATCCAAATGATATAACAATTTTTGACTGGTTTTTTTCTTCTTTTAATATTTGCCGGGCAAGTGTTTCCTCGAACTTATCCAATACTCAATAACTACCAGATGATCACCTTGGATTCACGAAGATTTTCACCAAGCTTCTCATTTTGTATTCCGCCGTATGTATACATTAAATTACATGGGAAAAGGAAGCTAGAATATCGGATAATTATATAAATATCGAAAGGAAAATTTATACAAATTTTCCATCGAGAAAGAATCTTCAAGTGTCCTTCAAAGGAATAAAATATGAGTATTCAATTTCAATTTATGAAAATCAAAGAATAACGGCTAAGGAATTTAAAGGATTTAAATTAAAATTTGTGTAATTATTGTAAATAAAAAAATGTATATAATATTGAATATGTAAATAAAATTATAAATAAGAACTACCGATATATATGTCAGTTATCATAAGTATCATATGCCCAATAGTACCATATTTGCTGGCCACTAGTGGCTTGACTTAACAAAAAATGCTGCAAGCGAGACCTGGCCAATTAAAATTCAGTCAGCAGCTATGAAACACAATAACCGGCAAACAAGACAACCTGACCGAGTGCCGTCATTGTGATTATCAATAGAAAAACGAGACCAGGCGATCAGACGATTAGACAATTCGATGCTTAGACGATCGACGCGTTGGGGACGCATTGAAACGCAGCATCCGAGCAAATGAAGCGGTACAAAAGAACATTTAGCAACGGATGAGGCGACAGCAAGTTTTGGCTAGAAGAGATCGCAGACGGAACAAGCGAAGTCAGCGGAGTTAGCTAGCTGGCGGCAGATCCAGCAGAGGCAGCAAAACAACAGTAACATCAACATCAACAGCAACAACAACAACAATAATAAATACAGCAGCAGACCCGACGCACTGCCCAAGCAAATATCAAAAGCTATAGTCGAAATTTTTATACATAGCAGCGCACAAATCGGCGTAGCAGCTCAGTACGCGTACAAGTCTCGTGGGTAGTGGATGTCAGCAAAGGTCTCTCTCCCTTAATACTGATATTATAATTAGAGATCTCAAAAGAGAAGAAGAAGTTGAAAAAAGTTGTCATTGTGTTAGAATTAAGAGCAGTATCGCTGCCATTGTTTGCTTTCAAATTAAGCATACGCCATGGAGAAGCCAACTGCCTCCAGTCTCCAGTCTCCAGTGGCGGGTGTTGTGTGCTCGAGTTTGAGAGAGTGTTAATAATAAGAAGGTTCCAAGTGACATCGAGAAAGCGCGTCTTGATGCTCAAGTGTGTGCCAGGACAATTTTCTTTTAAGTTCCGTTTATTAATTAGCCGCTCCCTGTGACCCAATACGGAGGCAGAACCCTTACTCTTTGTGTTCTTTGTGTTGTCTGCTTGGTCCAAGATAAAGTTTTGTCCAAACTCAAGTCTCAAGATCTAAGCTATTAGTTAAAATCTCTGATTTGTAATGCTAATAATATGCAAAGTCTATCTGCGGGTGTCAAAGGTTTCTGCCAAGGTCGTTCAACTTTTACTTAGGCCCATGACTGGCTAATTAAACAAAATGGAAGTCACAGTTCTGACGACATATTTTAGCTTTGGCTCGCATCGATTTGGCAATTGTTGACACAATTTGCTGCTCATCTTTGCCATAGTCAAGGCTGCAAGCTAGCGGACAAAAGACGTCAACAAGACTCTGAACGCATTTTAACATATGACTAACCATGTGGAAATGTGCCGGTTCCTCGCCCAAACCAAAACCAAACCCACATTCAAACCCGAAAAACCCAATCGAAAAGCCAAATGCAAACGCAGACGCAGACGCAGACGCAAGTCCAAAGATGATCAACCAGACACGACGTCCGTTTGTGAGACTCACCGGAACGAACTCAAAATTATGTGACATTTGACAACTTGTCTGGTTCCCACAGCCAATATATAGATGGGTGACCATTGGTCAGAACTGGCCAATACCCGAGCACCCAAAAACAAATCCCATACCCAAGCAAGGCCTCAGGCATCATTTGTTCATTAGCCAAGCGCAAATTTGATGGCCCATTCGTATGTCCATATACATTTGTTTATTTGACTTTGTCAGTCTTAAAATTGATAATTTAAAAACTCGATTCTGTTCGGCACAGATTTGTCAAAAGGTATTGTTCAAGCGAATGTAGTACCTTTTAGCACCTTCATTTTCTGGTTCACTTTGTGCTTATTGTTGCAACAAACACCACAACAACAACATCAACAACAACAAGCAACGCCGACTCTTGGCCATTGCAGGAAATGAGTCAAGTGAAGCAAACCAGTTGCTTGTTACCCAAGTTGCCCTTCAAACTATTTATTTGATTTAAGCACCAAGAAGTTGCCCAGAATCTTAGTGTGAAAAAATATGAAAATATCAAAATAAAATATTTATCAGAAAATCAAACACACACACACACACACACATGCACATAAACACATATGCGGAAATAGGCAGAGAAATAGCAGCAAGAAACAAGCGTTAGCCTCGGAAGTGCTCGAAAGCCGAGCACAGAAATCAAAATCAAAATCGATGGAAACCTTAGCCACGTTATGAGCACTTAATAAATTTTCAGTCTCTATCGGAGTGGCCTTTGGGGAGTTCAAGTAGCAACATTTTACAGTTATTAGCGGTGATTTTTATTATGGCTCTTGCCGTGGCTGTGGCTGTGGCTGTGGCTGTTGCTGCCTCCGTTTTGCTGTTGTTGCCGTTGTGTCTGTTGCTGTTGTCGTTGTGTTTTGACAATTATTTAACCGCCACAAACTGTAGACAAAACAAAACGCTAACAAAATTATCCACATAAATTTGTTGCCTTTTTTTTTTGTTTTTTTTTTTGTTTTTTTTTTGCTTCAAGTTGTTCCACACGTGAGCAGCAAAGCTCGCACCAATCGGTGGTCCAGTCTGTCGCCCAATTACCCTGAAGTTGTGAAGCAACATGAAGATGCTGCTGCTGCTGTTACTATTGCTGTTGTTTAATTCATAATAATGAATATAATTTACTCTTACTGTTACATGATAATTTCGCATTGCACACCAAAGAGACCCACACAACTGGCTGAGTGTAGCCTCACACTCGGCCGGCCACACATTTGGGTACACATCTTTGAGCCAAAGGCGACACCTTTCAATAGTAGACAAGTATTTGGGCCAACAGCAGCCTCAACCGCATACACATTGCGTTGGTCTAAACGCCATGCCACGCCTTAGCCGTTGACATCACACGTCCTCTCCCCTCCAGGCCCGCGGCCTAGAAGTAAGCCACACACATGCTTTCAATTTTGGCCATGTCATGCTTGCGATGGCAACAGCGGCAGAAATAAAAGTCTTTAGTAAATTGTTTATAAGATAAACATATGAAACAGCTTCTTCTTCTGCTTCTTCTTCTTCGTCTTCTCCATCTTATTGAGCGGCTTTAACATATATTTAAATATTTATGAACCCGCGAAGAAAGACAAAAAATGCAAACTCTTTATAAAATTTGATTTCAATTTCAGAACATTGTATAAAACTCGTTTGAGGACGTCGCATGCGCGCTTAGCAGATTCTTGAGCTTTACTAAACAACTTCTTCCCCCCGCAATCCGCCCCTGGAGACAGTAATAAGAAGTGGAAGTAGAAAAAAGATTTCAAAATGGCGGCCGTTAACGCATCCCAAACAGATTATTGGAACTTTCTGTTCATTGAATTGGCTGGTGAGTAACGAGTTCCAGCAGCCCAATAAATTTAAGCTACATTTGAAATCCTAATAATAATTCGATGTTAGATCCGCGTACCAACGACTGGTTTCTGATCAAGTCCCCACTTCCGCTCTTGACCATTCTGGGCTTCTACCTGTACTTCGTGTTGTCCTGGGGTCCACGCTTTATGCGTGATCGCAAGCCTTTCAAATTGGAGAAGACACTGCTGGTGTACAACTTCCTGCAGGTTGCTCTGAGTGTGTGGATGGTATACGAGGGCGTGGTCATCTGGAAATACTACAGCTGGCGTTGCCAGCCGGTGGATTGGTCACGCACGCCAAAGGCATACAGGGAAGCACGTGTCGTTTACGTTTACTATCTGGCAAAGATCACTGAGCTGCTGGACACGATTTTCTTTGTGCTGCGCAAGAATGATCGTCAGGTGACTTTCCTCCATGTCTACCATCACACGGTCATGCCAATGATCAGCTGGGGTACCTCCAAATACTATCCCGGCGGACACGGCACCTTCATCGGCTGGATCAACTCGTTCGTCCACATCATCATGTACTCCTACTACTTCCTGTCTGCCTTCGGACCCCAAATGCAAAAGTATCTCTGGTGGAAGAAGTACATTACCAACCTCCAAATGGTAAGTAGCTGTTTGTCCCTTCTTTAGTTGAACTGTTTTTTGACCGGATTCCTCAAACTGTTTCAATTTCAGATCCAATTCTGCTGCGCCTTCATTCACCAAACCCAACTGCTGTACACCGATTGTGGCTATCCTAGATGGTCCGTTTGCTTTACGCTGCCCAATGCCGTCTTCTTCTACTTCCTCTTCAATGACTTCTACCAGAAGTCCTACAAGAAGAAACAGGCCGCAGCCAAGCTCAAGGCCGACAAGGAAAATGAGAACAACAACAACAACTGTTCAAAGAATCTTAATCCCGCCATTCAGCCATCCACAGCACAAAAGAAGGTGCTGTAAGTTACTGGTGGATAGCTCAAAAGCCTTTCCCTTCCCTCCCTTCAAGCCCCATTCCCCACCAAATGACAAGCGACCAAGGGACACTCTGAGAATGATGCCCACTCAGTTATGGGAGGCACGTATTTTCAGATTACACTGGATTCAACTCTCCGATCATCCCATCCCATCAATCCCATACCCTAGAGCCAGTCTTGTTCTATGTACAACTCTGTTGACTAATTTGTTAAGTAATCCGCCGCCAAAAAGACAAACGAAAATATTGAGAATTGAGGTTCGAGTTCGTAGGCAAACAGCTAAATGCTTTTTGCAGCCATCGCTTCGTTTGATGTGTGCTTGGGTTTCCGTTGGACGACACAAATGAAAAAAGGTTCAATGTTTCATTCGGGCCAAGAGCGAATTAAGTTAAGTGAACGAGGAATTGAAGGAGACGAATTAGTTGTGTTAATAAGTTAAGATACACGTTTAAATACGCAAATGTGCTGCTTAGATATATATTTTATTGATACTGGTATCTAAATTACCTTAGCATAAACAAAAAGAAAAACCTATAAATACAAATAAATATAAAATGTTTTTAAAAATATTAAATCCCCTTTTTGAAGTAATTACACGCTGCGTATACTTGATTTTGTTGCTTGTGTTGATTTGCCATTTCATTTGACAACCAAATCTGCGGATAAGAATCTTGTCATTCAATTTTATGTGAGTCTCACACACAAGGCAGCGGAAGCAGAAACCCATTTGAAAATGGCCAAATCATACAGTCTTTTAGCCATGTTGTTGGGTGTGCCAAAACAGGTCTATGGCCTGATCGATGCGTACCATGCAGTGGGTCCAGTTCATAAATTTGAATAGATTTGCAGAATTCGATGGGCTTTTGTTTTCTAATGAATGTATAGAACACACGGTTCGACATTTAAAGACACTTATGATCCTCCACTCGACGAGGCTCATGTAGACTCACCTTGGAGGTGACACATGGTTGGAAACAGATTCATCTGATCATCAATACTTGGGAATTTCAGATTGCTTTTATCAATCAATCAGTCAAAACGGAACCTTTAAGCCAAAGCGGAAGCTTAAGCCATCACAAAGAGCATCTCAACTAGATGCGAACAGTAGCATATAAGCCGGTTTGCTTTTGACCTTGATCTTGACCAACGGCTATAAGTATGTCTGCTTTGATTTGGCGACTTCGATCTTAGCTTGTTGTTTTTAGCGGATTTCAGCGCAGGGTCGTAGCAAATTTGGTGTTCAGCTTAACGATTTATGATGCATTTGCAATATATTTTTAGTTGATGCCAAAGATTATAATCGGTCAGCATTGGTCCAGTTAAATATTTCGACGTTTGCTCGGTCCGTCTAATTAAAGTGCAAAAATGTTTCCTCTAAACCTTCAAATTAATATCTACTGATATTTGGGGTTAAACCCGTTTTATTTACATACGAGGAGAATCAAATGTGTGGCTATCGTACCTTTAATTCTCAGAGATTGACATGTTCACACATGTAAACAAATAAGACTCCAATACTTAGGGTGTTTTTTTTACAGCTTTCCAGTTTGCATTGTTACACATATAATTCGAAAGGGACTCAACTGGTTTAACGGGTAAGCTTTGGTAAGCCAAGCTTGGGATTAAGAAAAAACATTAAAAAAAATAATATTTATATTCAGTTAATAATTTTTTTTAACCAGATAATAAAAACTTGTGTAATAAATTCACAGGCTTGCAGTGATTGAACTGAAATTTTTATTCGTGCGCCTTAAAGTATGCAACATTTGATGTTTTTGCTTGCTGCTGAGCTGCGAGAATAACAACTCCCGAAGGCTATGTTCTAATAGCAGGCACTACATTAAGTATGTAATAAAACAAAATATTTAATTAAATTACAAAAATTAAGGGAAGAACAATATTTATTTATACGTTTAAATATTTACTCTGACATTAATCAGTTCCACACTTTCTTAATTTTAGCTTTTAATAAATTCTTAAAATAATAATATAAATTTATAAATATACTTAATTTTATCCATAAAAATACACGTTCTGCACTCATTTGCATATATGGTGATTAATGGTCATATAGTCAAAGGTGTACACTATGTTAAGTCACCGCGTTCCAGTTCTAGCATACATTAGCGATTCCTTAAAAAAAAGTCTGGAAAGAAACTTGAGATTAACATATAAACTCCAGAATAAAGGTCCCAAAAAAATGCTTCAATAACAAACTACCCATGAGCCATGAACTTGAATATTTGTTTGGGTATTTCAAAGCATCTGGGATCTATCGGAATTAGAATTTATAATGATGCTGATGATATTGATCTTTCTCGTTGTCGCCGCAATGTCTCAGTATTTGACCGAACCTGTTTTCCAAGCATAAACATTAGTATGAGCCACGCGAATCAAGTCCACGCCAAAGGCCCTGAGAGTTCTATGGATTAATTAATGACCCGAGTATTAATCATATTAATAAAAGAAATTCAGTTGCCAATTGGCAGTTAGGATCTGCATAATTTTTGTGAAGCGTTAACACGCGCTTCTCTCAGGGGGCCAAGGGAACCCACCCATCCACCTGGTGTAATAAAAAAGCAGGACAGAACAGGTTTGCCTAAAGGCATTAAATTTCTGGATGCCCGATCCCCTAAGAGGCACCTAGAATACAATCGCATTTAAGCCAAATTTCACAGTTATTATAAAAATTCAAAATATAATGAGTTTATTTCGTTCAGTTTTAATATATTTGCAAACAATTGACATTAATATATCAATAAAAAGTTCAATACTTAGGGCAATACACAGACATTGATGCAGACATGCGCACATTCACACCAATTTATAGTTAAAGTCATGCATTCACACTCATCTTGGCGGCTGCCTTCCCCACACTCACACTCGCACTCACACTCACACTCACACTCACACTCACACTCATATCCACACTCACTCTCGCATTTACACACACGCACGTGCATACATGGACACACACACACTCCAACGAACACTTACACACCTAGGTATTTGGATGTATTCTCTTGCTGTTTGGCATAAACATTACACATTAAACAAGTTCGATTGCTGATGATCGTTCGTATATCATATATATTATATGATAGCTATGATATCGGACCCGAATCTTAAAAAACTAAACTAAAGCCCCGCTTTACAAAGGTTAAACTAATTTACACATATTACCCAACCAAATTCCTACCCCAACACGAAGAGTCCGCACTTCTAATCCAACTTCAGGGGCTTCATGTTGTTGTTGTTCAGATCGATGTAGGGCTTAAAATCACTGGCATTGTTGTTCTCCTTTGTGGTGTGTGTGCTGGGCAATGGCATGCAGCCCATACCGCCGGCAGCACGGAGCGCCGACTGCGCCAGGTTGAGGCCAGTGCCTCCGTTGCGAACCATTCCCTTACCATCGGCGCCCTTTGACTTCTTGTAGGTCTTGCGGTAGAAGTTTCCGAACAGGTAAAGGAAGATGACGGTGTTACCCACAAAGAAGAAGGTCAGTGTCTTGGGCATGTTGCAGCCCTTAGCACCCACGGTCAACATGTAGCCGAGGATAAGAACAAACTGGATGAGCTGAATAGATGTCATGTACTTCTTCCACCACAGGTACTTCTGGTACTGGGGTCCCATAGCGGCGACCATATAATAGAAGTACATGATGATGTGTACACCCGAGTTAAGAATGCCAATGATCACTCCCTGCTCTCCAGGTGCGTACTTCAGATAGCCCCAGGAGAAGAGCACTGTAATGGTGTGGTGATAGACGTGCAGGAAAGATATCTGGTTGTTCTTCTTGCGCAGCACAAAGAACGTAGTGTCCAGCAGATCGATGATTTTCGAAAAGAAATAGAACCAGGCGCCTGAGTAAAGGGTTAAGTTCTGTTCCCGTGTGCGATTGATTTCACATTTCTTGGAGAATATCGATGCCATTACATTACTTTCTTGAATGGACTGCAACGAGAACGGTAGAAGGATCGGAGGAATGGGCGTCGTTAGCTACATTTTGAACAAAGAAATGCCACGTTCACTCACCGTTCTGCACATCCAAATGGAGTAGCACACCTGGAAAGCATTGTAGAACACCATAACGCGCTTCAGATCCATTGGCTTCCGGTTCTTCATGTACTCGGGTCCGATCTTAAGCACGAACAATAGATAAATCATCACCACGGCCACCACTGGACCTGGGGAGCTCATCAGAAACCAACTGTCCACCGTTTCATCTAGGGAATGATAATAATTATCAAATTAGTTGGAATTCCAAAATTCGTGGATGTCACTTTGCTACTTACCCACACCCTTGGCCAGGCCGGAGATGCGCTCGTTGAATATTTTCATGTAGGTCGTCATTTTAATGGCTTACGACTGACTGCAATGAGAGAAGCCCTAGAAATTAAAATTTCGATACGTTGAATATTTGGAAATTTGGCTAATTGACGTCCGCGCGCCACCTTGCCAAAATCTTGAATGAAATATTCTAAACCGAATCCGCTTAGACAAGCCGCTCACGTTCCAGTCGAGCTGAAGCTGAAAGCCGAGCTCGCGACTGAGACTGAGACTGAGACTGAGACTGAGACGGAGACCGAGTCTATATCCGAGTCCGTGTCCGAGACGAAGATCGAAGAACGAAACAAAGACCGAGCTCGAGACCGCGATCGAGCCCGAGACTGACACTCAGGCGGGTGCTTGATTATGCTCGCCATGTGGGCGTGCGCGGCATAGGAATGCAGCTAAGCACGCAAATAGTTTATATAATGAAAAGAAAAAGCTGATCCCATATGAAAAAGAGGACGCTGCCGACACAAGTCCAAAACCGAATGACAATGAATGACGCCAGCGACTGGTGACAGGTGAGTGCCAATTGAGGCTGCACAGGCCGATCCATAGGATCGGCAATGATTCAAAGCAGGCCCAATGCCACTTTGATGCCGAGCCGATGCAATCGCAACGGCGTTCAGTTTGTATTGGAAAATAAAAATCATATAAAATTAAATAAAGTTTCAAATCTATAAAAATAAAAATAGAATAAAAATATCAATAGCCACAGAATTCGCATAATTAAAATGAGCGGCTTCTTGGTGGTTTTAGTGGTTCTGCGGCTCTAACCGCAACTTATTGGCTTGAAGACCTGCTCACTTTGAGCTACATGTGTGTGAATGATTGTGTGAGTGTATGCATGAGTGTGTGTGTGAGTGTGTGAGTGTGTGTGTGTGTGTGATCGTATGTGTAGTGGCATTTCTCAAGGCTAGATTTGATTTTTGCCTTGGCACTAAAGTCGTATAACTTTGGCATTCATCTTGCAGATACAAAGTGTATTTAGATACATCTACGTATGATTATCTAAGAGTGGCATAAGGTGGTGTGTGAAGGAGTAGGAGGGGGAGGAGAAGCGAGCATGAAGAAAAGAAGACTCTGGGAGAGCCAAAAGACTAAGAACATTGTCCATTTACATAGCCAGATTGGTCGTTTGAATAACCCGCTCGTTGGCTTCTTCACTCATTTAAATAAAATTATTCCCTTTGTTATTTAAATTGCATGCGGAAACAACATTGAGCATTACGTTTATTTTTGGGGGTCTGTCGGTTCGACAATTCAGAGGTATACCTGTACATGTGTCTGACTTGAGTGTGTATGGAAATGTTTATTTAAATAATTAAGAGATATTAATTATCAATTACTTAACGAATTCCCTTTGTTGCTCTTTTCGAAACTTGACCAAAGATGCTTGATATTTGAAATTTGATATTTGAAACTCGATATTTGGTTTTTCCTCTAGTGTCTCTATATGTAACAGCTTCAACACTTCCGGTAGTTGGCCTCGCAAGGGCCAGTATTTTGATTATTATTTGATAATAAAGTGTGCTGTGTTCCAAAGCTGTATTGTTCCTGATTGGAATTGCTGTTGCTGTTGCTGTTGTTGTTGTTGTTGTTGTTGTTGTCGTTGTTGTTGTATAGCTCGAAATCGCGATTGAAACAATTGAATTATTTAATATATTGAACGGTAAACGAAAAACATTAATTTAAACCAGATTTTATGTTATTTTTTTAAGTAATAAACAATGTATGATATTTACATGCACATATATACAGTTGACAGCAAATACAATGAAATTGCTAAAACATTTATTAAATAGTTTTGTACTTATTAAGATTTGCGTGCCGGAGCACACGGCGTATGCTTAATAAATGTGCGGCATCTCAAGTATTTGGGATTACAGCACGTTCACACCTGCTTCTCACAATCGACGGCTGATCACTTAATTACTGATCGGCACTCTGCCACATTTGCAATTTGACTAATTACCAAGCTGTGGCTTTAGACCTAGCTCTTCCCCTTACCAAAGCCTGGTTAAACTATGCGACGTTGGACGCGGTCTCAATCTCACCCTGATTTGTATGCAAGGCGACGGCAGGGCGAGCTGCTAGCGTCAGAGTCCGATTGACACTGGAGACAGGAAAATGAGCTCTGCCGCATTATCACGACCAAAAATGTGACGCCAATCGACAGGCGGACATTCGGACAGACAGAATGACAAAGAGGCGGACTATCGGACCAGCGGACTGACTGGATAGACGAACAAAAAAGTAGATAGTTGGGTGGCAGGCAGGCGGACAGTGGACAGGGGACAGTGGACAGTTGACAGTTTCAGTCAGTTACGACGCTGCTATTTTAATATTCCTGTTCCCATTCCATATGCCCTTGCCCTTGCCCTTGCCATGTTTGGGAGCATTGCCTGCCCGCCATTTACGTAAAGAGTTTGCTACAGTTGTGTAAGCAAAAGGCCGCTGGCCACTGACTTTGTCGGTGTCTAGGCTCTTCCGCATGACCAATCCCGAGACTCTGTAGCCCCAACCCTCTGCGATCGTGTCAATCCCCGTGCACCTCATTAGCAAAAATGTAAAAACTACAAAAACAAATATAAAATACACAAACACAAATGCAAATACAAAAACAAAAGCACAGAAGATATATAAAATAATCGAATGAAAGCAAAAAAGAAAAAAAAAAAACAATAAAAACAGCAACACACACGCAGCACAAAATTGATTTGTATGCATAATTGATTTTGCGAATTTGCTGCCTTTAACAGCGTGTTGCGTGTTGTTGTTGTTGTTGTTGTTGGCAGAGTAGTTAATGTTGTTCCTTTTTCGCCGTATTGTTAACTGTCTAAGATCAGAGTGCTTGTCAGAGGCGGAATTCGAATACAGTACAAACAGTAGAAACATGAGCTTGCCACGTTGATGAGATCTCAGTTCTTTGTTCCTTCAAAAATAGCCCCCGCACCCCTGCCCCGTACCAGGCAGCAGCCATTGATTTGACAACATCTCTGATATCCCATGGGTACGTGTGTAAATTCAAGAATATTAGTACGTGTATTAGTATTAGAATCTGTATTAGTTCTGCTCCCTTGTGGGGGTCGACTCATCCACTCGATACATCATCATCTTGTGTTTGTTCTTTGTCTAGTTTTTCACACGATTTAAATGCCGCATTTAATGACCCACGTTGCAGCTGCATCTGCAACTCGCAAGTTACACTCGAATAATTGCACCGAGCAAATAATTACACGCCGATGGGCGACAAATGTTAGTTTGTCTCTATGTTTTTGTTTTTCGTTAATTTTTTTTTTTTTGATTTTTCCCTCGTTTTTCACACAAACTGACAAATGTCGTGTGACCCCTAAACCCAAAACCCAAGCCCAGGCCCAGACCCAGGCCCAGGCCCAGGCCCAGGCCCAGGCCCAAGCCCAACCCAACCCAACCCAACACAAGCAACAAATCTGCGACCAGACGGATGTGCAATCGATGTGTATGTACATATACATACACACATTAGATATATACATAATATATCTTTTTATACTTAAATATACTTTGTTTTTTCACACGTTCTATGTAAAATTAAACAAGCGACTGCATATAAAAAGTAAAATGAATCTTTACACATTTAAAGCCCTTAACAAGGAATTCTAAAGACTTTTTAGCTCTTGAGCTATAAAATTTAATTTAGACACTAGTTTGTATATTAAACTAAGTCATATATTATATTTAGTACCCGTTTAAGCAAACTACTAAAGCTATAAACGTTGAGTCAGTTCCAGATAGGTTCCTGCAGCCTTTAAAGTTGAGAGTTATTTATTTATTTATTTAAAAGCGAGTCTTTAATAAATAAGTAAGGAGAGTTGAGCATTTTTTGATTGTGATCATTAAAAAATATATAATATTTTTTTTTCAATAGAGAATAATTGTTTTAGCGTGAATAAAAGCCTAGCTTTGTGCACTTTATGGGCAGACAGCTCTCCACACGTTTCCCCTCTGTAGATCTCAGTACTCGAAGATTTTATATATTTTGAAATAAAAATTAAGTTTCGTTCAAGTTTGGCGCAGCTTTTATAATAGTTTTTATGTTAGTTTTATTTTAGTCATTAGCAACTTTTTAGGTGTTTTATTATTATGATTTTCTTTGCAAAGTCAAAGGAAAACATCGAAGGTGTTTCTTCTTCGGTCTTAGGGACAAAGAAGTCACTAAAACTGTAAATCTGCCATGACTTGGGTCAATCGGTTGGCTTTGCTTGCGCCGAAAGATCGTAAATTAGTAAATATCTTTAACTTTGGCCAAATTAATTTGACAGTTAAAGAAACCTAAATATAACACACTCCGCGTTGGTAACAAGTGAATCCTAGGCCAACTAGGTAACCGCCGAGGTTCGTCTTGGCGGGCGGGCAGCGTTTAATTACTCGGTAAATATTTGCAGCGGTAATTGGGTTTTGGGCTAAGACTTTAAGTTGGGTAAAGGTATGGATTTGGGTTTAGGTTTGGGTTTGGGTTTGGGTTTGGGTTTGGCTCTTTGGGGTTTTTGAAGCTATGACACGCTTTGAATTTCGTGTGAATGTTGCACGTGATTTGGTTTCAAAGCGACTCCTCAGTTCAGTCATAAAGAGTAGTCATGGGATTCAGCGGAGGTGTTGCGTGTCGGCGGGGCAGTTGAAAGATCTGATCTTCGTGCAGCTGCAGTGCAATCGCCATTTATTGATTACAAGTTCAAAGCGTTTAGTTTTGGCCGCCTCAAAGTTGTCTGTGTTGGCCTTGATGGGTTGGCTGGCAAAATTGCAGCCAGTAGCCTGTAGCCAGTTGCAGCAGCTCCTCAGACAAGTTTTCAGCACTTAATCTATGTACAATGCATTGGGTTAAGGTTAACTAGAAATATCAGACAGTCCAAGCTAAAGCCAGAGTCAGAGTAAGATGCAGAGTCAGAGTCAGAGGCAGAGGCTGCAGCACAGCAGGCAATGTCGGACGCAGAGGTGGAGGTAGAGGTAGAGGTAGAGGCAGAGCCAGAGCCAGAGCCAGAGTCAAGTGCCAAACGCTAAGCACTAATAAAGAAGCATTTGCAAAGAGCAACAAATGAAAACTAGTGAAAATTAGTCAAGGCAGCCAAGCCAAGCCAAGCCAAGCCAAGCCAGCCCAATCCGAGTCGAGTCGAGTCGAGTCGAGGCAAGGCGTTTGAGTCAAGTCGAGTTGAGAAGATCGGAGTGGAGCAAGTGCAGCCATGTCATTGTCAATACTACCAACTACGTTTAAATATGTTGAATTGTGGAACTTGTTGCTTAATGAATAAAAGTCATGATTTAGATACAAATTTCAAGCTTTTGCTAAACTTTGTATTTCGACCAACTTTTTGACTGCCCAACTAAAGCATCGACATTTTTAATTTACAATTTATAAACTTCATACTTTATGCGTCACTTGTCAGGAGTTCAGACTAAGTTATTTCACTTGTACACCTTTGGTTATTCCGAAAGTAAATTTATTCACTTCCGTACCTGTTTGTAGTTATGCAGTTGCCTGTGATGATCCCGTTGTTCACTCAGACTAGACACACACACACACACACGCACCAACAAAAAACAATGGCGCAAGCACACACACACGCACACTTACACCCACTAATACACTGAACACTGAGTGCGGAGCACAACTGCACTGGAAGCTGGAATAGGATCGAGAAAACCGTCAACGATGAACGCCAAGAAGACACTAATACGGAGTTCTACACGCTCGGCTGTATAAATAAACAGAACTGAGCGCGTTCATCCATCGACTGACGGTTTGCGTCGTTGACGTCGCTGACGACGCTGAGGCCGCTGAGGCCGCTGCGCCGTAAGCGTCGACGGCGTCGACAGCGACCAGAACGTGGTGGCAGGCCCAGACCCAGACGTAGACACATGCCCAGGCCCGTCACTACGCTTTTCGTTGGTCTTGGTCAATCCATTTGCCGTTTCTTTGTTATTCAGCCTGCTGCAAGCCAAAGCCAAAGCCAACTCAAAGCCAAGTCGGTGCCGCGTTAATTGCCGATTTGAGTTACGGTGGGGGTTTTTTTGTGCTTATTTCGATTTTTGGTGGTAAGGTCAAGTTTGAAGCAATTAACGCAAATCTTAAGCGGGCCAAAAGAAAGCAAAAACAGATATTTATATGATTAGCCATTTTGTGCAAATTTCGCATGTTTATTTTTAAAAAGTTTATTAACCTTTTAAGTGTCACGCGAAACTTTCTGAGATGCTATTCCCCAGATTGGCAAAAAAAAAAAAACATGTCAAAATAAAACCAAATAAAAACAAAACAATTTCTATTTACTGAACTTTAAGAAGAGTACACACAATTATCTCTTGCCTAATTGATTTATTATCATTGTCACGGTTACAAATTGTCATGTAAGTACACGAACTGAAAGGGCAGCTTTAATGACACATCGTTGTTCCATTTAAAGGCATTACGCAAATCTTTCAGTTAACACATTTCGTTTATGGGAAATCATCCCATGGATCTGCGAAAGCTTTCCCCAAACAGAGCTTCGAAGTACTTGAACAAACATTTACTTATATCCGAATAGGCGATTCAATTGTCTGAATTAGCGGTTCACAGATCTTCCGGGTCATTTCATTCAAAAGACCAGTTTCCAAATCGATTAGTATTTACATATTTAGTATGTTGTATCATTGTTATATCTTCGTGTTAAATTTTTTTGTTTTTATTTTTATTTTTATTTTTATTTTATGTTTCTCTATCGATTCTCTTTTTGCGGTAGTGCTTAAGCCCCTGAACTTCAAAGATAGCAACTGTGGTCTTAAAATACCTATAATGTCGTTTACCGCTACAAACACCGATACGAAAATTCTGCTAGCAGTTGTTTCAGCGTGTCCTTGGCCGAGATGAGTTTATCAGAACGTCGCATTAGTTTTGCTTAATCATTGACCCGGTTCAATTTTCTATCTATTAACAAAGTTTTTTAGTAAATGCAAAAAGTGATAGATAAATTACCTCAAAAAATATTTGTAGTGTTGCACAGTAAAACTAGACTATTAGTAAGCCTGTTAAGGACTTTTCATCAACAATTCTTAAAATAAAATTATCTTTTATTGAATGTTTTATAACAAAATCCTCACAAAATGTACTTTAAGCATGCAAAAGCTATTTGAAACTATTTTTACTGATTTACACATTTACATATTTGGTTATTTATTATAATAAAAGTAAAACAAAATTTGTATATTTTAATAATTAACTATTGTATATATACATATAAGTTTTGTATAATTAATAAATCATTAAAAGCTCATGTAAAATAAAATATTTTTTAAATTAACTCAACAAAATAATTGCTGCATACTTTATTATTAAAATGAAATTATATCTTATTGACAATTAAATGTTTATTTGCTTTAAATATACAAATATCTAAAAATAATGAAGCCAGATTTATAATAAGAAAATAATAAAGCAATAAAATAATTTGGATTTAATTAAAAAACTAGATCTATAAATTTGAACATGTAACAGGTATATTACATCGTATTTATTTTCATTTTTATGCAAATTCATATATATTTTATAACAAGTTGTAATGTGCTAAAGTATATATGTTGATAATTTATTTTTTAATTTAAATATGTTATGTTTTGACGTTGTACATTTTAGCATTAATTATTCTTAGGGATGAAATGCACTCCGATATATACCATTTATTTGGTATTTTTTTATCGGTATAGAATACACTCGAAGTCTGCAAAGTATTATTGATTAGTAAGAAGAAGCAGCAGCAGAAGCAAAAGAAAGGCGCAGCAGCGAAACTTGATTTTTAAAATCAAAGTAAGTCTTAAATATTGTTCCTAAACCGCTAGATAATTGATATATGATAAAACTAATCATTACTGGACTCTTTTGCATTTATTAAAGACAGCTTGTTTGACTACTTGCACGCATTGAGCGGCCAGAAAATCTATAAATATTAGCGACTGAAATACGCCGAAAGGAAAATATTGGAAACAATAGACAACAATTTTGTTTTGCAAGCAACATGACCAATATGGAAAAGCAGCACGAGATGGTAAAGCGGAGTCTTGTTCAGTTTGTTAGCGCACATATTCCGGGTGCCGACTTTAGCGTTGTGGATGAGATTGTTCTCTCCTACATTATATCTATACTAGAAGAAGCATCACAGGACCCATGCTTTGATGTGGAAGGCTTTGTTGAAATGATGGGTGCCTATTTTGAAGAGTTCCCCACCATTGATCAGGGCGTAATATGCGAATGGATATACAAACTTGCCAACGAGCTGACTGAAATGGAGAAAAACCAGGGAAATCACAATTCAGTCAATTTATCGCTGAAGTAAGCAATAATTTTCCTTTATTTTTATATATATAACTCACCTTATTTGTCATACAGCTCCTTGAGCCTGTCTAGCATTATCCCAGAAGCTAAGCTGCGAGCTCGCAACTCTTCAATATCTGAAAAAGACGAATTGTCTTCCAATAACAGCAGCAGTAGCGGTGGTGGCTCCAGCAACAAGCGATCTCAACATTTGTCTGAAACCAGTGATGGAGGCTCAACTGACAGCTGTAGTTCCACTTGTGACTACTTTTTTGACGAAGCCGAGGTTCTTCAAGAGATGTTTCCCGATACCGCTTACGCAGAGGTGAGTTAAAAGCGTTTAGTGATGAGTGTCGTGTTTTCGTGTAAACAATAAAAAAATTTAAGTTTTAATTAAGTTGTAAAAAAAGATTTTAAAATCGTAATACGTTGAAAATAAACTTATCCCTTCAGATTAAGCATTGTGTTGCCATATCAAAAGGCGACATTGATGGAGCCACGCAGATACTCTTACATCGTCAGGAGACTAACCAAAGTATTACCGATAAATCGCATAATATTCTTATGAAGAAGAATATTGTGGTAGATGATAACGAGTTAAAGAATCGAATAATTGCCAGGTAAATACTAAATCTTCATTAAATAAAGACCACAATAAATGCTGTTTATTTTCAAAGGTACTCATACGTAGATAAGAACGCTACCCAGCGGGAGTACAAGCCCGTGGTACCTAAAATGGAGCCGCGCAAACTTGTACGCTATCGGGATAACAAGATTGTATCTCTTAAAGGAGAGCGCTACACCGAGATCCGGCGTGACGAAGACGCTGAGTTAAAAAAACCCAAGAAGCAGATTCAACCGTAACTAAAGATGAACAAAACCCACAAGTATTTTATCAAGAAACAACTTAACCCACAACCACCTAATAACTTCGCACCAACGACACCTGAACTCGAACGATTTAGCAGCAGCCGACGCGAAAAGATAATTTTTGAGCACAACTCATATACCGAGCTGCATATTAGGGTAACCAAAATTAATACCGCTCCCTGCCCTGTCCGGACCCCCTACCTAACTCTAACCCCAGTAGTAGCCATGCTTAGCCAACGTTTAGAAGCTTCCTTATCCCAATCATCACAAAACAAAACATGTGTAGCCGCAGAACAGCAACAACTACTAAGTGCATCAGCCGCATCGAATCAACCAATAATCTTGAAGAGAAATCAATGTGAGTTAGCTGGCAATTTATTGTTTCTCTTGTTAGTTTGCTTTGCTAATTACTGTACGCCACGGAATTTCTATCATAATCACACTGTGTACAAAGACACAAAGACTTTACATACCAAATTAGTTTATAGTTATGTTGTAGGAGATACACTTGCATTTTATTATGTTTGCCAAGCCCAAGGCGGTGAAATTAACAAATACTTATGAGTTTTGTTTCGGTGACAAGGATGCAGCCCAAGCAACTTGTGGGCTGCTGCCTGTCGCTCATGACAATGCTTGTTGTCGCGCCTGTTGGTGTGAATTGTATTTCTAAGTTCCTTACGATACAATTACAATCAAAAAAATCGAATTGAAAACCGAACTGTGAATATTGTGAGGCCAACTGCAAGAAACTTGCTCGTTTGTGAATCTCAAAATCATTAAACTATTAGAAAGCACTTTCTGGCATGTTGATTCCACAGTCAGGCGCGACTCTTCAAACGAATTTGGCGCTCAAATAGACTTATTTAGATGATTTTAGGTACTCGAATTGAAATGTTTTGTCTGTAAAGTGTGCGGTTTTAAAACGCATCTGTACAACAATTTGCCATAAGAATTTTGTTACAAGTTCATCATATAGTTTTTACTATGTAAAACATATTTTTTATTTTGGTTTAAGTAAACTAGTGACAGAAATTATAATTGCCATGCAAACTCAAACAACTCCTCGTCCTAAGAATCCCAAACCAAAGCGGCTGCTGCTCGGAAGGCCACAGCAATATTATACATATTCAACAATTTAACTATTCAATATTAATCAACATTATAATAACCTAACATTAGCAAGCTTCAATGTAATTCCTATAAACATTTAAAGCCCAGTGCAGAAATTTTTTTAGATTTAGGCCTCAGATTTTAAATGCATTTGCGTTATCTGATTTTTTTGCAATTTTTTTTAGTGTCCCTTCCCATAACCACCGTTTAATTGTACCTTTTTATATTTTTTACTATATTTGAATTTTTTGTTTTTATTTATTTAAGCTATGCACTGAAAAATCGGTATTTATATGTATTTATAAACATGTATTCATGTATTTCATTGGTTTTGGTTTGACATTACGCAATAATTTCTCACATATTTTAGTTTTATATATTATTTTTTGTGATATTAGCGTAAAAAAAAATTACTAAACTACAAAAAAGGCAACTCTTAAATTAATCTTTTGAAATTTAATAAATATTTAATATTGTATCCGATAAACTGGGGAATTTAAATTACCGCGCGCATTTATTACAATTCTTGATGCGTTGGTCACATAGGTAATTTAATGTGTCGCTTGTATTTAGTTGGTACGGCAACTCTGTTGCTGAGCCAAGATGGCGTCTGCAGCATAGTGCGTTTTTCGCAAAATAATTTGTTTCAAGAAAAAACGCAGTTTAATATCATAATGACTACAATTGCGGACTTATTTACAAAATACAATTGCACTAATTGTCAAGATGATATTCAAGGAATACGTGTGCATTGTGCTGAGTGCGAAAACTTCGACCTATGCCTACAAGTAAGTATATGTTTGCATTTATACATGAATGTGTGTGTATGTCACCACACCCGTGCATTATGACGCACACATAGGCAGACAAAAAGAGGTAGTGTATGTAAACGCTGACACATCTCAAACTGTACATATAGCCGGTCGATTTCACAATGTTTTTAAACAGCTGATTTCTGTGTACGCAGCAACTAATGCGAATTATGTTTGTTTGTAAATATACTATAAATGTTACGCTCTTTTTTATAGTGCTTTGCGACTGGTGCCGAGATTGGTGCTCACCAAAACAATCATTCATACCAGTTTATGGACACGGGCACTGCAATTTTAAGCGTTTTTCGTGGAAAGGGAGCTTGGACGGCACGAGAAGAAATACGACTTCTGGACGCAATTGAGCAATATGGATTTGGAAACTGGGAGGATATCAGCAAACACATCGAAACAAAGTCTGCCGAAGATGCCAAGGAGGAGTATGTAAATAAATTTGTAAACGGCACAATTGGCAAGGCAACATGGACGCCAGCGCAGTCGCAAAGACCGCTCCTGATTGATCATACGGAAGATGACACGGGTCCGCTAGGCGCGAATGCAGTTGCCCACTTACCACCCTTAGAGATAACCAGCGAAGAAGCGCTTCAACTGGGTTATATGCCCAACCGTGATAGTTTTGAGCGCGAATATGATCCAACAGCTGAACAGTTGATCTCTACCATAACGTTTACCTCAGAGGACGTTGAAGTTGATGTTATGCTTAAATTAGCCCACGTTGACATATACACCCGGCGTTTACGAGAACGAGCCCGCAGAAAACGCATGGTACGTGACTACCAGTTGGTATCGAATTTTTTCCGAAACCGCAACTACGCTCTGCATCCGGGACTAAGCAAGGAACAGAAAGAATTTCGGGATCGATTTAGAGTGTTTGCTCAGTTCTATTCAAGCAACGAGTACGAACGTCTACTTGGTTCCTTAGAACGTGAAAAAGAACTTCGCCTACGACAGTCGGAACTTTACCGATATCGTTACAATGGCATAACCAAAATTGATGACTGTCGTCACTTCGAGCAACACGCAGCAATGGCAACACATCGATCTACAGGACCCTATGGCCATGGAAAGACCGTAAGTGTGCCATGTTATTTAGTTCATTCCATTTTAAATGCATGGCGAGTTGAATATCGTGTCTGCTAGAGCTGGGAAAGTACTTAATACATTTGACTAGGATAGAAACTTAGGCTTGTAGTTTGATTTGAACTTTTAAAAGAGGTCCTGACTTTGTGAAGCTTCAAATTTCAATTCAATCAATTATTAACTTCAGTCAGGAGAAGTGATGACTGTCTAGTAGGGACACATCCATTGTAGGCTTCGATTTTCGTCCAGTTCTACCTTAAGCTATGTAATCCAGAAACGAAGAATTGCCCTCTGAAATGAAACTATTCTTGTGTCTTGTCTACTTCCACGATATTCAGCTCCTTTGTATTATCAACGCGCCCAACTCGAAGCGTTTGAATGGTTGTATAAGACAATGTTTAACCACAGGACAACAACTTCAATGGAAGTCAGCGGCCGCCAAGCTCTTCCTTGCACTCCCCGATAGCGAACCTCAAAAAGGCGTAAGTGTGCAGTGTTTCCGGGAAGATGAGTTTAAGTGATCTCAATATATTTTATTATTGTATAGCGAGCCATCAAGCGGCGTCGAGGCAAGTTCAAGTTCAATCGCACCAAAAAGCACGCACCACACCGGCGACCCGATCTCCTCAGGCGCATTATTGCCCAGCAGAAACTACTTGGATAGCTATCGGACATCGTCGGTAGCTACGACAACGACGCTGCCGACGACATTGACGATGCCGGTGGAGATGGGAATAAGGATGGAGATGGGGATGACGGTGGACTCGGCAATAACAGCGACGGCAGCGACTTCCACGGCTACGATGACCGCAGCACAGGCGAACCTGCCCCTGTCGACAGCAGCAGCGGCGAAGGGCAACCAACAACATCAGCAGCCGCAGCAAAGCGCCGCCAAATCGCAGCTGCATCAACAGCTCCAGCTAAGCGAGGGCGACGTAGACGAAAATAACGCCACTGAGGAACCAAACATGAGCTACATACTGCGTACCCAGCTGGATGAACTGAAAAGTCTACCTCAACCGCTCGGAAGCAATCTACTCAGCAACAATGAGATGGACGCTTGTAAAAAGTTGAATATCACACCCACGACTTATTTATCATTGAAAACGGTCTGTCTGAGTGGTGCCCCATCCTTGGGTAGTCCAATTGAAATCTCATTGCGCAAGTTCTTTGCAAAGTGCGGCTGGCTGAGCCACTAAGCCAACTAAACCAAGCCACTAAGCCACTAAGCCAGGAAGCGGCTTATACATTAAACCAACAAGTGTTGCATCGTCCCGCTGTTATCGTCGTGTTCCAAAACAAAAGACAATTTCCTGCTTAAAAGACTTTACATTAACTTGTATTTTATTATGTATTAAGTTAAAATCTATGATAATAGGTCGCCCTTAAAAAATTGAATGCTCTTTCGCACCGATTTTGTTGCTGCCATTCGAGTTAAACTACAAAATTACAAACTACTTTTGTATGTACATATTTCGAATTAACTTGTATCAAGTCAAGATGACAACTGCTCGTTACCATCTTAGCCTGTCAGCTCAGTTGGCCAAGTCATGGCTCAATTTGGGGAAAAATATGTAAACTAAATTCAAATCAAATATTGTTTTTTTTTTGTTTGTTCTTATGTGAATTGTGAGGGAGTCGCACAAAGGACTTACATTCGGTATCCTTTGTGCGGTCTGTTAACCTAAATAGGGCACTTAAACAATTGTATGTGAGTATTTAATGAAGTGTAAATGAAATAAATGTATTGAAACGTAAAGAAAAGACTGCTTCATTCACTAATACCAAAAACCTGTAAGAATATATGTTTACATGTATATGTATGTAGGTGTGTATTTACACATAGAAATGTATTCATTTTAATCTAAAAGTTAGCTTGGGATGCGTTGGACGCATTAAGACATCACTTGTTTCTTAGGAAATATCGATATAATGTGTTTTTCTGCGTGCTCGAGTTGCTGGTGCTTGTGCTGGCAGCTCTCGTATTGGAGGCTGTGCCGCTGCTGGTCGTTGCTTCTTCCACGGCGCTGGCCGCGGCTACAAGTGAACTGCGCCACGAAGCAATAAGTTCGTTCTGCAGCTCAACGGGCAACTCATTGAACACCTGGGCATCGACGCCTGCAGGACAAACAACGTTGCTTAGTGGATTGGAATCACTGGTGGCCGACTCTGTGGTGGAGCTAGTGGCCACACTCGGCGCTGGTGCGGCGACCTGTAGGGCTGGCACAGTGGTCGGTGTTGTAGGCGCACTGACGGATTCATCCATTGGCGAGGGCAACGGGGACGAGGCGGTCGAACTTGAATTGGAATTCAATCGACTGACAGTGCGTGTAGGAAGGAAGCGAACGCTGCCATCAATTCGATTAAGCAGCGTGTTGGGCGGTTGAATTGTTCGAAAGCGTGGAGCTGAAGTGGCTCCAGATGTGGACGGTGTGCAGGCGGCAATGGGGCTCATCGGAAAGTCCTTATCGCTATCCCGAGAATTGAGTCGCAGATCGCAGACTCTTAGCTTGCTGGGCGAAGCAACTTCAGTTGCGACATCTGCAGAATCTACTGCCAGATGACTACGTTTGGACAACAGGACTCGACCAATGCGACTCTTCTTGGGCGATGGCTCAACCTCCGTTTCCGAGAAATCGCTGAAGTCCGAGTTAGTTGCCGCCGATTCAGATCCATTATCTGTTAACATGGGCACCGGGGATGCTGTGGTTGCGCGGCGTCTATAGAACTGGTCACTTGGTTTAAACGTAGTTGGTGATGAGCGAAAAGCTGCTTCATCCCCGCTTGTCGCAGTGGGACTGTTCTCCGACGTGGGACTGGTGAGACTCGTGTTTGTTAAAGATGTAATTGACTGGACTTCTAGATCGGCCTTTTTGATCAGGAAATTTGCAATAGACGAAGAACCAATCTTACGCTCTTGGAACTTTGAGAAGGCCAATCCAATTAAAGTTATATTAAAGGGTTTGTTTATATCCACAATTCGCTCGAAGATTCGCATGATGATCTTAAGTAACTTGTCCATAGCACCATCTGCCAACTGAACTTTGCAGACTCCTGTTTCGCCAGAACCAACGGAGGTCTTAAACAAAGAAGGCAATATGTTGGCCTGCTTGGTCTCCCGATGACTTGTCTTCTTGTGCATGTCAAACTTGCGGAGCACCACCTTGACGGCAATGGGGATGCGTCCATCCTCTGAAACCTGCAGGACAATAAAACCATTATAACATGTACGCCGATATATAGTTATTTTCTTACTTGTTCCATTAATCTCATAAGCAGCATCCGGAATTTGTCCGTTACGTCTGTGCACACGGAAATCGACTTACAGGCATCCTCGACGCTGATGGTCTTGGCCTTCCCGCTGGCACGTACTGAACTGGTATCCCGACCCAATGCCAAGTCCCTCAACTTTGTAGCAGTTTCAAAGCCAAATTTCTTACGCATGATTTCCATATCGCATTGCTGTAGTTCCTCCACGGTACTCACTCCCGCCTCAAGAAGTAGCGTGTGTGTCTTTTGACCAATTCCCGTTATACTATGCAAGTCATTTAGATTCCGCATGAACTGCTCTGCATATGTGGACACTAGCACTGTTTGTTGGTTAGGCTTGTGTTGACTGCCCACAATTTTGGCCAATAGCTTGTTGTAGGAAACACCAGCACAGCATGTGATCCCCAGGCGCAAGTGTAGCTCCTCGCGTACTTCTTGGGCTATTCGAGTGCCGATGGCCAATCGCTGGGCACATCCGCAGCTGCAGTCATTTAGCTGGGTTCCATCGGCTGGATAAATGTGACCAACTACAGGCTTTTGTTGGGCGTCAGCTGCATGCGCCATTCGTAAGTCCACCAATGCTGTCACATCCATAAAATTCTCATCGAAACCAAGTTTCTCAACGTCGGGCGTGTAGTTAAGAAGCAGATCGAATATCTTTTGCGACATTAACCGATACGGTGCCAGATCTTCACCAAGCACTATCACCAGATCCTTGCAAATCCGTTGCGCCTCACTGACCAGCATTAGCTTTGTAACTCCGTGCTCTCTGGCAACATAATTGCAGGTTACGATGATGCTCTTTTGTTGTATAGCCAAAGGACGAGTGCGCAGCGATGGGTTGCGTATCTCCTCTACCTGTGCATAGAAACAATCCACGTCCAGGTGTACAATCGTGCGCTGGTGTGGCTCGCTCTTGTTCAAAACACTGGCGAAATCCATTTTGGCGCCTGATAACGAAAAAATTAAATAACTTATAATCGGTGCATAGAAACTCGCGCTGTTATTGCCGCAAAGCAAAACAAAGCGAGACAATTGCAGGCAAGCCACCCACCCGCACGTCCGCGCGTCCGCCCGTGACCTTTGAAAAACACAACGCGTGCCGACGCGTCAACGTCGCCGTCATTTCGTCACTCAACGCAATATAATCAATAGGCAAGAAAGAGACAGAGCATAACCGAACGAGCTAGTGTAGATATATTGGGCCAGAGGGTGTCGGGTACTCATTTTTGCATGTATTGTGCATTTGTCTGCGTGAGTAATGATTATATTATGGGTTTTTTTTTTTAGCGCGGGGTTTGCCTCGACATCAGATGAGAAATTTTAGCTATTATTGCTTTCGCCCTGCGTCGCGTGATTTTCCTACACCCGTAGCACCGTTACTGACTTTCTAATCAAACAAACTTCCACAAAATGATGTACAGTGTACCGGCAAATTTCATAGTTCGTCACAATATTGCACATTTTATTTTTTTTTCTTCATACAATACTACAATACTACATACAATGATGACGCACTATTTAAATACGAGCCGAGCTAGTCAAACGAAAATATATTTTCAATGTCAATAATAGTGTAGGTCGTTTTGTTTGTGCAAAAGTATTAATATGTGCCTTTTTATTTACTTGTAATACAACCAATGACAGGTATTTGTAAATATTATTTGTTACCTTATAATAAACTATACACTAGTTGCTGCTCAACGCATCAACAACAAACACTAAGAGTTGTATTGAGCACTTTCCTAATTCATGCGATTCGATAATTTAATGATATGAGTCAATGGAACTAGTATTGTTCATTTCGTTCATTTGAGTAAAAAATCGATTTCTTGTAAAATATGCGATTAATCTTAAAGCCATGTTTTTATATTGATCTGGTAGCGCTATAGTGCTGCCAGATGTAATTAATATAACATCATCCCTCACTTGGCGCGAATTTTGAAATTTCAATCAATAATTCTTATGTAAAGTTGCTTGCCAGTTTAAATTAAATCAAATTGTATTTAAATGCATATTTAAAAAGTAAACAGCGACTCATCACATCTAAATAATAATAACACAATGCATACAATTTAGTAGCTGCTCAAATTTTTTAATGAGATTCATGAGTTTTATATTACACGATGAGGGCGCGTTGTTTGTCGGTCAGCAGCGAATACACCATAAAGCAATGTTGCGATAAGTGGGTGGGTACTTGGCTGCTTGGGGCAGCTATGGTCACGCGCGATGGCGATGGCTATGCTATGCTTGCGCTGCCGACGCCACAATATGGAGCAGCTTTATGGCTCGTTGCTGGTTATTTTTTTTTTTTTGTGTTTTGTATTTTGTATATTGTTTCTTGTTTTTTCTTTTGCCTTTGGTGGCGTATGAAATGCGCCTGGAATGCCATAACAACAACTCCAACTCCAACTCCAGCTCCAACTTCGACTCCAACTCTGCCTCCAACTAAGACCTTCACGTTATGCAGTCCCCTCCTTTGCCATTGCGTCTTCCTTGTCGCGCTCGTCCTGCGCCTGTGATAATCGTTCGTTGCTGCTTGACAGGCAAACAATGCTGTGAATTTGATTAAAATCAGGCTGCGTGTGCGTCGCAACTATATTGTTGTCCTCATTGTTGTTGTTGTTCTTGTTGTTGTTGGTGTTGTTTTTATTATTATTTTGGATTTTAGCTGTTACGTTTTTTCGATCTTCAGAAACTCTGATTTCCTTATTGAAAACTCGCTTGTGACCAACTCAGCCGCAGGCATAACGTTGCACTAATTGCAAGACGCCACAAAAGGCGCATCCCCCGATTCGCTGCCTCCATTAGCTATAAATTGGTCAGAGCTTAGGACATGCTGCTTAGTTCTGCCTTCCAGCCGCTTGGCGGTTTTGAGATGAGGAGAAAAGGGACTGTAATAATTAGCTGGATGGTCGTCCGCGTTGCAGCCAAGTGTTAATTCACCCGAAATGCAGCAGAAGTAAAAAGGATGCACCCACACAGAGTCCAGGATCAGCCACACGGCGAAATGAAACGGCTGTTCTTTCGCGGCACTGGCTCCGGTCGTAGTTCCGTCCTAGGTGGATTTTCTCGCGTTATTTTTACCGCCTTCCATTTTTTCAGCTTTTTTTTTTTTTTTTTTTTGTGTTTTTGGGTGTGTGAAAAGCGCACAGAGTTGCGTGAAAATGTATGTGTATGTGTGTGTGTGTATGAGGGTATGGGTGTGGGTGTATGGTGTGCGGGGCAGCAAAATGTTAATAAATCTTATTTTTATCATTTGGCTATAAATACTGAATTTTTAGCTCCGGCCATGCTCAATTTATGACCATTATTTATGTCGGAAAAGCGAAAACCTCAAACATGTTGCCACACTTTTCCCCCCTTTCACTCCCCTCTTCCTGTTTTCCCGTTGCCTGTTGCCCATCGGCCGATGCCCATTGCCAGTTGCCCGATGCCCATTGCCAGTTGCCCGTTGCCCGTTGCCCGTTGCCTGTTGTCCGTTGCCTGTTACCCATTTCTGGCTCCTTTGGTTCCCTTCGTGGCCTGCATTGTGCATCCGCATCCATTTTGTTAGCAAAGAAAGATACACAAACATATTATTGCAATTTTCCACTTGCTCCGCCCACGCTCGCTCTCTAAGAATAAAGGGAATATGAAAAATTGCATTACACCTTAATAAACACCTCACCTGGCACCGACACCAACACCAGCACCAACACCAACACCAGCAACAGCAACAACATCAAGAGCCACTACAAAGACAACAGCCACAGCATCAGCTCGGACAAGACTATGGAGTACCTCAAATCGGAGCTGCTCCTGATGCTGTTCCTGCCGCTGCTCTTGCCGCTGCTCCTGCCGCTGCTCCTGCTGCTGCTGCCGATGCTGTTGGTTTGGCTGCCGCAGCTGTGTGCCCTGCAGTGGCCATAATGAAGATTGTCTGCGGTTTAAGTGGACGCACGTTCGAGCTTGAGCTCAGCTTGGATCGCACTGGGCCTGGGATCCCAAGTGCCTTCCTGGATGGATGGGGCTGGCAGGTAACTGATCGCGATCATTTAGGCGCTCATCTGGCATAAAATTGTTAGAAACGCCCCGTGTGTATTGGTGCGCTGCAGCCTGAGGGGGCGAGGGTGCACGGGTGCGAAGGGACGACGAGGACGGAGGGCTCAGAATGATGCCCGTTTTCCTCTCACTTTCCCACTCTTGTTATATGGTCACCCCTTCCCCATACTCCCCATCCACCCCTGCGACTCACATCCCTCTGGCCGTATAACGTTTTTGCCATTAAATTAATAAATTAATGCGATCGTGCAGAGCGCACAGCTCCATTTGACCAAAGAGCAGCCATGGCCAATGGAGAGAAGCCAATGCTGCCAATGATGCCCCCAATCGGTTGTCAGAATTTCGAAAATCTCAATATAAGCTCAGCGCTTGTTTCCATCAAAAGCTCATGAGGCACTGTCATAAATTTGTGTGCACTTAGCGATGCGGGGACAAGAGATCGGGCCAAGACAAGGACGGGGATGAGGATGGGGAAGAGGATGAGGATGGGGATGATAGTCAGGACGCGGACGGGAAAATGGGCCCCAGCAGTCGAGCAATGCATATTGCACCGAGCTTAGTTATTGTTGTTGTTGCTGTTGCTGTTGCTGTTGCTGTTGCTGTTGTTGTGGTTGTTGTTGTCGTCATTGTCGTGATCTTAAAGTGGGTGTTACTAAGTGCCTGATGCCGCAGACGCAATGGCTGGCCGAGCTTGGGCCCGGTCTGGTCTGGTCTGGTCTGGTCTCAGATCAGGCTTGGCCCCGCGGAACCAGTCTGCCATTTTACAAGCGCGCACCCAACCGATTGCCTTTCCCCGGCTCCTCCTGCATCATTAACGCGAGCTCGGCCAAGAGGCAACGGCAACAGCAACAACAACGAGAAATAATTGCACATGGCAACAGCAACAAAAACAATCCCAGCAACAATTCCAACAGCAACAACAGGAACAATTCCAACAGCAACAGCAACAGCAACAACAACAACAACAATAGTTGGAACAACAACAACTACCAGTTGACTCCCTCCCTCCTTCGCTCCCTTCCAGCACAGAGTCGGGCCGGATCGTTGTGTGTTGCTCTGTTAATTTTACAGCCATGTCTGATATTGCTAAATGGCTGTGAGTGGATTCGTTTAAGCACCAATTTTATTACCAACAAGCATCACGTTGCATCTGCAGCAATTCCGGCTCCATGCTGAAACATTCGTCGATGCTTCAGCCCCAGCCTCAGCCTCAGTCCCAGCCTCAGCCTCAGCCTCAGCCTCAGCCTCAGTCTCAGTCCCAGCCTCAGCATCAGTTGCTGTTGCTGGTGGAGTTGCTGCTGCTGCTGCCGCTGCAAGTGCCTGGACCACTGCCAGTGCCAGTGGAAAGATCCAATCAGATGCAATCCTTCTGCATTGGCCTCGCCAGTTGCACCAACAACAACAGCAACAACAACAACAACAACAACTTGTTGCCCATTCCGATGGAAAGAGACAGAATGATAGAGCGGGGAGCTGTGACAAAGAAGAGGAAGGAAGGAAGAAGGGAAGGATGGAGGATGGAAGAGGGGGGAAGCTGGATGTCCGGGAGGGTATGTAACAGGAGGGGGTGTGGCAGGGGAGAGGACTGACCAGAGTTGTTGTTGCGCATTTATCGCCTATTTTGAATTTTCCAGGGGATTGGCCGCCCAACCAACAGAACGCCTCCTGCAGCTGCCATCAGTCGTTAATCACATTCCAAAACTTAACAACTATTAATTTTAATATATATTCTAGTTTAAGTTTCAAGGCGATTGCCGGCCCCGAGTCGTAAATTGTCCTCCTCGAATCGAATAATTGAAATCGAAGCTTGAAACGATCTGGAAAATACAAGAAAATTCATTTCTATTTAATTCGATGTGTTTTAAATATTTCGGAGCTAAAATTGAACCAATCGGAACTAGTTCCAAAACTACGATATTAAAAATACGATATTCAACATATTTTTGGAACTTGAACTTAACAGAACTTGAACTGCATTAAGCCAGAGTTGAACTCATTTGAAAATGAATTGACTTCGATGTCAAATGTGGAGCTAGATCCAAAATGAACTCGACATCAAAAAATTTCAGTTTTGAAACTGAAAATGAGTGAAACTGGAACTAGATTTTTTCAATATAACAATTTAGACTTATTTATTATAATCTTTGCCTTGAAAAATAAACATTGAAATCAAATTAAAAAATAAATCAAAATTAAACTGGGTTAAGGAACTTTACTCCTGGAACTTAGTACAGCTGGAACTAAGTCCGAGGAATGTTTAAAAGATACAAAAAAGTTGTAAATCATTTATTAGTTTTTTTTTTTAAATCAAAATCATAAACATCCCCTGGCAAATGTCTATCTTTAACGGCAATAAATGCAAAGCTAAACTTTGGGCAACAATAAAATCAGTTCATTTTGGAACTAGTTTTAAAGATCTTATTTATTCAAAATCATTGAAATATTATTATTACAAGCCTGTAGCTGCGTTATTTACAGCTTCCATGAAATGATCTTAAGTGACTTAAAGATTTTGTTGAGCATCTAGTAGATACCCCTGTGGAACCAGTTCGAGAACTGAAACTAAATGACATGACGTTGGACATTATGATTTCAAGTCTGTTTATTAAATAAAAGCTAATTAGAAATGAATATTTAAAATTATAATAATTTAATAAATATTATAAAACTGAAGCTGAAACTGGTTCAAAGTTTCAGAAAAAAAGGTAATCAGTTCGGTTCCATCTTCTATGTTTTTGCTGACTGAAAAACCGATTCATTTTCAAAATAAGTTCATAAATTCAAATCAAAGCCAAGGACAAACGGAACTGTAACATGATCCTCAGGCAGCTCAGCCCACGATGAACTCTACACCGACTATTGACACTTCTGGCGCTTAGACACTTACCCATTCGCAGGGTCTTGATCCTTGGAACTCCTCGCCCATCGAATGGAAACAAATTAAAGCTCATTGTTCTTCTTTTGTCCATTTTGGTGGCTGTGCATTGACTCAGGTTACAGCAACTGAAGCCTTGTCCTGCGCCCGTCTTTGCTCCTTCATCTCCTTCTCCCGTTCATCATCATTCAGAGTTTTTGGCTCTTTGGCAAGGACCGCCCGCGCAGACATTGTTTTTACGTAAAGCGAGTCACGTGCCACGATGACGACACTTCCGACATATCCGGCGGACCACACGCCGTCGACATTGGATATGCCACCCCCAATCCCAGCTCCGAGCTGCGGGCAAGTGTCAAGGCAAAAAATTAGCGCATCACGTGCGCCTGTGCCGCAATATCCTTTAACTGGCAGGCATCCTTGTGCTCTCTTCCTTCAACCTCTCAACCATTCCCATTCCCAGTTTCATCCTCATCCTCATCCTCATCATCGTCCTCATCCTCATCTTCATCCTCAGCTTCAGCTTCAACCTCAACCTCAGCCTTATCGCTATCGATTTCGTTTAATATGTTAATCTGTGCCGACAGCAGTGCCCTCCCCTACGACCCTCCCCCTCCCTCAAGCCAACCGCTTCGCCGTCTGTTCATTAGCTGGCTACAATAAAGGTTTTATTATTGGAGCACTCCCCGTCGGTAGTCCATAAAAGTGGCCATTGGACAGATCCTGGCTTCCACTTAATGGCCACCACTTTCGAGAATGTTATTAAAATCTCAAAAAGAGGAAAAAAATAAAAAAAAAAAAATCAAGAGACAAAAAGACAAAAAGACAAAAAGAAATCAAATAAAAATCAACGAAAAAGGCTTTAAATACGCATTTTCCGAAAGGATGGGGAGATATCGGAATGCATTAACTGTGGAAAACCTAATTACTGTCCATATCTCCAGCCCATATACCTGTCTCTGTCACACGTCTGTCTCCCTTTCCCTTTTCCAATCCCCTCTCTTTCTCTCTCTTTCTCTCCGCTGACTTTCTCTACCCTTCCCGCTCTGTGGCCCATTTGATGCTCGTGTTAATTACCTTTGCCCGGGGATTTTCACTGCTTGCTTTTAATTTTATGGCATTTCCATGGAAAACGCGTGAAAAGTTCTCAAATGCCACAATCGAATGTGTGTTTTCCACTGGCTCAGCTGCCGCTTTAATACCCTGTAATTAGCAATTGGCATGATTGCTCTTTAATTGTCCTGAAATTAACAATTTTAAAAGTTTAAATGTTCATTTCACTTCTTGGCATTTCATTAAGCCATTCGGAAGTTTTACCTCAGCCTCAGTCCTCAGCCTCTTCATACCTCCTTTGGATTGGCCAAGGCGGGAACATACCCGATTCCCACAACTGGAGTAATTTCAATGGCTATCAACTTTATACTTAATATATTTAATATATTTAATATATTTAATATATTTAATATATTTAATATATTTAATATATTTAATATATTTAATTTAATTAATATATTTAATATATTTAATATATTTAATAAATTTAATATATTTAATATATTTAATATATTTAATATATTAAATATCTCTCACATATCCCTAACTTCTCTGACTTAACACGAACACAGACTTCATGGGACACTTCGAAGGATCACCCGACTCTGACTTTAAAAGTAAAGCCTTCATTTTTGTACTTTTATATTTCAATTTTTAACCTCTTTTAATCTTTAATTAAAGTAAACAAATTATATGTGTTTCCCTCTGTATTTCTTTCAGTGTATCTCTCTATATTAAATTACAATTTAAAACTTAAAATCAAAACTAACCTAATCTCTTTTTATTTGTGATTAATATTAAGTATATATAATATATATATAATATTTGGATTATAAATAAAATGCAATTATTTGGTTATAATTTTTAATTAGATAATTCATAGGATAATCATAAAGATTAATTTTTTTCCAAACTTTAATTTTCTAGCTTGAATATCCTTTTTTTCATCAAGTTCATTTAATGTTCAATTCGAATTCATTTTCCAAGAAATTTCCTAATTCTATTTTAAAATAATAAATAAAAAATTAAGACGTTCAAGAAATTGTAATGTTCCTGATGGGTTAAAGGATTAAATTATATTTTGATTTAATTAATTTAATAATTATTATTTACTTTAATTAAATGCCGAGATTTGATTTCTTCTCTCAATTAATTTTTTATTAATAAACTATTAATTTCCAACTTAACTATCCAACTTTTTAGTTTTATATTTTTAACGGTTATTTTTTCTTCCTTTTTTCATTTTTCTTAGTTGTATAATGAATGACTCGTCCTTAAAAGGATTCTGATTCTTTCTTTCCAAGTCAAGCTCTTTAGTTAAGAACTCTCCTCTATCGATGTTTGTTCTTTTAACCTTCTTGTATCCTTCTTGTCCTGCATCTTTCACATAGATCAAGTACTACGCGAGATTCTCCCATTTTAATCCACAGGAAGAGGTTCCTTCGGTAAATGAGCCGCCTTAGACTGGGAATAATTTATAAGAGTAAAAAATAGTTAGTAATATTAATTAATAATAAAAAATATTATTTTTAAGAAAATTATATAAAAGTATGTAAATAAAATATATGATAAATAAAGTTCAGTTTCAGCACAGGTAATACCCATTTCCATCCCATGGGTTAATTGTCCCGAATCAGAGAAGAAAATCCACAAACTATTCCAAATTGTCATAGAGATCAAAGGTTAAGTCTCGAACTCCTAGGCCAAGGACCTTCCCACGTTGTCCAGGACCTGAGCAATAAACGCATCTGCTTAACAAATCCGAAATTAAGTAGGGTATCTGTTAGTCAATCCCGTAAAACTTAAGCGTTCTTTATGGTTTTTTAATGTGATTTATATTTTTTTTTCTCACACTGCCCATGGGCTTCCTTATGACCGGAGATTGGCCTTTTCGCTGCGCGACGTCGCCAGGACATCGAGTCAATCAAACGGCAAGTCCCGGAGACTTCGGGTTGGCATATTGTAGCCGTCACTTGGATCGCTTTCCCATAGCACGCCCGGCACAAGGGATACACCCATAAAGGAGGCAGTTTTGTCGCTAAGCGCTGAACGCTTAATGCCGCACGCACCACCAACTGCTGGTGCACTTGCAACCCCGGTTGCAGCATCCCGGCCAGTATTCCGGGCCGCACCAGCTAAGCGGATATTCATTACACGAACCGCACGCTGGCACGCGTCGTCGCTTTGACAGAAGCCGAAGCCGAAGCAGTGGCAGTGGCGGTGGCCGAGGCAACACCCCCTCCACCTTTGTGGACGACCTTTTAGACGCGTCCTTGGGTGAGCTTACATTTTACATATGTCATAGATATCCCCGTGGGAGTGTTTGACGCCCGAGTTGAGTTTGAGTTAGATTTTGACTTTTGAGTGCGGACCACGGCACATTGGCAGTCGAAAAGTCATCCTTTTGATCCTGTTTGCTGTAAATAATGCGATTAAAGTGCAACACGCAGCACTCGTTCTTGCCACTTGGTGTGTACAGCCGTGGATGGGGCGCTAATGAGACAGCGCCGCCATCAGACGCTGCCTCCCCATTCCTGGCAAGGATTAGCGCTACAAATTTACGCCTAAGCCTGGTGTGAACGAGGGGAGAGCGCAGGTAGAGGTAAGGGTAATCGGGAGAGGGAGAGGGGGAGGGAGGATGAATAGGAGGAGAAAGGCGAGGGGAGCTTTGCTTGCCCAAGGACTATGAAAAATTATTGATACACCGAGGAGATTGGAGTAGGGGCGTTAAGTGTGTGTGCGAATAGAATGGAGAGGGGGTGTGTGGAAGGGGTGTGGGGTTGGGGGTGGGGGTGGGTTGAGTTGGCTCATTGTGGTTGAGGCATTGTCTTTCCAACGCTTTGCTTTGCCAATGCCCATTAATATGCCTTTAATGCTCCAACCCCCTGCCACCCTCCGCCGTGCACCGTCCCCCCTCCGCCCACAAACGTATGGCATTCAGTGACTCGGAAATAATTTCATGAACTTTGCGCCTTTGCCGCTGCCAAAAGTGCACAAAATAATCGCATTAATGGAGCTCCGTACTTGGCAGCCACGTGTGAGATGACTTACGGACTAACGGGCTGACTGAGTGGCTAACTGACTGCCTGACTGCGTGACTGCCTGACTGCCTTACTGCCTGCCTGACTGCCTGACTGACTGACTGACTGACTAAATGAATGACTGACTAAATGACCGACTGCCGCATTGAGTCTCAGTAGAGCCGCCAATGCGTTGGGTCGTGGGTCGTGTCAGCGTCGTGTCTGGGCAAAGGCTGGGAGACGCCGCCGGCGGCAGCCGTTGCACTTTGTCTTTGGGGCGTGTCTCATAAAACGCTTGGAAAATCTCATTCTCATTTTCCAGGCAAAGCCAAAACCGAAATCCAAGTGTGCGAAAATTTGATAAACGTTGCCAAAAGTGTAAAAAAAAAAACGCCAAGCCATGATTTATGAAATGACTAAAAAAGGTGGCCAAAGGGGGCCGCAGGGGCGGCGGGCGTTAAATAAAAAATACATAAAAAAGAAAAATAATCATAAAATGTGAAAAACGAACAAAAGTAAAAAAGAAAAACCATTCAATAAAAAAAAAAATCAAGTAAAAATTGACTAAATACAAAATACATGACAGACGGCGTGCGAGGATTAATAATGCGTTCGGGCCAACGGCGGTTCCAGGACTTGGATTTGTGGCTTTGGCTGTGGTTGTGGTTGTGGTTGTGGTTATGACTTTGTCTGCTGCCTGATGGCTGGTGGCTGGTGGCTGGTTGCTGGTGGCTGTTAGCTGTGTGTTGTAGGTTGTAGGTTGTGTGTTGTGTGTTGTTGTTGGTCATGATGTTGTTGTTGCCTCTTTATAAAGTGCAAAAATTGTTGTACTCTTTTCACATTTCACATTCGATAAAAATCGCATGATCATAAATTTACACTTTGCACAGCCTCCGCGGCAACGCCCACCCCGAAACAGCAAAAAGGGGTGAGCCGACGGGCTGGGCTAGATGGAAAAGAGGGGTGGGTGGGGTGTCAAAGGGGGGTGGGAAAGGGGAATTGGCACGCAATAAGACTTTGTGAACTGGACAACGCTCCTGGACGCGTGAACGATTGGTAAATTGTTGCTGCTGCTCTTTGTTTCCAGGTTGCGGGTTGCTGCTCGCCGCTCGCTGCTTGCTGGTTGCAAGTTGCCTTTGCCGCCTGTTTGCTTGTGGCACAATTGCAATCGCTGCCTTTCGATTTGATTCCATATGCTTACAAATCGTTGAAATATATTTCATTTAAAACAAAAGCCGCGCGCGCGCTTTACTTTTAAACGCCCACAAAAAAAAATCGCGGTGTGAAGTTATTTAATTGCCGCGCGGCTCGAGCGCGATTTAAAAACGCTAGCAAAACGCGCGCGACTTGTTTTCAAACACATATTCACGCTTATCTCTGCTTTGCCCAGTTGAACTCGTGTGTGTGTGTGTGTGTGTGTGTGTGTGCGAGAGAGATAGAGAGATGGGGTTTGCTTAGGTCAAAAGTTCATAATTAATGCGCTGCTCATAATTTGCATAATTTTAATTTAATCAAAACGAAAACAATAAATTTAAATTGAATATTTGCTGTGGAGCAAGTGCAAGAACAGCTGCTAAAGTCGCTGCCACGGCACAACTCCCCCAACTCGTGGGCCTCCCTCTCCGGCAACATCATGCAACACAGTCTCGCACACTCGTCCTCCTGGGCTGTGTGTGCATGTCGCTGCAACATTATAAATAAATCAAAATACAATTTCTCAGAAATTGCGATGCCGTATCAAAATCTTGAGCGCGAGTGCGAGTGCGAGCGCGAGTGCGCGGAGCGAACTTCGTAGCCGAAGCCGCTGAAGCGGCAGGGGGGGAGAAAAAAGCAACAACAGGAACCTAAACATGGTCACAATTTCCACCCAAAACATGTCGTAGGCAAATCTCACCAAAAAGGAGGCGGGCCAAGGCAAGAGAGAGCGGAAAGCGGCGGGGAAGGGAGTCGGGGGAGCCCATCCAAAGCAATGGAACGAACGGAGGCGGAAAAGTCGTTGTTCAAGTCGTTGTTCGTTGTTCCTGTTGGTCAGGCTGCAACTTGTGGCAGGCAGCGTTGTTGCACATGTTGCACACACGACTTCTTGCCTTGCTGCCTTGCTGCTTTGTTGCCTTGCACGGTGCATGCCGTGCAATTATTTTGAACTTAAATTCGTATTTTGTACGAATCTTGTTAATGCATCTTGTTTGTTCGACTGCCAATACCTGAGCAACATCTCATATGCAAACGACGATGCCAACTCCAAGGCAGCAACAACAACAACAACAGGAATCTCTCCAATAGCAAGAACAGCAACAACAGCAACAACAAGTCTAAATTGTCGTTAAATTGTCAACAGTTGTCGTTTAGATGGAGCATCTCTCATTGCCTTAGCAACATGTTGCTTCATCTGATGCTCGCAACATTTGATGGCAGCAATGTTTCTACACATCAAAAACCGCAGCAGCAAAAAGTGAAAGGAGCAAACTTTGAATTTACAATCATTTTTTACCAATAAAAAAAATGAAGATTTAATCACTTCGATTTTAAAAAGTTAAATAAATATTTCTATTTTATTTTTGTTTTTAAATTGAATAACTTATTTGTAGGCGCCAATTTATCTACTTCTTTTTTACCTTTACCTTTCCCCTTGTGCAATGCCAATTGTAAAGTGTATCTAAGATTTCTCTGAGTGTATGCCTGATTCTGTTGCTGTGGGCAATTATTCAGTTGAGGCCTGGCGTGTGGAAAATGAAATCAAATAGAAATAAAAATAAAAACAATAACAAAACAAAACAAACAAAAACATAACAAGCATAACAATTGCATAGGCCAATTCATACTTCGGAGTCCTGCTCATTGAGCCGTCGGGGAACGGTTCCATTGACGACAGTGTGCCTGCCCGTAAACCAGAGCTGGAGGCGGCGGATGCAACCCTCCTCTTCCAGAATGCGATAGAGCTGCATCAGCAGAATGATGAAGACCACGACGAGCGTTAAGAAGGCCAAGATATCCCGCGTCGTCCAGTATGGATGAATCCCTGTGACTCCTGCCCGCGTCTGTGGCTGAGGTACACTTATCGGTTCCTCTGTTGTCAGGTGATGGCTCGGCTTGGTCACCAGACACGTGGCTGTCATTTGGACGCCATGATCTCTCAGATAGGTGCTGATCTTCTGCATGGATCGGAAGGTGCCCGCGTCATCACAGATACCCAAGTCCTTTAAGAGTGGATGCTGGCGATGGAAGAGCTTGTAGTCGAAGTCATCCAAGCCAGTGCCTTCCATGTACAAGTGCCCCAATCTCGGCAGAGCCGCAAAATTCTCTGCCCTCACGGAGAGCATGTGGTTGTATGATATACTCAATTCCACAAGACGATTGGGCAGGAAGGACGACTCAGGCGGCAGACTGCGTAGTCGATTGTGGGCGAGATTCAAGTGAGTGAGACTGGGCAGAAGTAGACCTTGGGCACTGGAGTTGGCACCAGTGCTGAACAGTGACTCAATATTGTTGTTCGACAGATCCAAGCGCTGTAAGCTCCACATGCCTTCCAGCAGCAAGGCAACGGTCTCGCCGTCCAGCTGATTCCTATGCAGGTTGAGCTCGATGACGGCGCTCTTATCGCCGATGCTGAGCTGCGTCAGCGCATTGTTGCTCGCCTGGAGGTTGATAACGCCGGCTTCTATAATCAGACGTCGCACACCGCTGCGATCAACCAGCAGGGTTTGAGCGTTGTGCACACGGAGCTCGTCCAGCTGGCCACAGTTGCTCACATCGAGCAGACGGAGGTTCATCAATCCTAGCAGAGAGTTTGAGTCGAAGTGATTAAAATTGTTGCCATTCAGCAGGAGAGTCTCCAGTTTTCCGACCTTGGAAAACATTCGTGCGTTGATGTTGTAAATTTCGTTTTTACTGAGATCAAGATGAACCAGATTCTGGAGCGGATCAAGTGCGTCATCATCGAGATTTGACAGGCCATTGCCTTGCAGTCCGAGCAGCCGAAGCTTCGACAGACCCTCAAAGGCCTTCGAGTTCACACTATGAATGATGTTGTGGCCCAATTGGAGCACCTCCAGAAGCGGCAGCTCCATGAACTGCTGCTCCTTTAATCGCGAGAGGAAGCTGTGCTGGATCTGCAGCTGTCGTAGCTTTGAAGCGAATTTGAAGTCCTCCTTGTTGACATGATAAATGGTGCAGTTGTGCATGAGAAGGATGCGAAGATTGGGCGCCAGAGTCAAAAGTGCCGTGGGCATGGAACGCATTCGGCTGTTCGCCAGCGACAGATCCTGCAGCGTCTCCGTTTTGTTATTCACATAGCGCAGTGGCTGCTGGAAGTCGTTCTGGAGATCCCACAAGCTGCAGGAGGCGTTGGGGCAACTGGCTGTCAAATTGAGGCTGCCCTTCTCATCGAACGTGGGCGCCGCCAAAATGTGCTGGAGGCCCAGCAGCAGCAGGCATATTCTATACATAACTGTATATTGTGAAATATATATAAAAATATATATAAAATATCTCAAAACAAATATAATGTATATATTTTTAATTAGGTTCGATTCACAACCGCCGCTAGAAGTCGCACTAAGTGAACTGAAATCACACTTCCAGCTGAGGGATCGGTGGCTGCTGGGCGCTTATCGCTTTTAAAGCAAAGCTCGGATTGTTTGATCGGGCGAGGGGATGAGGGGGGTGCACAGTGTGTGTGTGTGTGTGTGTGTGCTTGGGGTGCACTTATTTATATGCCTAACCAGATAAGGCAAGAAGCGTGTGTAATAATATCTTCCCGTTGGGATGCTCTTTAAAATCTCTCAGCGGCAACAATGTTGCATTTCCTCAACATTCAACAAACTGCGATCTAGCAACATGTTGCAGCAACAATGCTTACAAGCATAAGCCATTAAGTAAATTATTATGAGGGCAAAGATGGATCCATGGGAAACAAAATAAACATTTTTTCTAATCAAAATAAAATGAAAAATTTAAATTTAAATTTTAATTTTAATTTTAACAACAGTTTTTATAATTTTGGAATCTTATGATATTTAAAGTTTATGTTTTTTATTCATATTTATTCCATTTTAGATACTTTGACCAAATGGACGAGCTTCCTTCATCGAGGCATCAACATTGTTTCCAAGCATTTGGGATGTGAGAGCAACTTTAGAATCTCTTGATGTCCACAGCCTCACTTTGTGTGCCAGGCAAGGAACTCACAGAGCGAACGTTTGAGATCGATTTGTGGTCAATGGGTCAGCAGAAACATGACTTCTAACACGAGTGGACAAGCTGCCCATATGCCCACATATTGTGGATGTGAGTGACCAAATGAGATTCCCATTCACCGTCGAGCGGAGTTGAAGTCGAGTCGAGGCTGGAGTCGAAGGGAGAGAATCGGTGATGGTGATGGTGACGGTGACGGTGACGGTGACCACGACGATGATGCGGATGATGATGGCGACACAGACGGGTTCGGGGTTGGGGCGCAACTTAGAAGCCATCATAATTTAAACATGAGTGTTGCCTGCCACTGCGCACGGCTAACAATGATGAGGCTCCTCAGTGCCGAGTCTGAGGATGAGAGGTTAAGGATGATGATGATGAGGATGAGCATGGGGATGAGGATGTGGATGAGGACGGTCTCGAACAAATGCGTTCGACACTGGGCTACAAGCTCGACAGGGTCGCCTGGCGTTATCAGCAATTGCGATGCAGATTAATCGGCGCTGATAAGAGCCGAAGCGCAGCCCCTTAGCCCAGTGAGTGTCTGTCCCTCCGACTCTCCAGCTCTCCGTCCTTCCGCCTCCCTCTCCCTTCACCTCGCTGTGCCTCCCGGTCCTCTTCTTCCTCTGTTGAGAGCTCGTCGATGACGAGCCGCGCTTATGACGAGCAACGATGACGAGGATGATGATCGACGGTAGCGTTGCGATGACGTTGACTGCGTGCGGGTTTTGGGTACTCCAATGCCAATGCCAACAAGCACACACACACACACACACACATGCGTGTTTTGAGTGTGCCTTTGTTGTGGTTATCCCTTTTTGGTGGGTTCCTCTTCTGGGCTTTTGCGTGGAAAGGTGTGCCTGGGCTATGCGAAATATGCGTAGCGTTGTCCCACGTCCAATGTTGTGTGTTGAGTGTTGTGTTCAATGTTGAATGTTGTATGTTGAATGTCGATCGGTCAGCCCGATCTGAGCGATCCGAGCGATCTGAACAATCCGAAGTCAACGGCTGCTCCTGCCGCCGGTGCCGTTCCAGCCCTAACCATAGCCTTCCATTGCCCAAAGTGGTTTAGATTAAGGGCCTTAGTCTTAGCCTCTCAGTATTTTGGCAACAAATGGGGCGTTATTTGCTCAGCGAAACGTGCGACTGGTTTGGGCTTCGATCATTGCCATTGCCATCGATCGATCTGGACAACGGTCTGCCAGTCGGTCGCCTGGTCGGTCGCTTGGTGCACCTCATTGACCTCTTGCAGCCGTCCAAACGTTGCTTGTTCTTGACTCTCCTCAAAGAAGTTCTTTGGATTGTTATTGTTGCTGTTATTTTCATTGTTATTGTTGTTGTTGATTTTTGTGGTTTGGTATTGTTGCTGTTGTTGTTGTTGTTGTTAGTGCCCATGCTCTGTGTTTTTTGTTGAACATCTGTCGATCTTGTATAGCGATAATTTGAATTGAGTTTTCTCTGTTTGCGATCCTGAGTTCTCTCACAGCTCCTCTCCCTTTCTCTCTCCCTCTCTCTCCCTCTCTCCCTCACTCACATACTTACTCCTTCTTTTACTCTCCCGCTCACTCACCTTCCCGGCATCTGTGGAATGTCACGTGGTTGGCATTTGCTTTCGGGCGTAACTACAACTATGTTAATTATAGAGTCCAGCTCTAAGCAAATGCGGGACAGTGATCCAAGTTCCTCTGGTTCCCTGTGATTCTCAGTGGTACTCAGTGGTTCTCAGTGGTTCTCAGTGGTTCTCAGTGGTTCTCAGTGGTTCTCAGTGGTTCCCTGTGATTCTATAATATAATAAATGATATATAACATAAATAATATAAATGATGGTTAAGTGTGAGGAGCTTTCTATTGTTTGGGGCGCAAGTCGTGTCGCCTTTCAGCTTGGAGTTGCTGTTGCAGTTGGAGTCTCGCATCCGCAGTTTTTGCTAGATTATTCGCATTCGCATTCGCATCCGCATCCGCGCTGTTGCACGTTCAAGTCGTTTTCTCGCAATTAACGCGAAATTCTACGAATTGTTTAATTAGAACTGCAACTTCAGCTTGTGATCCGAGTTCCAGCCACAGACCCTGACACTGTCCCTGTGCCTGTCCCTGTCCCTGCACCTGCCCCACCTACAGTCCCTGTCGCTTCAGCGTCTCCAACTCCAACTTCTGCTCTGGCACGTTTGTTGGGTGCTGCATAATCTTTTTGTAAACATGAAACTCGCGCCATTATATCGGAGGCCTCTTTAGAGAGCAGGATTAGCGGGGGCTGCCTGAGCTCAGGTGATGGGCAACGGAGGGCGGGTAGGTGGAGTCTTTTACATGTTTTATGCGGCTCTGCGCTCAGTGACTACGTTTTAAATTTAAAATCTGTGAATTTGAAGCAGTTAATCGAGCAACGAAGTCCGCAGTGCCAACAATAATCCCAGCTCCGACTTCAACTTCAACTTCAGCTTTGTCTTCGGTTCCAGCTTCAGTTGCTGCTCCTTCCCCTGGGCAACTGCAGCTCCAGCTTCTGCCGAGGTGTCGTCCGTTGCTGGGACCTGATCTCCTTCGCCGATTAAATCATTAAATATTCCGATTGTGTAGCGTTATAATGAAATGTTTTTAACGCTTGTCTGATTCGAAATTATGCAGGGAATTAAAGGATCTGCAAGCAGTCTCCACTCTAATCCTGCACAGAAATCGCTTAAGGATTCCCCGATAAGCACTAACGTTATTCGCGCGCCTAAGAGGCTACAGAGATTCGAGTCCACAGACTGACTGGAGCTTAGGCTTAGGATGAGTGTCAATTGTTTATAAATAATAAAAATAAATTAAAAAAAATATTTTATTAATTTGTTTATTAAGCTCTTTATTTCATGCTTGAGGTTATCTGAAGATTCAGAGACGACTCCTCACACAGAAATCCAAAGAGAAGACTTCACTCTGGGCCTCAGTTTATTTTGAACTCAATCGCTGATGCATAATTAATTAAATGTTTGTTGTTTTTTCTGTTTCTGATTTTGTGTGTTTTGTTTGTTGTCTTCTTTTTATAACACGCCCCAAAACCGTTGTCAATGTTGGTTGTTGTTGTTGTTGGCTGGTCGGTTGGTAGGCTGAGTTGTTGGTCTGTTCGTCTTATCTTGTAAATTGAATTATGAAATCGTCAACTTGAAACTGAACTGAATGCAAGCTCAGCCGCTGCCATTGCCACTGCCTGCTGCTCCTTTGAGCCCATAGACTGGGAAATCAGTTAAGAGATGACGATGTAGCAACAACAACAACAACAAAGACAAACAATCAAAACAACAAGAAGGGCAGCTGCCCGCGCGTTACGCCAATGACCAATGACAGCAGGCAGCGTGTGTTCCCTTTGCTCGTACCTCACCCCCTCCTTGGACTCCTCCTCCTCCTCCCCTCCCTCACTCCAACAACTGCTCGACTGCTGCTCCTTATGCCTTTTGATTTCATATCTGAATCTGTGCATGGGAGCGAGAGAGCAAACAGAAGGAGCGTTTAACATAATCATATCATATCGTCGTAGGCATCACATCGCAGCTCCGACTGCCGCTGCCGCTGCCACTGCCACTGCTGATGCCACTGCCACTGCTGCTGCTGTGAGCAGAAACCACTTAAGTTGCCTGGACAGGCAGCAGGATGACTGCCATTTGCATATGTATATGTATCACAGTACCCATGCCCGTGCCCGTGCCCATGTCAACTACTCCGCTCCCTTTCACTCTGGTTGCTCTGCTCTGCTCTCCATCTCTCTCTCCCTCTCTCTCTCGCTCTCTCTCTCTCTCCCTCTCTCTCTTTTTCTCTGTATGTGTGTTGCTCTATCTGTCTGTCTGTCTGTCTGTGTGTCTGTCCGCACGAGTGAACGGAGCATTTAGAACGTTTATCTCATTCATTGCTATATTTGTAGTTGCTGGCGTGGTAGGAGCAAAGTGGGATGGGGCAGGGGGGAGGGGGGAGTCGCATGGACGGCCTTTGATTTTTCATATTTTGTGAATAACGCTTTTGGTCTCTAATCGAGATGACAACATCAGGATCAGCATCAATATCTCTGCATCTGCATCTCCATCCTCCATTCTCATCTCCTCCATCTCCTCATCCATCCCCATGTCTCTTCGCCACTGTCATCTCCACCTTCATCTCCATCTCCATCTCCAGTTCCATTTCCATCTGCTTGCGGTTGTGGCTCTTTGTTAAGTAATTGAGAATATAATTACACGAATTATGACGCAGTCGCCATGGTTTATCTGGGTGTTAGCATCTTTTTTTATCTTTGGGCCATAGCTGCTCTTGACAGGGCCAAGTGCGTTTAGGCCATTCGCTGGCCCTTTTGTGTTGGCCAAGTTCAAAAGTCGATGGTGTCTCCACGACTTCCTCTGTCTCCCCGTGTCGCCGTGTCGCCCCATGTCCCATTCGTGGCAGTCACGTCTTGTGACATGTGTGCGCTTTCGCAGCGCCTTGACAGTTGACAGTGGATAAAAGCAGACTGATCCAAAGCTAGACTCAGACCCATGGCTAGATCCAGAGACATCCACACAGTAATTCCCACTTCCCAAAGCAATTACCTTACAATTTAAACGTGTAAACAAAAAGTTACAAAGTTTTACAAGAAAAATGGCAAAAACAAAAAATATGCAAGTCATCACCAGTGGCGCCTCTGCCACGGCAAGAGAGAGGAGCGGGGGGGAAAAGTAAGGAAGGAGGGAAAAGCTATTGGTGGAGGGGATGAAGAGAAACCGAGCGGGAGCGACAGATTGTTGGCTGTCAGAGCAATTTGAAAATTACGCAGACCAATGCTAGTAATTATGACAGTGAAGCTTCTCTGTGCGTGAACCTGATGCTAGGAAATTATGCAGACCAATGAAAGAAAAAATTATAGAACAGATTTAAATTAATATATATTGAGAGATCTATATATTATAAGAACAATTAATTAAACTTTTAATCTTTGAATAAGGATAACAAAAGGAAACTTAAAATACCTTAAGCATAGAAAGAATTGGAGGAAATTTAAAAAAGTTAAAAAAATTAAACATATCTAAAATTTATTTTTGTAGTAAAATCCAATCTAAGCATTTGCTTCTTAGATTTTATTTAAAAAACTAAAATTCAAAAAAGTCCCTTCATTTCATTTCAAAAAAGGACTTCAACTTCTTAATTCAAAAATTAAAAAATCAGAAAACTAAAAACTCAATTAATAAATGAAATATGCCTCCAGAACAAACGCAAAATTCCGCTGAAATTTTAAGGTACTTTTAAAAATTAATTTTTTAAAATTAAAATTTACATTTTGTAAATGTAATAAAAATAAGAGTTTTTAATTAATAAATTAATGAAGAGCTATGATGATTATTAAATATAACATTTCAAATTCTGATAAATGTTTTTAATTTTGTAATTCTTAATTATAAAAATTAAGTTCTATTCACTTTAATTTTTAGAAGTCTTTACGCTAATTTTCATGTTCAGAAAACTGTGTTCAATCATTTATTTAAGGTTGTTCCACTTCAGTGGGCTTCACTGTACTCGCTTAGTAAATGCTAACAAACCACAAATAATTACGGCGTTGAAAATCGATTGTAAATGCTGCAAGGAAAATTTGTCAGCAGGGAAAATGTAGACAGAAAGCAAACACACACACCTATACACAGTTCGGTGTATGGGGACACACATCATCGAGCGCCTAAGTCTTAATTGGTCGATTGGGCAACAGTTGGACCTTGTTTCCCCCATCCCCTTTCCATACCCTTCGCCTGCCACATCCACACCTCGGGCTGCAAGTGTTACCTTTCCTATAAATATTTGTTACGCACAAATAAACTTGTAACGCGCGTTAGAAATTACGTTTGTTCCCCGACACCCGTACCCAACCCCTTACCACTACTCTTACATATCCCCCCGCCCACTTTCCCCCTCCCCATCTGCTACCAAGCAGCAAACAAGTGAACCGAAACCGAGTTTAGAAGTCCTCTAGATAGATACTAGATAAATGTGTGTTGCTGCAGGTCTGTCTATGTGTGTTCTTTGTGTGTGTGTGTGTGTGTGTGTGTGTAGTGTGTGTGTGTGTAGTGTGTGTCTTTGGGTATCTAACGCCTTATCAAATTTTGATAATCAGCGTTTGTTGTGTTTGTCTCTTGCCTTGCACTGTTTGTAGTCTGTCTTGTTACTGTGTTGATTTTTATACCCTGCAACTGCTGCAACTTGAGGGGTATACCATGCCACCCAGAGGAGGAGCAATCAATGACTTCTTCAGCTTAAAGACTTACCATATATTTTTTAGTTGAGTTCAAGACACGAAATTTCTTTAAATATATAAAAAATTACTTTGAATTTTGTGTCTTTAAATAGTTATGATTTTTATTAATATTTTATAATTTTTTCGCTTATTCCTCGAAGCATTGTTTTTATAAAAAACTTTTGATTTCAACTTAATTAATTTATTTATTTATTATTATTATTATTATTATTATTATTTATTTGTGTTTGACTTATCATTTACTTTTACAGGATATATGCAGCTGCGAGGAGCGGAGAACTTGTGCATCCGATGTTTGGGGGGGGACATCGATAACCGACAAAATGTTTGCTTAATTTATCGCAGTAGCATCTCTGGAAGTTGTTCGAAAATTGAATTTAATTGGATGCCACCGAAGTGCCCCCAGAATTGTGGAACGATCTTCGCCATGCTGTCCCCTATATCTGATACCTAGTCATAATTTGGCAGCAGCCTCGCACTTAACGGTTTCCTGCTTCTGTTTCTGTTTCTGTTCCAATTCGGTTTCGACTTCAGCTCCCCTGCCTTATCGCAGCCCTCAACTATTCAAATGATCGGCAGATGAACCGATTGAATCGGAACTGCGAACCAATCTCGGAAGTCGTTTAGCTGGAAGTGGAACAAAAAGTGGAGTCTTCTTTTGGGTTCCTTTTTCTTCTTTTTTAATTCTGCTCTTTTTCCTCTCTGTGTGTTTTTTTTTTCTTCTGTTGTCATTTATCAATTGGACATCTCGGAGCTGTGCCCATCACGTGTCTAATTTCTCGCTGGCCACATAGTCCTCCGGAGTGCGCATTGTGTTGCGGTTCTTTATCTTGATGCAATCGAGCAAATATTTTAACAATTTGGCTCTTTGCTTTTTTTTTGTTTTGCCCGTTTTTTGTCTCACTTTGAGAGCCAAATTAAAAATGTTGCCCAGCTTCGTTTTGTCTCCTTGTCTCTTTGTCCGTTTGCCAGTTGTGTCCCCGAGTTTCATTTTTCATGTTGGTCACTCAATTGTCTGCCCATACAGACACATGCCAAAAGGTGGCACTGGCTGAGGCAGAGGCAGAGGCTGATGCAGAGGCTGAGGCTGAAGCTGAGTCTGAGGACAAGGCTTGCGGCTTCAGGCTCCTGGCAATGGGACTGGGTGTCGCCTGCGGTACGAAGCGTCGTTCTGTCTCAGGTTGACAATCGGCGTTTTGTGTCAAATAACAAATAAATATCACGCATGGCCAAAAGCAGCAATCAAAGCCATCAACTGCTAACTGGCAGATGCCAATGTGGTGATAACCACAGACCCAACATCCTATGAAGCACGTCCTGCCACTGACAACAACAACAACAACAACAACAACTGAAAAGGCGCAGTCACAGATATTGCCCATGATAAAGTGTTGCCCGTGTTGTTGTTGTTGCCGGTGTTGTTGTTGTTGCACGTGTTGTTGCTGCTGCTGCTGTTGCTGCAATCAATGTTTGATTAACATGCGTTTTAGGCCTCAGACACTCGCCATCATCATCATATCTTATAAATGGTCTGTCCTAAGGCGCAACCATAATTATTTCATTATAGCCATTTCTTTCATCAAAACCCATTGGCCACAACTTCTGTGATTGTTGGCCCGATGATTTGGCTGCTTGTTTATCAAATGGTCGCCATCTTAATTGTTTGTTGTTAAACACGCAGCTCGTTCCCAGCACAGCAACAACAACAGTGACAACAACAACAACAACAACAACAACAACAACAACAACAACAACAACAACAACAACAACAACATCGACAACAGCAGCAACAAGACCAACAAAACATCAACAGAAGCAACAACAACTTTAGTTCAATATCGGATTTTGTCGCTGAGCCATGAAGCTCTGGCATTGGGCCCGGCCAATAGATTTTTCATCTTATTGAGTTTTCATTTGAATTTTAACTTCGTCGTCGTCGTCGCCGTCATCGTCGTCGTCGTCGTCGTCGTCGTCAGCCGTTGATTTATTGTCGTCCACTTAATTTGTTTCGAGATGTTTGTTCAGATTTGCCGGATCTGAGGTCTGTCTGTCCCTCCCCTCGACAGCCCCTCATCTAATGCCCCGCGTCCGAAGGTAGACTTATAGCCCATTTTGATTATCAACTCCTAAAACTGAACTAGTTTTAGTTAAAGCGACTTGGAGAATGCCTCAGATATTTCCTAGAAGATATTAAAAGATCTGCCATTTGCATAAACCCCCCATAAGTAATGTGCCTGAAGCTTAGGACTCAGATGGGAATCGATTAAAAATTAAATAAATTTTGACTGGAAAATATCTAACCGTAAACTTGAGCATTTCTTTCAAGACTTGATTCGGATTTTGTTAAATTAAATTATATATTTTAATTCGAACTAATATAATAATTAAGAGAGATGCCGTGAGAGAGGAAGTCAGGGCCCAAATTGTCATAGGTTAAATATTTAATTGTATTTCTTTCATTTCTAAGCTATAAAATTAATTTAAAGAGAGTGGAAACTGTTTTTTTTTTTAAATATATTTTATTTAATATTTTAAAAATAAATAAATTCAGAGTAAACGGAATTGATTTAAAAAACTACATTTTGGTTTCAAAACTCAGCTTTAGATACTTAATAAATTATTAATTTTAAAATTATTTATTTTTTTTAAAAAATATTATAGTTTTTTATGAAATGAACGTATATAATTAAATAAATTTAGATAATTAATATTATTTTTATTATTATACTTGTACGTATTGTAATAATTTAATATTTATATAATTATTATTTTTAAGTTGTGAATTAATTTATTAAATAGAAATGGTGAAAGGATTCTCTAAAATTTTAATTATTGCCGTACTAATTTAATTGTTTTATAAATAATATAAAAGTCCGTTAAATATATTTTAATTTTATAACTAAGATGATAGCATCTATAGCATATATAAAAATAATATAATATAGAAACTGCATTTTAATCCAATCTCCTAAACTAATATTATAATTTATTGGCTTTCTTTATTATTTTAAATAAATATTATTTTCTTTAATTTGTTTATTAAATTCATCAAAATTTAAGTATTTAATCTCTCTTAATTTCAAAATTTAAGTTTCCCATCCTTGAATATTTATATCTGCCGTCTAGACTCCAAAAAAAGTGGCGATTAGGAAAAGTCCTTCAATTATCCTCTTTAATTTGTCTTTCTTGTCATTCTAACTCCTTAGAGCTATCAAAACATATCCCCCTTTGGGACGGTCCTTTGGTACGTTGAATATCCAAATTCTCGGAAATTGGATTTCAGGATGTTTTTGTCTTTCAGGTTTCTACGGGCACGAGATTTCCCCTATGGAATAAAGGCCGCAATTAGCCACAGTTGCCAAACGGTGGCCAAATACGCGAGCCCTCCAGGTCTGTATAAGAGTGTGTGTGCGTGTGTGTGTGTGTGTGTATGAGTGTCTGAGTTTGTGTGTGGTCAGCCAGAAGCAGCCTTAGGATGTCTAGTGTTCCCCCTTTGTTGCCGAACCCCTCCAATTGTCCTGCATGTCCTGCATTGGCGCGTTGAGAGGCAGACAATGGCAATTGTGGCCGCGGCTGAGAATGTTGTCATATGTCGCCTCCGTTGTCGTCGCACGTCGGTGTATTTCATGTAAACAAATAACAAATTAAATGAAAATTTAAATAAAGAGAATACCCTGAGACCCACACACACGCACACCCAGGACATGGGACACAGGACATACAGCCCACGGCCCAGGGGCTGACTCCGACCAAAAACAAACGATTTATGTGGCGGGTAACGGGCGCAGGATAAACCCGAAAAACCCGGCGCTAGACGGCGTCATCGTTGTGGCTCATGTAGGCGAAACCCCGCTGATCGAATCAAATAAAACGAACACACACAAGCACACACACACACACACACACACACACACATGGACGGGACGAAGGTGTGTTACACAAAAAGGACAATCAGAAGGTTTACAGCCAAGCTGGCAAAGCAAGGATTTCCACACACAAGTACTCACACATGCACACACACACACACACACATATCCAAAGCGAGGGGTTGCCATTGTACACACTCCAATCTCGTCCTGGCCGTCATCATCCTGGTCGTCGTCCTGGCCGTCGTGTTAGACCAACTAAGCGGGTGGCACTCGACCGTAATTGGGATTTGTATTGAGTTATTATTTATTGTCAGTGCCAAGTCTTCCAGCCAGGACCCAAGGAGAGGAGTGAGGAGCACAGGAGGCACAGGGCGCAGGGAGCGAGCAGCAAGGAGCAAGCAGTCAGCAGTCAAAATAGAGAAATTATCAGGTCCTGGAGTTGCGTGTTGAATTGATTGATTTGCTAGGGCCAATTGCAGCTTGTGTGGCCGCTGAAGGCTCCTCCCCGTTACCAGTAACCAGTAACCAGTTACCGGTTACCAGTCACCAGTTACAAGTCACCAGTCACCAGTCACCAGTTACCGGTTACCAGTTACCGGTTAACCAGTACCTTCTTTGCATGTCAATAGGTGCTAAAAATTGACTCTGGCGACGACCAGGCGGAACCTTCCTTCAAACTTAATTAAACCCAAATGCCGGCTCCAATGATGATGATCTGGCCACAGAAGCTATTCCACATCAAAAGATAAACGCACGACAATCAGTCACAGCTGCGGGGGAAGGTGCAAAAAAAAGGAGAAACAAAAAAGAAAAAACGCAGCTGCAGCTGAAGGAGAAGGAGACGGAGATGGAGACGGAGATGGAGATGGAGAAGGAGAAGCTCGGAGCTGGCAGAGTTGGCAACGACGCAAAGACTCATACCTGCGACATCCAAGTATCATCTACACATCTCCAGAGCAGGAGGTGGAGGACGTAGGGGGGACGTAGGGGGACGCAGGCCCAAACGACATTTACATACTTACAAGGAAAGCAAGGAAAGGCTGCCAGGGCGATGATATATAAAAACACAAGAAATTTGACATGAACTGTGAGATTTCAACGCTAAGATAGCGCCAAAAGATGCGACCGCTTCGCGAATGAGAGTCTCTCGGAGATGCTGCTGGATGCGGTTGAGACTGCTCCTTGAATAATGGCCGCCACGACCAGGACGGTCGTCCACGTTTTTGGGTCCAAGCAATTGTAAGAAAGAAAAACTCAAGAGGGTAAAAAAACATAAAAACAGAAGAGGAGAAGAGGAGAAGAGGAGAAACACACACATAGAAATACAAGAGATGAGATGAGATGGCTTAAGACATGCCATGATATGTGTGCACGAGCGAGAGAGCGAGAGCGAGAGAGTAGCTGAGAAAAGGTAAGGCTGAAGATGAGGCGATTTCTAGATTTGATAAGCAAAATCATTTGTGATAAAATAAATAATTGAGTTCGTTTGCATATCATGGGAAACGCATCTGCGGTATAAGAGAGTTCGGTCATAAAAACTTGGATGAATATAAAACTTAATAAATTCATACGCATGCGGGGCATAGAGCAGGGGGCAGGGGGCATAGAGCTGGGGACGTGTGGCAGTGTGAGGCTTTGGCTATGAGGCAAAGCCATAATTTTCCAATTGTGTCACAGATTAGAAAACGTCTTTGGACAGGCTTCAATCAAAAATCAATGGACAATTTTGTTGTTACGAATTTCTATTGTTGCTTGGATTGTTGTTGTTGTTGTTGTTGTTGTTGCTGTTGTGCTTGCTGGTTGCTGTTGCTGCTTGCTGCTTGCTGCTTGCTGCTGCTACCACCTATCAGCTATCGGCTATCAGCTATCAGCTATCAGCGACTATCAGACGAAGGGGCGCACCTCAATGCGATAAAGCGTTAAAATTAATTATCGACTGCCACATTCGTTGGGTTCTCCTGTCAAAATCTTTATCGCGTAATTGATTTCTTGGCTACTGCGTTTGGGTTCCATTGCGTTGCCTGCCATTGCGTTAGATTCTTCAAATTACATGCCAAGAGGCCCCTGCTCACGCCTCCCCGCTCACCCCCACACACCTTCACACACCTCGGCAGATCCATTGTTTAGACAGTCAAAGAAATAGCTGAGAAGCCTCAACTCCCAAACAACATTACCTTTCAGATCTCTAAGGGGGACCCTTCGGATACCCTGTGTGTCTGAGATAGCTATGAGAAGCTAAAGAAGCTTCTGACTGTCCTAAGATCTGCTTAGAGATACGACAAATTTTCCTTTATCCTCGCACCCTTTTTAATCTAAATAAATACTAGAGTCCTTTGAAACTCAGATTTAAATTTGATTAGGAGCTTAGCTATTCTTTCTTCAGAGGATTTAAAGCTTGTTTTATGGTCTTTGAATTGAGGGTTGTACTTATAAATAATTTTGTAGAACATATCAGGAGCTAAATCCATTAAGAATATGATATCTAAGGATAATATTAAATATTGATTTTATTATAAACAATTGTCCTGGAAGTCATTTGAAATTCTTAAGATCTAGGGACTTAAATTATATATAGAGATCAATTGGACAAGTGTATAGGTAAAGGTCAGTAAAGGACCTGCAGTATTACAGTAAATGAATATATATAAAAAAGGATAAGGGATGATCTTAGGCAATGATCCGTACTTTAATATATACGTAATTCGGAAAGGAGTCTATCAATTCTTAAACTAATCCTGAATTTAGGTACCTCCTAAGGAATTGACTCATATGGCAGCTAGGGGAGTAATATACCCCACTGATTAGTGTACATTTAGTGGGTAGAAGGTAGACGCTACGTCGCTGGATAGCAATTGGGGTAAAGCGCTGGAAAACATCGTGATAAGAAACTGTGATTTTTATTTTTCAACTGATTTTGATTTCCTGTACAATTTTGATTAAAAACTCAACGTTGATGGTAGCAGCTCTGTCAGCGCCCCGCTGCCTGTCGATCCCCCCACCGAGACAATCAAATTGAAAACAAAGTCTAATCAGTCACAATTGAGCAATTTTTTATAATTTTTAGTTCTTTTTTGGATTTCATTGTTGTTTTCACCTTTAGATTTTGTTGCTGCCTCTCAACACTCGACGTGCTATGGCTGCCTGTATTTGATAGATAGTTTCAGATGGCACGTCATAAGGGGGCCAAAACATTCAACTCCAAAAGGTGGCCAACGATTCTTACCACTTGATAAGCGCCGTGCTAAGCACCAGAGGCCAATGGCGTTAATAGAAATCCATATATACCGACATACACATATATACATACATATACATATATACATATATATTTATATATATAAGTATAAAATAGATATTCCTATTTAAAGTATTCGATTTGCATGAAAGCGCTTATAGTCCCAACGCCTGCAACCCACCCTCTACCCCCCGACCCAATGCAACCCCTTGGAAGTATCGCTGCCTTGTCCTCAGTTCCTTCTTGCAACCTTTTGTGCCTCTTGTAATTAAAACTTAAAACGCTTTTTGTTTTGCAAGCAGTTCTTGAACCATTGTTCTTGAACCAAAAGTTCAGACCACCCCAGAGCAGTCGAGAAACCGAGCAACCCTCCAACCCTTCAGCCCACCACCCCACCAGCACAGCAACCCCCCAAGCCACAAAACGCCCCACCCCCTCTCTCATATATATCAACAAAGAAAATAAAAGAACTCAAGTGTTTCCATTGTGCAAATTCCAATAGAGAGAAAGAGCGTGCGACTTCTGTGCAGAGCAGAAAAGCGGCTGCTGAAAGTTTTACGGGGCATGCCCCGTGCATCCCACCCCACTTGCAACGCCTGTGTGGCAATACCTACAGCAGCACTTGGTGGCATGGAGTTCAAGTGTTGCAACACGCGCGTGCCTAGCAGCCCGGCTGTCTACCAACTGAGTTCGCTTCAAGTGCCCCAATATGTTGCAACTTCGAGCCTTAGCACATGCCATTGCATCCCAATTGACAGGATGCAAGCACAAGGACAACGCATTACCACATGTCCTCCTCCCATTATTCGATATTTTAGAACGTGTGGTTTCAACTGTGTTTATCGAGTTCTATGGAAGCCATTCACCTTCATTTTATGCCGAAGCTGAGTTCAACATTACTGATTTTAATATGTAGACATTTATATATTTAAAATTATAATTTTTTTTAAGAATTAAGAATTAAGATTTAATTTAAAAACTAAAAGCTTAAATATATGTGCGTAAAATATAGCTCTAAAATCAAGTTATAAATTGGTTTGATTACAATTTTTGATACTGGTTAAAAATATAAAAAAAAATTAATGGAGCGGATTAATATTTTAAAAAAATATTTTTAAGCTAAGATAAATAAAATGATATTTTTAAATTTTTATACGTTCAGTCTTAAGAATATTTTGAAGAAATTCTTAAAAAATAAAAATAAAAAATAAATAATAATAATATAATAATAATAAATAATTAATAATAAATAATACATAAAAATTTAACTAAAATATTAAATCTCCTGCGTTATTAAATAAATTAAGCAATTTTATAATCTTCACTATTTTAATATATTTAATAAAATCTTCACATAAATTAGCACATTATAAATTTTATTTTGATATTGATATGTGTGACTTCCATTGTGACTCCATCATTTATTTCCAACTTATAATTTCCTTCAAATACTCAAACACATAAATGAGCATTCAATTAATACTATATTTATATATATATTTAATAATGTTATATAATTTATTATTAATGTAGATTCTGCTTTATAATGGGAAAATTTTATTGCTTGATTTCAATTTTGATTTTGGAGGAAAAGCGAGATCTATAATTTTCCCATATAAATTTGAGCATCGTTTTAAGCTGAATTTCAAAATTGAATTACCATTTTATTACTTATATTTTTGGGAATTTCCTTTACTAATTTATATTGCTTTTGTTAATATCAAATTAATATCAGGGCTCTTCACACTCGATATGAAGTCAAATTTCGGTTGAATGAATTTTATTACCATCGCATATCGAGTTTACCTGAGCCAATGCACCTGTAACTCTAGTTAGCGCATAAATCAACCAACACAGCAACAGCAACAACAACAGCAACAACAACAGCAACAACAACAACAGCAACAACATCAGAGACAGTAAGAGAGACAACCAGTACAACAATAACAGCAACAACAAGGTAAATACCAGCAACAACAAACCGAAGGGGTCAATAGAAATCTACCAAAATAAACGCCCGCAGCGCCGTGTGTCTTATAAGGCCCAGGGACCGGCTATGGGCCAAGGAACTGTCTATGAAGAGTTTGGCTTGGGCAGGGGAACTTCTCTAGACTCGGCCTACGCCCTCGACCTGTGGCTCTGTCCGAACCTGTGACGAAATATTTAGTCGAAAATATTGTCCCTAATGCTGGCGCCAGACAAGTCTTATGCTGATGATGATGACAGACTTAGGCACCGTATACAAAACAAATCCAACCTGTCACACTAACGACTTCTGCGAAGACAATGCCACAGACTCTCTGCGTCTGTCGCCTCTACCTTGGCAGCTGTCTCCCTCACCCTCGGCATGCCTTTCTCTCTCTTGCTGCCAGCCATTGCCGTTTCGTAGGCTGCACATTGCAACGTTTGCTGCTTGCAGGTTGCAGGTTGCAGGTTGCAGGTTGCACGTTGAACGTTGAACGTTGAACGTTGAACGTTGAACGGCGCAGGTTGCACGTTGCAGGTTGAGTGTTGCTGTGGCCTTTGTCCATAAGCCAAAGTGTTGCACTAGTTTTGAGCTCTTTAAAACAAAAGATCCCATGGCTTGTATAGCGGCCCTTTGTTCCCTGAGCTGCCGTGTCCATAAACTCACTTTGTATATCCCGTTTATGGTGCAATTCCTTTGTCCTCGCACTAGCCGAAGGCAGGCCAATATTTTTATTGCCGCTTCTACAAAAATTTATGAAATCCAAATACAAATATCGACCTCTCAGAGTTATGACCCGGCGCTAGGACTGTCCCACAAAGAGGCTGTGAAAGGCATTCGGCAAATGCAGAGAATGGAAGGACTCAGTCCCATGCATCATGCGGCGATTGTACCAAGCAAAGTTCGGACTGATCTTTGAGCACTGGCGCCAGGATTTCAAAGGGATAAGCTGTAAAATTGGTTATATGCTTATTTTTAGAGGCGATTGAACATCGTTTTAATATTACGCCGATTGCCTCGAGATAGCAAGCTCTCTTCAGACAGAGGATACATACTTTGTGAAGGAGTATCAAAGGGTGTCCTTTGGCTTTCTGTAGGATCTTCTTATGAACACATTTAATTTAGCTGAAATAAAATTCTGATATTCACTATTATTTCTTACAGGTCGACTCTGTCATGGAATTCTATAAAAAATCTTAGGATATAAGGTATATAAAAGATAATAGTCCTTTCAAGATTTAAATATCCCTTATACGATATTTATATAATAATAGTGGATCGTTTCTCCAACTATTAAGAAGCAGTCAAGTCTCATTCTATGGGTTAAATGTATCTCAAATCCATATTCAATATTCTAGGAAATAATTTCAGTTAATTTTATAGCTAATTATAGTTACCTAAACGGATTCTATTAACAGAGCGTCTCAATTATTACAAAAGATTCTTAAAATTATAATTAATTCAAATTGGCAATAATTTAACTATTTATAAGAGAGACATATGAGACTCTTGCCTATAAAGTTATTAATTAACTGGCAGCTACAGTAACGACGCACTGATGGATTCTGTTAAATCGTTGATTGATGGTTTTTAAATTGAGATGTTCAATAAATGATTATCTCCAATTAACATCGATCGTGTCGATCGTGCAGTGATTACTTAATAGGAATCATAGTCACTGTAACTGCACTGACTTCAGTCAATGTATCAATAAATTGATTAAACCGATGCGAGTAGGAGACTTGCGTTTGAAGTGATCAAAGTGATCACTTAATCACCGCAAAAAAGTAACGGATCTTTTAAGGATTATTTTTTTATTTTTATCAAATTGTAAACTGTGAAATTATCAGGAACATTCAGTGAAGGGAAACCGAATATCCTCTCACTTTCTATCAACATATCCGATCTGGTCAAGCGAGATGAGAGACCTGAGATGAGAGACCTGAGATGAGAGACCTGAGATGAGAGACCTGAGCTGAGGAACTTGAGTTCAGAGAGAAGATCAGAGAACTTGAGAGCATATTGTTTGTCATTCGCAGGACATCAGCGACGATCAGAGTATTGCGATATGAAGTCGACAATTTGTCTGGCTGCTCCGGGACAGAGGTGAGAGCGATGCTTGGACTGATTCATCTGGATTGATAGGCAAATCCTGCGATTAAGAGCTGAACGATTTCCAAGAAACTCTGATATCTGCTTGAATTTGACCGACTTTCGAGCTAATGCACAGACACAACAATCGCCATCAACATCGGCGTCAGATACGATCAAAGGTACATAAACGCCTCCTGCACACACACACACACACACAAACACACACAAATACACACCGGTGCACACACGATAAGCACTTGTCTGATCGACAATCTTTGGGCTCACAATCAGAGTATGAGATCTGCAAAAAAAAAAGGAAAGATCTCCTTCCCACTCGCCGCTCCTCGCAGATCTCTGATCGGGAATGATATGCACATTCCTTAAGTTCTCCAGTCGAGTCGATGGTCGGTCGATGTGTCTGCTAATCCTTCTGCACTTGCCCTGACTTACACTCGCACACAGACATGGGCTGGCACGTCGTTGGGAAGGTGGTCGAGTGTCTGCCGCCGTTGTGGCTTTATGCTAATGATCGATCCTGGCCAAAAACTAGACCAGACTCCTCCTTCTCCAGCCGCAGTGCTAAAACCACTCAAATGCTCATTGTCTGGCGATTGTTTCATCAAAATTGCTGCGCCTTCTGTGTGCTCAGCGTTCCTAAATATTGCAAATCTCTGCCTGCTGGTCATCCATTGTTTCCATTACCATTCCACATATTCGGATGCTCGACTGGATGACTGGTGGGTACGTTGGTTGCCTTCCTTCCTTCCTTCGGCTGGTTTGGCTGCTTGCCGGGCTGCGAGTGCGAAAAAAATCTCTTAATCGGCACTGGCGACAGCATTCAATGAGTTTTCTCTGACTGTGTGTGTGTGTGTGTATGTGTGTGTGTGTGTGTGTGTGTGTGTGCCGCCGACTGCCGTGGCCTGAACACTTGAAACATGACAATATCAATTTGTACGTACAATGGACTAATCTGATAATCAGTGCAAACATGTCCTTTGTGTCCATTGTGCGTGAAACAATGCAAACGGCATAGTTGTGCGCCAGGATTAAGTGCTAGTCAGCACCAGTCCAGTCCAGTACGCGCACTGAGTCCATCACCCAAACCAAAGCCCAAGCCCAAAGTCCAAATCTATCCGGGAATGTGCCAACTTTTGGGCCATTTGGCGCCGCGCCGAGTTCCTTGTGCCTAGCGCCGACCTTTAACCCCCTCCCAATGCAGCTTGGGGCTTGAAGCTGGCCACCAACTTGGCGCGCACTCACGGAGTTCATTATGCAGACCATAAAATGATTAATGGACATTTTATGTTAATATCTTTGGAGGAGGCTCGCTCGTAAAGATCACTCACAGACTCGATCATAAAAGGCGACACAAAAGTCGTTTGCCCATAAAATGAAACCCCAAACGAGGGACTGGCGGGCAGAGCGAAAGATGATCGGGGCTTCGAATGGATGTTGGAGTACTCCGAGATTCTCTCTCTCTCTCTCTCTCTCTCTCTCTCTCTCTCTCTCTTTTTATTACTGTCTCCCGATTACTTCGATACTACGATACTTGTCAATCAAATGGCCGAACTTCAGCCGGAGCCATAAAAATGATCGACAACAATGACACTTTGGGCGGCAGGAATGCCACGGATAAGCATCTATACCCGATACGGAGGCGAGCGCCGGGTCGCAGGCATCATTTATCATGGCCATGGGCATGGTAGCTGTAGCGGGATTCATAGCCAGCGAGGAGGAGTCTGGAGGATGGAGTGGGTGTGGGTGTGGGTGTGGCAGCTGAATTAATTGTCAGGCAAATGAAATTGAAATTAAAATCAAGCAGCCAAGCAGCAGAGCAGCCGAGCAGCCCAGGAATCGAGCAATCGAGGAATCGAGGAATCAAAAAATCATAACAAATGCAAAGCTGCAGCAGCGGCAATTAATGTGACGCAGAGGGTTGTATCTGTGAGATACGCAGGCACGCGCATCTATTAGATACTCCCGGGGGAAGAAACAATCGCTCTGACCGCAAATTGAGTGGTGTAAACACACAAATAGAGACTCCCCACGAATTAGTTGCATAATTGAGTCATAAAAACAAATGTTTTACCAAATGTTAGGAAACTTTTGTGGCACTTGTCGGGCAAGCAATTTAATTGCCCGCCAAAGGACGAAGGATAACAATTGCGCAACTGCAATTGCAGTTGCCACATAACAATTGTCCTGTCAGCAATGAATGGCCACTGCATATGCTGGCATTTCAAGTACCCAGTACCCAGTACCCAGTACCCAGGATACGGACCATTGCCAGGATCACAGCCGTTCAGTGGACCAACCGACTAACCGCCCAGCCACCCAACCGCCCGATAAGCGGCCCTCAATTATGTCATATCGGGAATGTTAAATGAACTTTTAAGTTGCTTTGATTATGTGACTCGCATTAATACAAATGCATATACACACACACACACACACATACATATATATATACCTTAAATTATATTATACTATATTATATAATTTTGGGGCTTACCTTTTATGGCCTGGCCATTAAAAGCCGCTCAGATTTATCGCATTGCTCTGCACGCTAAAAGGCAACAAATAAATTTAAATACTAATAATAATAAAAAGGCCAGAAAGCAACAAAGAGATGGAAGGACGTGGGGATGGGAGGAGATGAGAGGTGGAAGGAGATGGATAGAGGGTAAGAGGTAGGGGTAGGTAGGTGAGCGGAAGAGTGGCGGGGTGAGAGGCTATTCTGCACGCATGCTCCTATTACTACTCCAACTGCCAGTGGAGTAGCATCCTTCCATGCATCCTTCAAAGGATGTGGATAAAAGGGCGCCCCATTTATGGCCAGCAATTAAATTGCCTGCCATTTGTTTTATTATAACGCACAGCGAACGCCGTTCACATCAGCATCTCCGATAAGCTGAGTTTTATTATTATCCTTCTTTTTTTTTCTCTTGCCTCGCCTAACGCGGTGAGGGACACACGACGGCCGGGTTTGGGAGTTGGGGGGTGGGTGGTGCTCCAAAAGGACCTGCAACACATTAGAATAGGCAAAGCGAAAACAAGACAAGGCCATAAAAAGTCGCAATGCGCCATAAAAACAGTTAAAGCCAAGACAAAAGTTAAGCAAACACAAACACAAACACACACGCACATACCTCTGCCCACATTCACACACACACACATACAGAGGCGCACGCACACACACATGATTATATAGAAAATACATACACACTTAATACACAACACACAACACACAACACACACTGTGTACAAATTAAGCCTTTCTACGTAAACAAACGAGTTCATATCCTTAGATAGACGCTAACATTTATTTATGGACCTGTAAAAATGGCCTTGTGCCTTGCGGAATGATCAACTACCAGATACCCTAGGGTCGCAGGGTGGTACGTCCTTTCAAAGTGAGAAATTCTACTAGAGTGTCCTTCAGCTTCGCTACAAAATATAGAAATAAAATATGGAAAGATTTTAGTCTTTAACTTTGAGATACGCAGTAATAATTATTAATTAATTAATAAACTAGTTAGTCTTAAATCTTAAAATAGTTAAATTTAAATCTTAAATATTTATTTATTATGTATAGTATATATAATAAAATAATATATATTAACTAATTAACTAGTTAGTCTTAAATCTTAAAATTATTAAATTTAAATCTTAAATATTTATTTATTATGTATATTATATATAATAAAATAATTTATAAAATAATATATAATATAAATAACAAGTAGTAATAATAATAATAATAATAATAATTTGATTATTCAATTAATTAACTAGTTAGTCTGAAATCTTAAAATAGTTAAATTAATATCTTAAATATTTATTTATTATGTATAGTATATATAATAAAATAATATATATAATATATATAATATATATAATATATATAATATAAATAACAATTTTCAATATTTGATTATTCACTCCTTTTTCAAAATTTCTACCCAAGTTTGGATTTAAGTTCGAAGTCAATGAAATTTGAAATTTAACATTAATTTTAAAATAAATTTAAAATCATTAAAAAATAAGGATTAAGACTTTACTTATTAAGTATACGCTAAGGTGGAATACATTGAAAGCTGTTAGAGATTTCTGAAACCATCAAAGATTTTAGGATTAACTTTGAGCTAAATAAAATAGTTCTCTGACATATTTTTTATTAAATATTTATTTAATATTTTACTAGCCATAATAACTTAAATATATTAAATATATATATTTTATTTATAATATAATAAAAAAGGTACATATTTTAAACTCATTCTTCCCTGTAGTCCATACTTAAGCACTTATTTAAGTTAGTTGAAGCTCCGAACAGTATAAACATATTAATTCCAAATTATTTTAATTTTTTATAACATTAGGGTATTAATTAATTTTATTAATTTAATTAATTAATTAGCTGTCTGTTACTAAAGCTTTAATATTCACAAAAAAGTCAAATAATCTCGTACCCCCTGCCAATGTACGGGGTATTTATATTTATTTGCAACAAAACAAAATCGTAGCTAACATTTGCTCCCGCTCCTGTCCCCTCTACATCCATTTCCCCGCCCCTCCCCGCCTTCTCCTTCCCGTCCCTTCATCAGCCATCACTGAAGCATGTGCAAAGTAGGTTGCGCAAATCGCACACAACATAAAACATTTTTAATGCCAAGGAACACACAGCAACAACAACAACAACAACAACAACGGCAGCAGCAACAACAGCAAATGTAAGAAGAGGAACGACAACAAATACAACAATGACAAATACAACAAAAAACAACAATAAAAAAAGCATCGCAAAAAATGAGCATAAAAATGGCAGCAGGCAGTAAAAGAAAATGGCCGACCAGTCTCCAGGCTCCAGTTGTGGTTCCCGGTTCCCAGTTCCGGGCTCTCAGCTCCCAGTCGGCGTACTTCCCGCTCTCCGTCTTTACCTACTCCTCTGCACCCACATACATTGCGGCCATGCTGCATACAGGATATTGTGTAAAAAGGATTAATGTACCCTTTTTTTGCGTTTTGCTTTGTTTTGTTCTCGTTTTAATTGTATTGGACGTGGGAAAGGGAGAAGCGTGAAACGTGAAACGTAAAATGCCCAAAAGCGCCGAAAAATCTACGTATAAAATATCCTTCGTGTATGCGAGAGTCCTGTGCCATAAAAATGTCACAAACTCCTTGAGTTATGTGCGTGGTTGTGGCTTATGTGTATGCCGACTGCCGACCACCGACTGCCAGCACTCCCTCTCCCTCTACTTCCCCTTACCCCCTGCCATTCGCTACCCCTGTTCTGCTCCTGTCCCTGACCCCTTAAGCAAGAAACCCTTTTGTTTTTAATTTATATGAGGCTGTTAAAGAATTTATTGCTATATTATATAATTGTGGAACATAAAGCGAGGCGCCCGAAAGGCCCACCAAGAGGCAGTTCAGAGTGCGAAGAAAGGATTAAATACGGCCACAAATGCTCTCCAGAGTTGAGAGCAGTTAAAATGAATCTTTTATAGATAATTTTATATAAAAAATGTTTATTGACCAAAACTAAAATAAGAACAATAAAATAAATAGAAAGGAGACAGAATGGACAGCTGGAAGGAAGAGTCAGAGAAATTTATTACTTTACAAAAATGGAAGACTTGATGATCCCCCATATTCTATTTTATTTTAGGGACTAAATATGAAAATTTAGTAGTTAAATAAAACTGGGCACTTAATCGTTATTAATTATTATCATTATTATTATTATTTGGTAGTCATAATTAATCCAGTAATTAATTAAGTAATTTAATGTATTGAAAATCTGGAAGAAGAAAATAATCTATGGTTGATTTGAGACGTCGAGAGAATATCAGGATATTTAGAGCCGGGAAATGTAAGCTCATATGTATCTCTTTATATACATGTATACAAACATGTATTCAATTTGACTATATATGGAGATGCACGCACATACACACATCTTATACTATGTCAAGCAATCTGTATTAAACTAAAAGAGCGATAATTTAATTATATTTAAATATATATTTCCAGCACGGATAAATACTGAATTTCCACCAAAAGAAAATTTACTTTTAATTAATAATTTAATATTATTAAATTTAATGAAGCTCTGGGAAATATATTAACTATATATTTTTAATTAAAAATATTCAATTCTGTTATTAAAATATATTTTATATGTGCAGCGCAATTATAGAGCTCAAAGACTGGCAGACAGGTCCGATTTTCTATATAAAAGTAGTGTTTTTTTAAATTTGTTGTAAATTTGAAATTTCTATTAATTTCTATAAATATTAATTGTTAGTTAAAAATTACATTTTTTATCAATAAAAAAACGTTTTGTCAGCTTTTTTTACTTTCTTTCCTTTTAGTAGGCACAAATAGTTCCCTGGGAGCTCACGAGCTTCTTCAATATTTGCCCAAATTTCAGTAGCCAGCTTTTTTTTATTTACACACACACGCACACAATCCATCTCCTTTTCATACACACACACACACACACACACACACACACACTTATATATATACATACTTAATCTTGCTGTAATAGAGACTTAGATTACGGACACCGAGGCAGCCCACGAGACGCCTCCAGGCCATGTGAGGGTCCTTCGCTTCGAATAGTCTCTGTTGGTTGCATGCAACGCGCATCGCTTGCTGCCTCCGGAGTCTGTGTCGCCTAGTTAAACATCTCTCATTTATATGCGGCTGCCACGAGCAGCAGCAGCAGCAGCAGCAGTAGCAGTTTAGCTGTCCGCACACGCAAATTTCGTGGCGCACACCTGCCTCGTGGGACATGGTGTGGCACATAGTGTGGCACGGTGTGGCATGGTGTGCCATGGTGTGGCAGCAACTGAAGCTGTAGCTAAAAGTTGGATGGGAGCGAAGCCTTTTTTTAATTTATGGCGCTTGTCATATTTTGTTAGACATGGCGATTAATTAAAGTGCAGAGCCCGAGGCACGCATGTTCCCCTCCCGATGGCCTGAGGATCAGAGGACCCTTAGCTAAGACCTGAGCCTGAGCCTGGCTAATTGAAAAGCGGGGCCAAGAGTTTGAAGGCTCAGACGACAACCGCTTATTAAAACTCGCAAACCTAACCCAAAGTCAAGTGGCAATGGCTAATAAATGCGGTCAAGTCACTCATCCAGCCAGTCAATCCCAGAGAGGGAAAGAGAGCAGAGGAATAAGGGAGAGAGGAAGCGGAGAAGCGAAGAAGAGGGGCCACTCAATGGCCGAGTCATCGATATTAGTTCAATTCCGCGTAAACTGGCGTTGCCTCAAAACTCGCCGATCATCGCAGGAGCGGCTCAGTTGAGTGGCAGTCACTGAGTACAATGGAAAAAACAAAAAAATGTTTAAAAAGTAAATTGAATTTAGTGCAAGTCACGAAACGAAATGCACTTCACGCCCAACCCAAAGTAAACCAATGGGCGTGGCATGTCAAAAGGCGTAGGAACTTGCAACTGGGAACTGGGAGCTGCAACTGGAACCCAAACTCAAACTCAAACTCAAACCCAAACCCAAACCCAAGCCAAAACCCAAGCAGCTGAAGTGCCCGACTGACACACATGACATGCTAATTAAAAGACCACAAACAGCCGACGGAGAGAGAAGGAGATTGCCGGAGAAGGAAAGAGAGAAACAGTGACTGATAAAGCGAGAGAGAGAGAGAGAGAGCGACCACAATAGCAGGTTGCTTGCCATCTCTTTCTGGGCAAGAGTCATTCCTCTGGCCACAATTTATCATATTTTGACTGCAATTTGTCAACTACAATTACGTGCACATTCCGTAGCTCACTTCTCTCTTGGCTTGATTCTGGCTAACTCCCAGCCCACGCATTTCCCGGTAATCCCCACAGTTGCTCTGGTTACCCCATTCCTCCCCCTCTCTACTCCGATATGGCATACACTTAATTACAAGGCTTATTGTCATACGCCTATTCGGCTTATTATCCACCGCAAGAGTACGGCGGCCCTTAACTGATCGAACTTGTGATCGGATTGTGATAATCAGCTCACACACACACACGCACACATGCAAGTAAATAAATATATATCATAATATGGTTATAGAGGAAGTCGTGTTGGGATACTTCTATACTCTGACCCCTTAATGTTGCACCCTAATGTTTTTTGCTTTCTTTGTTAGTTTTTAACCTAGAAGAACTTAAAACTTAGCAAAGATAATTATATCATTTTTATAACATATATAAACTAAAAAAAATTTAATATAAAAATATTAATAAATCATTTTAAATATACTATATATATATTGTGTATCTTAAATTATTCGTTTCCCATACATGGAAATATCTTCTTCAAAGCAACAAAGATCCTTCCACTGTTGTGGCTCATCTGCCTTTATTTAAGGACTCTCATCTATCTTTATTTTCTTATACTTTTCCTCTATATATTAACTTCTATGACAAACCCGATTAAAATGTTAAACCACATTATTTCCTATAGAGTATCGAACGTATCTAAAGCTTGGCAACCGAACGCTGGGGCGTTGTTGAGATCCATTGATCAAAAGCAACGCAGACCAGCCCAAGCCCAGCTACACACACACACACACACACACACAAATATATATATACAAATACATACATATATTCTCATGTTTATTTTGTTGCTGATGTTGTTGTTGTTGTTGTTAGTTTGTACGTTGTCACTCGATCGTAGGCGAGAATTTCCGATCAACAGGCTTTGATCGACGGCCTCAGGCCACGCCACAAGAGACGAGGCTACGGGCTGAGTTATACGGAAAGATGGATGAGAAGATGGATCGTTGACGAAGCCACACAGCGTGTTGATTTATTCCCCATGGACTAGCGACTAGTGAGGTTGAGTTCCATACTTAAGAGTAATAATAAAAAATAAATAAAAATTTTATTAAAAATAATCGTATAATAATTACAAAAATATTAATATGAGTCACTCGACAGGCGAAGAGACACAAAAAAATAAGATACTCCCAATAATTTGAACTGATCGCATAGGTAAATACCCTAGAAGTGGGTGTGGTGCATTTTGTTGTTGCTTAAACTTTAATAAGACATCCTGGCAGTAAATGTCCTTTAACAGGTAAGGAGTAACACATAATATTTTGAATAAAAATTAGGTTAAGGTTAAATAGGCTTAAATAGGTTAGCTAAGATCCTTATACAGGCTAGAAGTTAGCTTAGAATAAAAAAAGTCCTGCCTGCAACCTCATTTAAATTTAATCAAGGCTGGCATATAAGTCGATTAAGTAACGGTTGATTATTATTAACTTTTCCATTTGCTTCATTAAACACAATTTCAGAAAATGATCTAGACTAATATATAAGATATTTTGAGCTATTCTCCCATATCCTTAAATTATAAAATAGAGTCCTTTGACTTATTTTTCTGAGCCGATAAAATTGCCATAAAATGCCTTTAATAACTTTGGCATAAAATGAAGTACGTAGCTCCTCTTTGAGATCATGCCAGCCTGTACACACACTAAGTGCTCCAAAGTATGTGTGTGTGTGTGTGTGTGTGTGTGTGTGTGTTTGTGTGTATAGTTGTGTGAGAGTAAACACATACATTGCAATCACAACGCTTCTAGTTTCGTATGCAGCTCAGGATTGCTGCCTGCTCCTCGTTGTTGTCATCGACGACATCGTTGATCATGGCTCATATGACAATGATGATGGCGATGATGATGTTATGCCTGCTGATGATGATGATGATAATGATGATGTTGTGGCGGTTGCGGTTGTGGCTGTTCCTGCTGCAGTTACTGTCGCTGTCGCTGTCGCTGATGTGATGCCGATGCCGATGCCGATGATCGTGGCCTAAAGGTTGTTTGGGGCGCGACAAGAATAATTACAAATGTCACATGAAATCGACGAAGATCATAAATCAAATCAAATTATAATTAAGAATATTTGATCAGTTTGTCTGCCCGAGCCCGGCCTTATCGCCGTACGTCTGCCTAGCCAGTAGTTTTGTTGACTTAACCAATTCGACTTATTTGGTATAAGTAATTGAAATTGTGTTTTGTTTTTATTGACGCTGATGATGTCGTAAGGATAATCGTTGGGAGTTCATTAATTTCCGAAGTCCTCTCTCTCTCTCTCTCTCTCTATGTCTTACTCTGCATGTGTGTGTGTGTATAGTTTTTCAATATTTGCTTTTAATAATATTAATTCATCCGATTCGAGCCTCAGTCGCCTTTGTAGGCGGCTTAGCTGCGTGTTTGCTTTGACGCGGATAAAAGTTGACATATCAGATAATTTGATTAAGTGTGCGTGTGTGTGTGTGTGTGTGTGGGAGCGTGGGTATTCCGGGCATGAGAGGAACAAAAAGTGTTCCGTCATTTTGGAAATTGTATCTTTAAGTTTGGCACGCTTTAAGCCAATTTTAGCTCTCTTTTTATGGCTATCATATATATTGCACAATTTATCAGTGCAAATAAAAGCAGCGTGAAGCGAAATAAATATAAACGTTGCTCATATGTTTCGCACACACACACATGAGATACAGATACTGGGGGGGAGGGAATGGAGGGAGAGGTGGGGAGGCAGAGGGAGAGGCACAGAGAAAGTAACAGGGGGGCAGCTCGGCGTGGAAATTTATGTTTAGATTTAAACATTTGCAAAACGAAAAGTCATAAATTACTTCCGTTGGGGAAACGACAGCAGCAAAAGCAACAGCAGCAGCAGCAGCAGCAGCAGCAGCAGCAACATCTCCTGGCATTAGCCAAGCAGTGAACAGCAGCAACAACAACAACAATAACAATGACAGCGACAAGGATGCGCCTCAACAATCCACATGAAAAATCTTCATTTTACGATTCTTGGCACACACACACACACACACACACACACACACACACACACACACAAACATTGAAAGTAACAACTGGAAGGCAGAAGTTGTACGGGTGTGGGAGGGGGATTGGAAGGGGGCGCCAGCTAAGGCTTAGCCAGGGCGCAGGACGAGGCCAAAGCATATCAACTGAGGAGCTAGGCGCAGGCTTCACTGCGATAAGCGCTGCCAAAATCAGTGGCATGTATCTCAAGGATACAGCAGCCATTTTTATTGTAGATTTACTTCTTAGGTGGCTACAGTCGCAATTGTAGCAACTGCTGCTGCTGTCAATGTTGCTCTTGGCTGTTGCTGTTGTTGTTGGCTGTTGTTGTTGGTTGTTGGCTGTTGTTGTTGCTGTTGTTGTTGTTGTTGTTGTTGTCGCTGTGGCTGCTCAACATTAAAATAAATATGTACAAATGCGCAGATAAATAGATAGCGATTCCATGTGATGCCTCCTGAAAGGATGACAAGGCAAGGCAGACGACAACAAAAATGGCGCAGAGGGGAGACGCACACATTCGCCCACAGCTTCATACACAGCTACAGTTACGTACACCCTCACCCACACACACACACACACACATACCCAGAGGGAGACAGCTCATATACACAACATTTATATTTCAGCGGAGAAAGCTCGTATATTATCATAAAACAAGTTGCTGGATGCGACGAGAGGGCTGCAGAGGAGGTGGGGGCGGAGAGCAGAAGTAGTAAAGAAGACAGGAGTCATGGGAGCTGGGCAGGGGGACCGCAAGGAGCTGGGCCTGCGAGGAGCGGGCGTGTGATGCGCAAAAGTCGGGTCGTAAATCTTTGCGATAACATTTTATGCGAAACATTTCTTTTTCTGGTCCAGAGGGAGCTACAACAGCCACGGCGCAAGGACGCCCACGCCGGGGGGAGGGTGGGGGCTTGTTCAAGGAGTGTGGGAATGTAGATGTGTGGGTGGCTCTGGGTGCTGGGGGTGTTTCCCTGTGGTTGCTGCGTTTAACATTGCCAATCGCACGGAAAATGGCGCGTACAGTGTGCTCGCTGTTTTTTGGCCAGGAAAAAGGAACAGCAACAACAACAACAACAGCAACAACAGCAACAATAACAACAGTCATTGTAACAACAACAATAGGAACCAACTTTGGCCCATGACTTGTGGGCAGGTTAGCGCTTGTGTTGTGTGGGCTGTGACTGGGAAACGGAGCTGGGGTAGTGGCGGGGGCGTGGGCTAGGGCTTGGGGGTGGGGGCGGGCGGTGGCTGTTGCCACGTTTTATTGTTTTTGTTGTATTGCCAAGCGGATAACTGAAGCCCGGCAACGGTGGTGGCTTAGGAGCTGCGAGCAGCTCTGTTTGAAGAATTTATGGCTTTCAGGGATGTATCTATGTGTCAGGGCAGAGCGGGTGGGGCGGTGGTAGGGGAAGGGAGAAAGAGAAAAGAAAGGGTCGGGGTAGCTGGCAAGACGTGAGGTGACAACACACCCACACATATACATATACAGATATATCAATATATAAAACATATACAGATAACCAACCACACACAATGCACAAATGGCGCGCCGCTGGTGGAAATCGCTTGAAGCGTCACTCAGAGTGCAACCTGCCACAGGCTCCCGATGCAAAGTGTTGACTGCCCTCGCAGGGCTATTTCAATAACTTCTCTGTTCATCCTTTTTATTTCAGTACACCCCATCCTTTCCCATTTTCTGGTTTTCTACTTTTTTGGCATTCTAATGAAAACTATGTCGAGTGCACAATTCAGCAGACAATTGACAACAACAACAACACTCAGACAACAACAACGAAACTCAAACAACAACATGAAACATAAAGGAGCAAAAAGTGCAGCTAAAATTGTCAAAGGATGCGCAGAGCTAGAGAGGAGACTTCAAGGCTCTGAGACTCACGAAAATCAAAAATAACTGAGGAAACAAAGGACACGGGTATAACCCGTCTTTCAGGATTATTTCAGATTAATTTAATTTATTAAAATAATTTTAATAATTTTGTATATAAAAAATATAAAGAAAAGTTGAGTGCCCCAAATTAAATTTAAATTTTATTTACTTTAAAATAAAATATATGAAATAAATACTTTTACAGGGAAACACTTTATTGAGAATGAAATATATTTTCTATGGATGTACTTATAATATGATATGTTTTATAAGATATATATTTAAATTAAATACTACCTTTGGTTATATATCATAAATTTATTGTTTAATTTATGTACAAAAAAATAAATATAATATATAAATATTATTTTTCTTATTCAATTTAAAAATAAACTCCTGGTAAGTTTTCAATGCGATGGAACTTAGTATAATTATTAATAATAATAATAATAATAATAATAATAATAATAATTATATTTATAGTGGGTAAAAAATGAATATTATTAAATTTGAAAAATCATCGCTATAATCAGCTTCAAGGACTGCAACACCCACGCTCACGAGTCCATCTCTAGGCCAGGGCCAGGAATCAGATTCACTTGGGGTGTAATCTTATGCGCTCCAACAATTCAATCTATTCCAACTTTTGGGTTCATGTAGGCAGACAAAAGGATGTGCAACTTCAAAGGGGAATGCAACTCGACCCGCAGGACAACGAATCGGACGATGATGTGACAGTTTTTCAACGCAATTTTCATAATTTTCCACTCTCATTTCATTGTTGAAGCAGCGTTGAGGTAATGATAAAGGAAAACCCGAATGTTATTGTTGTTGTTTGTTGTTGTTGTTTGTTGTTGTTGTTGTTGCTGTTATTGTTGTTTGTTGATGTTGCTTAAGTGCCCAAAATCAGCGGTCGTTTTGTTGCCAAACATGAAGCGCATTTCATCAACCTTTTTAAATCCTTAAGCAACTCCTGCCACAAATTTCTCTTCAACTTCACTTGGCTATGTCAGATGTGGGCGTGGTGAGTCCTTTTTCTGTGAGAATCTCGAATTGCCGCAGCCAAGAAAAGGATTTCAACTGAAATTATCATAATTGATGGCAGGACACGCTCTGGCAAAATTTTATGACAAAAGGCAACGATGTCTAATGCCTGATGCCGATTATCCTGAAATGGCTATAATTTTAATTAGAAGAAGGAAGACCCGCGCGCAACTTTCTCACAGGACACACAGCGCAAAGGATGCTGGACCGTGGGCCACCAATTAAATGCCCATCAGCTTAGCCAAGTTACCAACTTTCCCAGCGACTCGATCGTAAAAATTGCAATAAAATTATGCGCCTAATTTTTGCATAACAACATTTGGTGGCACGTTCCCAGCGCCCGACGCTACTTGCCACAAAACTGTCACAACAAATCAAAACATTTGGTGGGGCATGTGGCAATGCACTAACCCTTAATGATGCACAAATTGCTTGCCAGCCGCCAACAGCTAGCAGCCAGGACTCACAGGCCTCACAGGACTCGCAGGATGCGCAGCAGCAGCGTTGCACGCACAATAAAATTCAAAATCAATTCGTTGCGGGTAGCGGGTAAGGGGCAAGGAACTGTCTGTTGCCCTCCCCCTTCTATTCAATCTCGTCTCTCACCCGCTCTGTCTTTGTTGCTCCTTCGCTTCTCCCCTCCATCCCTCTTCCACTTTCGCACTTTGCTTCAAGCCTCTTCCTTTGCTAATTAGCTTGTCCTGGCGATTGTTGTTGCCTCCGCTGGTGTCGCTGTTGCTGTTGCTGTCGCTGTTGCTGTTGCTGCTGTGCGTTGTGTTGCTGGCGTGTAATTGCTGCGGTTTGTTCAAATAATTGCGCATGCAAATTTCTATTAGTCACACTGTTTGCCTGTCTATGTGAAGGTGTGCGTATGTGTGTGCACTTAGAGAAAAATATTGGCAAGAATTTCCTTTCTGGAACAGGTAAACATTTTTATCATCGGACTCGAAGCCAGAGCTCGTTTCCTCCTGCGCATCCTTGGCTATTGAAAAACACCATCGACCTGAAGATATGATATTTGCCGCCTTATAGATACAATTATCTATATAAATATTTATATAGTCTGTAGATAATATCGAAAGATACAATAGATTGCCGAATTTATCTAAGGCCTAAAACTGCTTGGAGACTGTAAACTTTCGCATGGAGAACAGGATCAGGAGAACAGATTCTATGCATGGATCAGGAGAACAGATTCTATGCATAGATCAGGAGAACAGATTCTATGCATGGATCAGAAGAACAGATTCTATGCATGGATCAGGATATTTATACTTAAGGTCCTTAGAGTATCTCTGGCGTCCTTTTACCTTATTTTATATATTTAGATAATAAGGGCTGTAGACATTAGCCCACCCACAATTAAAAGCTGTCTGCTCCTGTCAATTAAAATCCTTATTCCAAGCGAAGGCTACCCAACTGCAGTTTCGAATTTGATCCTGAGCATTTCTCTCAGTGTATATTGAAATGTTCTATAGATTGTTCCTGTACATATTCAATGCCTGTTCTATCTTCGATCTGATGCTGCGGCTTTCATAATTATTAAGCCCCCCGATGAGAGTATTGGAGGCTGGCACTTTGAGTTTGATGTGATTTGATTTTGATGCATCTCGATATATACCTCACGCGATAGCTCCCATCCAGCAGCCACTCCCCCTACATGGCTACTCCCCTGTCGCCAGAGGCCCCCCACCAATGGCCTGGGTTAAACGTGCGATACATGACATATCTTGTATCTGAGCTGTGGCAATCTTATCTCAATTGTGACCAGGCAATCCCGACTGGCAATCACCACCCCCAATTGTTGTTGCCTGCAACTTGCGTGGCGGTGCGCTGCGTTGTGCTGTGTTGCACACACGTCGATGCCGTTGCCTTTTTGGGATTTGCCATTTGAGCGAGCGACAGCTTTTGGTAATTTAATAGAACGATGCGATCGCTGATATAAAAACGGGAATGGGAATAAGATTTTCATTGGGACTGGGATTGGGACTGGGAGTGGGAGTGGGAGTGGGAATGCTTGTGGGGGAGGGGGTAAATGGAGAAGGGAATGGATGTGTCAGTAGAAGTGGAAACGGAATTGCGGCTGCCACTGATTTTGTTGTTGCTGCTGCGGCTGCTGGATTTGCTGGCATTAAGAGGCATCGGTCGACGGGTCGGTCGCTTTGGGGTTGCAAGCGGTGGTTGCTTGCCGCACTAACTGATGGCTGGTGGCTGATGACTGGTATCATTGGGAGGATTGGACGGATTGGGCGGATTGGGTGGATTGGGTGGGTGGATTGGTCTAATCTGGCGCCAAAATCACTGCTCGGCCACTTTTTGTGGCATTTGCGGCTGCACAATTGTTGCAAATTTAAACACAATTATTTTAAGAATGCCAATTGCTTGTGTTGTTGTTGTTGTTTTTGTTGTGATTGCTGTTGTTGTAGCGGTGGCGACTCTTTATCATTGCACACAGTTGAAATCAAGTCAAGCGGCAATTTTCATTAAAATGTTGCCATTGTTTTTGTTGGCTGGGAATGAGCAATAATAAAAGCCGCAGCAAGAGCTTAAAACAAACACCAATTCAATCAAACGTGCAACAACGAGCCAGAGCAGGCAGCAGGCAGCAGGCAGCGGGCGACTGGCAGCTGGAAGCTCCAATGACAACTCTGGCTGATTGCTGAGCCCGCAGCGAATATTTTCCTGAGCACCCCCCTCAATCCCCAAGCCCCAAGCCCCACAACGCTCACAGGTGAAAAGTTAATCTGCATGCGCTGCACGCTTTGTCGGGCAAAGCTCGAAAGGAAAGCGACGAGCGAACAAACAGCAACAACAATAACGGGAATTACAAAAGTAACAGAAATCAGGAAAAATTGATAAATGTCAAAGGGAATATGCGGCAGGCAGTCAAACAGAGACGAGAAAGAGTGAGAAAGGGAAAGAGATAGAGAAAGAAAGAGTGGAAAAGAAGAGGGGAATGGGATGGGGAGGGGGAGGTGGAGGGGAGGTCGGTAATGCCAATAGTCACACAAACACATACAATATAAAATGCAATTATCATGGAAAACAAAAGCGACAGCTTTCGTTGTTGATAACAAACAAAATGGCGACGTCAAAGGATGCGCCACAATTGAAATTGAAATCAAATACTAAAAGGATTGCAGTAGCATCAGCAATAACAACAACTCCCACAACAACAACAACTACAACTACAACAAAAGGCCAATGTATTTCGATGATGAGCTTGCGAAGATGACCGGCAAAAATAAGCAGCAACGTTCGTCGCAGAAGCCACGCATATTGCTTTTACACTGCTTGACTCATGCACTGCTTGCCAAATGGTCTGGCTGCTTGGCTGGGCCTTGCGTGTGCGAGCGAAAGAGCGAGACGGGCATAGTTGCCCAGGCATGTGCTCTCTGTTGTAAACTCGCCATTTTTGATTTGGGCGGCGTTTGCTTGACGCGCTCTCATTGGCTACGGGCATGCGCAATGTGCCGAACATCAGCGCCGTTGCAGATGTTCGTTGTTGTCGACTGCAAGAAATTAAAAATGGTACATTTAGGAACAGCAGCGGCAGCAGAAGCAGCAACAGCAGCAACAGCAGCAGCAGCAACAGCAGCGACAGCAACGACAGCAAAACTTTGTCTTGGCTTTTGCTCGTTTCGCTTTTATTGTTTGCTGCAGTTTTCTGCTATAATTTTGGTCACACAGCTGTCACACACACACACACATAAACACACACATGCACATACACATTGGAAGGCGTAAATTCAGAGAGGTAGACAGAGAGAGAGGGAGAAGCTGACGGAGAGAGCAGCAGGCCAGCGAGAGAGGGAGAGCAAGAGAGACGGCGGCTTGCATAATTTTCTATGCAAAGTTCAGTGAACGTCAAAAATATTTGCATTGGGCTGCTGTGTGTTGGGTTTTTTTCTGTAAGCATGTGTGTGTGTGTGTGTGTGACATCTTTTGTCTCCATTAGCTGCCCTAAGGCAACACACACACACACATACATGCACACAAATATTTATTCATACATATATAGAAGTTCGCACGCTGTGTTTGTCGCACTTTTTGCTATTTGCATCTGCGATAAGAGCTGCGTCTGCTTTATGCGGGCCAAAACGTCGACAGCTGCAGCCTTTTAGGCGCTCACACACACACGCACAGGCTTACACATATTTAAATTGTGTTATGTTTACTTTCTGATGTCCTTCCGCAACATGTTTGTATCAATTCATTTGCTGGCAATTTTCACAGCTCTTTTTTATGACGGGCACGTTGAACGTTGAGCGTTGGACGAGAGGCGCGTTAATTGCTTCATTGAAACCAGTTGCCAATTGCTGTCGAAAACTGGCTTATTAGGTGCCAACGGCTTTTGGCCAACATTTGGCCAACATCCATCAATGTGAGTAACAAATATTTGTTTTCCTCTGGCTGGCTATTGGATCATTAAAAACGCAATTTAATTTAAACGACGAGACGAACGCCGATGACTGCATTCTAGTTTTTCCCTGATTACAGTCACTAAAAATTAACCCCAAGCTAGTAGTCATTAAAACTAATCACAGCTAAAAGGCACTTAAACAGCGCACCCAAAGATACAAATCGAACCAAATTAGAACGTCGAACTGCCAACTATGAGCCCATTAACAGACACAATCCGAATGGAGTAAAAACCTGGTTACAATCGCTGCCTAACATCAAAACGGTTAAAGAAAGTGCTTAGTGCACGATCGCCTGGTGATTTCGAAGCTGGTGAAATTTTGTGGCAGGAGCTGTTAGACCAACAGTGGCAACAGCAGCAACAGAGGCAGCGACAGAGGCAGCAGAGGCAGCAACAGTAACATTGACTACGTCAGCGTCATAAAAATCAAAGTCAATAGCCGACCGAACGGGCTCGATGTGACTGGGCTGCTGCTTCCCAGGAAAACGCATTAAATGGCCAAGTGACAAATGAAGTAACTGAAATCATGGCCAAAAGCGGAGCACACGCATCCAAAAATCACATCAAAAATCAAATCATTTGTATGCGCAGCGCGTCAAACAACATAAAAGCCAAGCAACTGCAGAGCTCGTAAATGTTCAAACGCTCGTTCCAGCCAAATGAAGTGAGGGAGACGCGATGCCGCAGAAAGAGAGAATGACAGAGAGAGAGAGTGAGAGGGCGAAAGAACGGGAGCGCATGAGATTGAGCCTGGTCAAAACAACAACTGACAACGAACCATTAAAGTAGCGCCGCCGCCGCTGCCCCTGTCGTCGCTGTCGTCGCTGTCGTCGTTGTTGACGTCGTCGTCATCGCAAGCAATGAAAATGAACGCGTGCTCGGCCCCCGCTAGCCAAGAAATCCGTAACTGAAGATATCTACGTACTTAGGGCCTTTCCATTAGGAAAAGAAATTGTAACCGTAAATGAAAACCTCGCAAGGCTATCTCATCCATCGCCAGATATACCCAGATGAGTGTATCACTCTAGTGGCGTAACGCCTACAAAAACATGCGAGATCTTGACTAATACTCGCCGATATATATCCTGTCTGATTGCCGTATGTAGTTGCCGCTCTGTGGCAGGTAAATCGCTGCTAATATATGGCCAGGATCTCTTCTGCTCCCTCTCCCTCTCCTCCTCCCTCTCTCGATCTCGCTCTCTCGTATCTCTGCTTGCTTATCTCTCGGCTTATTGTGTGACACAATATGACATCAAATTACTGCGACCCTGTTTTAGTTCCCGTTCTTGTTCCCGTTCCCGTTCTTGTTCCCGTTCCCGTTCCCGCTCCCTTTCTCTTTCCCGTTCACATTCCCTGGTTCGTTCCCTTCTCTGCTTTCCATACCCATTCCCTTTCAGTTTGCCATTCCCATTGCCGCACGCCCCGTCGCACACGATCGCCTATCTGATCAGCGCAATCGCAAAGTACAAAAAAAAAAAAAAATACTAAAACATTTCAAGAGCGTTTTCTTGTTCTTGTTGTTGTTGTTGTTGCTGTTGTTGTTGCTGCTGTTGTGCTCTAGCACATATGGCGGTGTTTCGACCCTCCTCCCTTGCCCTTACCCTTATCCCGCTGCTGCGCTGATCGCTGCTGCTTTTGGGATCCGAATCGCTCCTTTCGCACTCAGAAATGCGTAAGCGCTTATCGCTTATCGCTTATCGCTCGCGCTTATCGCTCGCGTCTCATCTCTCGGCGGCTTTTTTAACGGCAGCTCTCGGCCATCAGCTCAGATTTTTGCTCCTCTGCCAACGCCTGTGTTGTTGTTGTTGTTAGTTGTTGTTTGTTTTGTTGCTGCTTAAGTAATTTGCAAAAGATTCGCATAATGCGTATGAATGTTTTTATCTTCTTCGTTGTCGCCGAGTTCCTTGAAGATTGCGTCTCATCTGATGTTCCGCGTAGGTGTTGAACGTTGTCATTGTTGTTTTTGTTGTTCTTGTTGTTGCTATCACTGTTGTTGTTTGTGTTGTTGTTGTGTTGTTGCTGTTGCTGTCATTGTCATTGCTTAATGGGCTAACGGCTGTCCTCCTCTACAAAGGACTCAGTGCAACTTCAGGGCAATAGGTACATTGGAAGGCAGCTCATTGGTCGCCCTGCACGGCAAGGAAATCGTAAAATTATCCTGGCAGACACCTCGTTATTTAACCAAAAGGGAGCCGCACTCATGTTAACCTTGACGTATTCAGTTTTGGTTTCACTTAGAAGCACCGGCGACGACAAGGATAAGGGACACAGGAGCGGGCCACTGGAGGGGAAAGGCCCGAGGATTGAAAGCGATGGCAAACAATGCGCAGTCCAACAATAAGTTTGCTCAGGTGCTTAGCCAAGCTTTCAGCGTGAAAAGGAGGGGGGATCGGCAGCAGGAGCTTAGGGTAGATGTAGGAGCGGAAGTCGCCACAACGTGCTAACCTGGCTGCCCGGCAGCTCCGTCTGACCCTTAACGGTGTAAATGTATGGGTGGTGTGTCTGTGGCCGCCACACGTAGCACGTTTCATTCACCAGCCGGAAAAACGGAAAACTCGCATGCATAGATGTATGCGTGCATGTGCGCCACGGCCGTCCGCTATTTGCCAAACATATTGTCCAGAGGCACGACTAACGGGACAGACACCGCCTCATGAATTGGCAAACTTCGCGCAGACTGTGCACAAACAATGCTCCTTGTTCCAGACGGGAATCAAAGCAGGAAATCAGCCGGGGACGCATTGAGCCACTGACCGAGGTGGAACAATACGATATTTGGACTAAAGGATATTCATTTCTATATATACAAATATATATTCATATATATATATATATTATTATATTTAAATATATTTATTATTATGTTTAATTAAAGTACACGAATTTCATTTTAATTTCAACTGCTTTTTATTATTAAAGTTAGTCAAGTGTAATTAAAGTTAGTAAAGTGTTATTAAAGTTAGTAAAGCGTTTTTAAAGTTAGTTAGTTACATTCTAATTTAAGGACTGGTTCATAATGTATAAATAAATAAAACAAAAAAATAAAAAACAAATAAAAAATAACTGAATAAAAGCCTCTACGCTTTTTAACTCTTTTTAAGGCATTTCTTTATTTAAATTTAAAGCTTCAGTTAGTTTCTTTAAATAAATTATTAATAATAAAATGGAGCAAATATAGAAAAATAAATTACATGAATTGAAAGTACTTAGATCCCGAAAAGTCTATAAATATTTTAATTTTCTTTAATTTTATTATTTATATTTATTTTTATTACTGTCAGATCAGATATATAAGACTCCTATGATATTTTATTTAGTTTTGACAATTTCTAACTCATTTTTTTGTTTATTTATTTTTTTCATTAACTATTTTTAAAAATTTTATTATTGTTTAATTTTTTATATTTGTTGTTTATTTTAAATCTTTTCTGTTTAAGCAGTTTTGTGTTTATATTCCAAACCCCATAAATTTTCTCTGTAAATTAAAGTTTTTCTACAATAAATTAGCAAGCATTAAGATCTTGACCTCTTCTATCTTTAAACTATATATAAATGTTTCCTTTAATTTTAATAATTTTAATTTTTGTCTTATTTTTAGATTTGTGATATTTTTGAAAGTAAGATCCACTTTCTACCTTATTTAATTTTATCCTTAGTTTCACCAGGAAATCCCTTTGCTGGGTTAGGTCTACTTTTGTCTCTTCAGAGAGCTGCCTATTCCGGCCCTGAGTTTTATCAGTGCCCCACACCCAGAGACTCCACTCCCACGACGTGTGCGTTGCGTCGACTTAGTCATATTTTGTAGCTGCTGCACTGCGTCCGCGTGTCTCCGTAGCTGCCTGTTCGCCAGTCCGTCTGTCCGCCTGTCCGCCTGTCCGCCTGTCCGCCTGTCCGCCTGTCCGCCTGTCTGCCTGTTCGCCTGTCTGCCTGTCGTTCCGGCTGTCTGTCCGCCTGTCGCTCCACGTGTCTGTGGACCTGTCTCCTCGCCTGTCCCTCCAGTTGGGTGACTGGCTACCACACCGCCTGCTCCTGTCCTGCCATACCCCTCAGTCCGACTGTCACTCAGTCAGTCAGTTGCTCCGTCGAGTCCGTCGTTGTTTTCATACGTGCCCGGGCATTTGTTTGTCTAATAATGTGGCAGCTTCAGTGCTGCGGCATCGAAATGGAAAGCTTGTTGGGCGTGAGTGAAAGTTAAAGGGCACAGGGAGAACCGAGGGAGGTAGGATCCAAGCCCAAGTCCAGCCCCAAGTCTGTATCCCATTAAAATGTCTGGATCGCTTGTTTCGGCTGCCATTTTCAACTTAATTTGCGCTAAAATACTTAATATGAAAACAGATTTGCGATGCCAAACAACAAATCACTTTCGCCATGTCGCACATGGACAGGGAGCGAGGCCAAGCTGGCGTCCGAGCTGGCGCCCGTATCCTGGCCAGGACATTATATGACCATGTCCATGGTGCCTGCATACACACACAGAGAACGAGACGGGGTATGTTGCCTCTCGGACATTTGCATAATTGACCCATGCAGGATTCGCGCACCAACTGATTTCATTTACGAGGCAATCCCCAGTCCGCCAAGTCACCAAGAGTGCCTACTCTCCGAGCCCCCGATGTTCCTCCGATGTTCCCTCGGTCTCCCTTGCCACAGTCCGTGTCAGTGTGCGGGCAACGTATGCTCTATGCTCGAGCTTTTGCACATTTAGGCAATTTACATTTATAGCCTGGCGCATGAGGTGCTTACGAGCTGCACAGGATGTGCCGCCAGGCCGTGGGTTGCCAGTGCAGCTGCCACGTCGCCCTCTTTGGCGGCCATCGCATGAAATTTACACCCGTTGCGGTTTGTCGGCTGTGTTTTTGGGGCCAGACGGCGGGCAGCGTGGAACGTGCAGCGGGGAGCGCAGTCAATTTGAATTGGTTCTTGTTGTAGGTTGTGCGCGTTGTTGTTGTTGTTGTAGTTGTTGTAGTTGTTGTAGCTGTTACTCTTGTTGTTGTAATGGCTACCAGCCAGTTTATTATGAAATTAGAATTTGTGGACAGACGGGGGGAGGCACACGCGCGAGGGGCTGCAATGAGCTGCAATGCAGCCACAAATGTGGCACATGACATATGAACTGTTCGGGTGTTCGTTTATATTTATATCGCCAGCTTTTGTTGTTGTTGTTGTAGCTGTTGTTGTTGTTGTTGTTGTTGTTGTTGTTATAGTTATTAAATTATATAGATATACATACGAGTATCAACGAGCAGTTAAGCAAAATGTTTTCCCGATTATTGCCACGGGTGATGAGCCTTCCTATAACTACGATACGATTCCACCGATGGTTACCCTGGGATTATTGATATTTTCGGGATTGGCGAGCCTCTGAAGCCATTTCAAAGTTCAGGAATAACAAACCTAGGAATACCTTCAAAACTCTAGTAAAAGTCAAAAATTATAAAAGTTAAAACTTTATTAAATATTATAAGTTTTTAATATATATATCTATTTATCTATCTATCATATTTTAGATGAACTCAAGAGCTAAGGTAAGACGCTGATGAATATAAAAGATATATATATTAGATTATAATATGATATTAGCAACTGGAAATGTCTAACATAATTTGATGTTAATTCAAGCGTCTGATTTAAACAGTTTTTAATCAAAGAGTCCTTTAAATAAAGTCCTTATATTATTTATATTTATTTCTTTATTTTTTAATCTTGAAATGTTAAATTTCTTTATTTCTTAAGCTACATTAAAATAATGTTTGTATTTGATACTTTAAAATAAATATTAAATTAATTTACTTACCTTTAATTAATATAATGTTAATGCTTTTATATTTTTTTAATTTTTAAATATTTAATATTTAATAATATTTATTTAAATGCTTGTGTCCCTGTAGCAACTTTTATATTAAATGTTGAGATACCTACCTGATACCTACCTGGTATTCATCACATTTCTTGACCTTCAATCGAATTTCAATTCAAAATTTTATTTAAAATATTTGTTTTGGATATTTCTTTTTTTGTTTGAAATATCTTAAAACTTGCCTGGTACTATAAGCGTTAATCTATTATTAAATATATTAACCAAATAAAAATCATGAAAATCGTCATAATTTTACAAACGTGGTAAATATTTTATTAATTATATATATTTTTTTATTATGTATACTTTATTATAAAAGTATAAAATGTATTTTAAATATTTTAAATATTTTAAGTTTTGAACTTTCTGTTCTTGAATTTAATATTAATGTAAAAGCTAATAAGCAGGATAAAAACATTAAGATAAGGATTTAGATATTGTAATTACTAAGTGGCGTACTTCCTGAGTGAATGAGGAAAGTTTAGTTAATTAAAGTACAGATTATATAACTGTTTACATATCAAATGGATCCTATCTAAATTTATCTTTATCCTCCTCTAGCTTTATCTCTCGATAATTAGCTTAAAAATATCCAAAATTGATCAACGATTCTTTTGGGGAAACTAATTTGGGAGGAAACGTTAGTTAACCGCAATAACTTAGGCCGTTAATCGATTATATATTTGACTAGATCATAGCTTAAGCAGATATCGTAGCTAACTATAGACCCCATTACAATATCGTAGATAAATTCCTCAGATAAAAGAACCCCCACTCTCCTCCGCTTGGATTCTATTGCCCGAATCTCTCGACCAACGTTGATCTGTAGCTGGAACGCTGAAGAACGTGGTCAGCATATTTATGGCCTCAATAATATGTGGAGCTTCCCAGAAGCTGGACAAGAATCGGAAAGTGGGGGGCAGAGTGCTGTGGGCGAGGGGGCGGCGACGGGTGAGACTTGCAATTACGAGTGACAATTTAAATGGCATTTCATTTGTGGATTTTATTTATAAACTGCGACAATGCTTATTTCATTTTCTTTTTTTTGTTGATTATATTTTGTCCAGCATATGGAAACACATACCCATACACATACGCACACGCACAATCGCACACTCACACACGCACACAGTCAGGCGGACTGAAGCTAAATCAGAATTTATGCTTTGTTTAAATGCTGTAAAAATGTCGCTGATTTCTATCGCGAGGCAATGATTATAACAATTACAACAACAACAAAAAGTAAGACCAACAATAATAGTAATAATAACTGTCTATATGTGTCGCATATACCCATTTATACAGCATAACACACACACACACACACACAGACGCATATGTGTAGTGCGCGAGTAAACGCGTTTTTAAACCAATTTTATGGCGCATTTAATTGTTGCTGCTTATGAGACACAACAACAACAACAACAACAAGACCAGAACATGAACAACAACAAATTAAAAATTGTAACAAAAGGTTAACTTAAATTGTTTAAAAAAATAACAAAATTATACATATAAACAAAACATTTTTATGCGATTAAAATCAAAATTACACGCAACGTGCGTCGGCATCAAAGTCTTTGCTTTGAATTGTGAGTAGCATGCAATGTGAGGGTGTCAGCCGCGGGGAGGGGTGACGGGTGTGGCGGGTGGCTTAAAGGTATGGGTAACTACACTACATACGCTGCGCTGCACATGACTTACCTTTTGGCTGATGGGACGAGGGGCTTGCAGCGGGGATGCTGCTGATGTTGGTCATGTCTGGCCTTGTCTCTGCTTCTGCTTCTGCTTCTTCCTCTGCTTCTTCCTCTGCTTCTGTTTCTGCTTCTGCTTCTGCTTCTGCTTCTGCCTCTGCTTCTGCTGCTGTCTCTGCTTTTGCTTCTGCTGCTCCGCTCCGGCGACTTTGTTCCGTTGGACGTGGACAACATTGCAAGCGGAGCCGGAAAAGCTGCGCACGTGCTGGAAAAATATGCATTAAAAGGGCTTTTCTATATGAGTCTATGGATGTGTGCGTGAGTGTGAGTGTGTGTGTGTGTGTGTGTGAGTGTGTAAGTGATATGCACAGGTCGAGCTGTTTATATGGTTAATGATTTCTGCGTAAAATCTGAAGAAAGTTCGTGGAGAAATCTTGAAAATGGAAAATATGCTAAAAGAACCGTTAATCTAAAAGTAATTGTTAGACCTGAGGTTGCCAAAGGTGCAGCCAGTCAATATATATATATATATATGAAATATGATATATATAACCAGTTATAGAAACTGTTAATTAAAAACAAGTTCTCTAAGCGAAAGCTGATTATTTAATAAAAGTTCAAAGTGTGATTTAAATTCCAGTTTATTTCTCAATTTGTTAAATACTATATTAATTAGTATTAAACGAGCTATTAAAATAATTCATGGCTAATATAGATTAAGTCCCTGCATTAGCATTGATTGGCCTGGCATTTTAATCGATTTGATATCAAAATGGTTTCTTCTCTTCTTAAGTCTTGGCTTGATTGATTTCAAGTAGCTAAAATCTACAAACATCCAAGTAAAAAAAGGGAGGGATTATATTTAATTATTTATTGCAATTGATTAAAAATGTATAATAAATTTATAAATTTGTTCAATAATTGAAGCTTAAATATTCAAAATCACTCTTTTGATCACTTCCTATTTTCTATAGTCAAGTTTGTAAAAAATACTTCAAAAGTACTTCAAAAATCATGGATTTAAATGGCTGGGATTATATTTGATATAAATAATTTGATTTAAATAAAATTGTGTATATATTTTATCGAGAACAAGGCTCCAACGCACCCACCCCCTGGATCACCCAATCATAGACAACCAAAATATTTAAACCTTTATCCAATCGCAAATACTACCGCCATTTTAATTTAATTAATAATAATATAATAAATAATTAATAATAATAATAATTTAATTATTGTCCAATAAGTGGACAAATCTTAAATGAAATAATCAAAAAAAAAAAAAAATGAAAACATTTACTTAAAATCTCTAAAAATATTTTTGAACATGTAACTTTTAGGGGTATATATAAAGACGGGTATCTTGAAGAGTTTCTTATGCCAAAAATAATCCTTAAATTTATTGATGCCAACCTCTAAATTATATATTATATATTTCATAGTATTTACAGCTTTCTTAGGGGACTAAGGAATCTTTAGGAATTAAATATTGGATTTGTCTATTATTTCCAGTTTAAATTCTGGATATTTTCTTGAATCCGAGAAAATCTGATTTACAATTTAAAGGCGATTGATTTTATACTCTCGATAATAATATTTATTGATCTACTTCTGATTAAAAAGAGATATTTGAAAATGGGAAGGAGTGGAGAAATATAACCGGAACAGCCAGAAGGTCCAGAAGGACTCTAAGTTGAGACTTCGATGCATTTGATAAGAGGAAATAGTCCGTAATCCTGTGGTAACCTTGATGGAATACCTAATGCACATTTTATTATAATTTTAATAAAATAATGTATAATAAAATTCTTTATTTTGATTGAATTTCATATTTGACTAAAAGGCCGCAATCTGTAATTATTCAGAGTCTCGAATAAATAAATAATATAATAATAAATTTGGGCTAATTTAAGGTGTAGCTATTAAATCAAGAAGTTAGTTTATTAAGAACTTACAGACATAACACTCAAGATATTTATAATAAATAATATTTATAAATAAAGTATAAATGAACTAAAAATAATTAAAAAATTGAGAATTTCCCACCGAAACGTAGAAAGAACGTAGATTAATGCCGGAATTTCGATTACAACAATGACTCATCCTGTGACTAATGGGGCTCAGATAATGCGTTGAAAAACAAATTTGAAACTAATTTCAAGTTGACAAAACTTAAAGTTTAATTGCAAATCACCCAAGATAGATTAAAATACGTTAATTGCCTTGGCACTGTTAACCTCTAACTGTAAATCGAATCTTATCTCAACTCTGAATACTGTGATAAGAGGCATTTCTTTGTTATTATTGCCAAGGAATCGATTAAATGGAGAAATGCCAAGTCATTTGTATTCTTCCAGAAGTCTTTGGCCAGGTCATTTGCATGGGAGTCGGGCTTGAGAAATTATTTTAAATCTTATTTTTTTTTTATTAATATTTGGGCTCTTTTATTCCCATAGTTATGGACATGTTGAGCTTGTTGTTCCAGATAGTCAAACTATTTATCTTGGTTGTTATTGTCTGATGTTGATCCAATTTCAAGTTTCTCCATCTGCAGATGTATCTGGAAACATGGATGTATCTGTTACTATCGTCGACGCTATCTGTGAGCGTATTACAAGCATTTTGAGTGCTGAACACAGAATTTCGGTGGTTAAGGCAATAAACTAAAAGTCAAGTCTGAAGTCTTCAGATTTATATCTAAGTTGCATGAACTTATGATGTTCCCCAAAAATATGTTGGCGGCACAGTCCTGGGAACTTGGTCCAGATGTGCAGGTCGCATCCTCACTGTTTCCCTTTGCATCCTTAAGGCACTTGCGAAAGTCTTTGCGCTACTTTTTCGCTCAATTTCAGGTGCAGGCAACAACAACTACAACAACCGCAACAACCACATCATTTAACCCTTTTGCCAAAAAAAAAAAAAAGAGGAACTGAAACTTTTTAAAGCGAAAATCAATGTGCGAGCCCCAAAAAAGCAGCTTCCTCTATACATATATAAATATACATTAATATACATACAAGTATTTATTGTACGTGTGTAGATGTGTGTCTATGTGTGTGCCTGCTGTTTATGCGCAGCAGCTGTACACGGGCAGCACATACAAACTAAGACTTAAGGACGGCGGCAAACTTTGCCAAGTTGTTCAGTCAAAAAAACAAAAAAAAAAAAAAAAATGAACGCGGTATTAATAATTTGTATCGCGATACAATAAGAAGATGCTTCCTGAGAAACATATAAACATACAAACACACGCAAATCTCATACATGGGGTAAACATGTTATATACACATATAAATAATCATAAGCATAATTTTGATATTTAGTTTAATTTCCAGCTGCTAATTTATGTAAATTTAGTTTTATGTGCACACGCACGAGAGGAAGCAGGAGAGAGCTATAAAAACAGACAGACACTCATATGGGCTCATATAGTCACTCGCATGCAAGACAACATACACAAACACACGCACACATACACATTACTCAAAATCGGCAGACAAATCTGCACACATGTTAAAGCCCATAAATAAACCGCATAATCACAAACGGAACGATCGATGATTGTTGTCACTGTTTGACAGCCGGGCAATGGCAATGGTAAAAGGCAAAGGCAGAGCAGAGGAAAAGCAGAGGCCAAAATATGGGCTGCAACAGCGGCTGAGGTCGCAGCAGAGCTGATTCGGGAGAGCGACAGACAAGCAAAGCCAAAGCCAAAGCCAAAGGCAAAGGCAAAGCCTGAGCTAAAGCTGAAGCCGAAACCTCACCTGGCGCATGAGCGAGTCGACGATGAAGCACCGTGCCAAGTGCAGAGCGGAGAGAGGCGTGCCATAGAGAGATTATTGAACGATGCACTCGAGCATGACAAGCAGCAGCAGCAGCAGCAGCGACAGCAGCACCAAAAACAACAACACTAACAAGCCTTACAAACAAATAAACATGCAACTGCAATAACAACAGTACCAACAACAAAAACAAAAGCAATAACAACAGCAACAACAACGACCAAGCGAAACGATATGAAAACCGGTTTACCTGCCCGCTGCATAGCAAACAAAAAACACGCCCCGCATGCAAGCCAAAAAAGGACAGGCCTGTTCGACCAGCACTATTGCCATCTCGCCTCAACACATGTTCCGGCCGCTAGCAACTGCGACCATCTTGTATGTGCCAAATGCTAAAGCCCAGCCCTCGTCAGACGAGTTTCACACGGCACACGCACACACAAGCACGCTCGCACACACAATCACAAGCACACACACTAGCGCTTGTTTCTGGCGCTGTCTTTCCTGTTTTGAGCTCGTGGGTTCAGTTGGTCTGCGGCCGTTGAAGTGTTTGCTCGTGCCTCGTACGCCCGTTCGCTCGTCTCGTTTTTCGTGTATTCGATTACCCGCGCTACGTATTACGTATACGTTGGCGTCGCGTTTGCGTGTGCTTATTCTAAAGCAATAACAGTAACGACAACAACAAACAACAACAACAGCAACAATTCCCCCCCATCATCGATAAATAACAGCGGAAAACGACAACAAGCCAAGCGACAGAAAACGCGTCGGCAAAAACCGCGCTAAATCCGCAAAATATATAAAAGTCCAAAATAAAATAAATTTCAACAAAAGTTTTACCCAGTGCAGAAAAAAACCACTTAAAAAACATAAACAAACCAAATGTGTGACTAACAAGTGTGAGCTAAACGTAAGAAGAATGCAATTAATAAAAAAGTGTTAAATAAATTTGATGCAATTGATGTGATCCTAATGTGTATCCCTTCGCTCTCACAGGATTGAGATGATATAGGAATATTTGAATATATATTACATATATATCCAAGGAAAATATTCACTATTTATAACAACCTAACGAATACCCAAGAAATTAAACAGAATTTCTGCGTCATTGCCCAAAAAGTATATCTGACAGTTGGCCTTATCAGTTTATTGCTATCAATTTTTAAATTTTTAATGAAAAGTGTTTTCCCCAAAAGCAACAAAAATATAAACAACAAGAACAACGACTAGTAGTAGTAGTGGTTATCACATGGCCTCTGATAAATTGATTGGAGTTTTGGGAACCCAAAAATTTACAGCCAAGCCTTAAACAATCGAAATCAAAGACTGAAAAATGATATGGGGAATGATGTGTTTGGTTCCCTTATCACCTGCCTGGTTATTTGTACCGCAATTGTCAATTGTGTCGATAGGCATCTGTGGCCCACAGAGAAATAGCTCCGTAAGCCTGGACAACAACAAACATTTAATATTAATAATTTTTCGTTGAACAAACAACAACAAGGAAAACAAACACTGAGTAGTCCACAAACACATGAAAAATACGATTGATAAAAATCTGGCAAGAACTGAGCATATATGTATACATAGATACAACCTCAAGATACCTGATAACAGATACCATGCATATCATATACACACATTCCATGTCAGATAGAAACTTCTTCCAATATCTCCTCAATTGGTCAGGCTGGCTACCTGTCTAAAGGAGACCCGCAGATATAATCAAGAGTTGATAAGCGCAGCTTTCGGTAGGCGGAGTTTTCGCTGTTGTCTAATTGGGACTAGTCGAGCGTAGGACAAAAGCCGCTTGTTTAACGCTAATTGCTGACCAGGTGAAATTTAAACTCAAACAGCACACAACACACACACTCACACATATACAGAGAGAGAGAGATGTGTGCACCTTTTCTTTAGCGACTTCAATGTTTGCCGTCGGTGCGAACGCCCACACAACAAGTTGCAGCTCTCTGGAACAATACAAAAGACAATTGACAATTGACGACTGAAGACACCGTAGGCAGTCCTAGGCAAGGTACGCTGCTAGAAATTGTAAAGCCAAGCAAAATTTAGCAACATATATGAAATTCAGGAAAAAACTGAACAATAGGAAAAGTATTAGAAACAAAATTTATTTCTGCTCTATAATGACTAATAAATTATTTTAGTTATTAAATCTAAGAGAAAGGATAGAGATAAATAAAAAATTGGTGTGTGCTATAAATTTTATAGATAGAGATTTAGATGTAGCTGCAGATGTAGATATAGATATAGATATAGATATTTATATATAGAGATCCTATAGCTTGTATCTATGACAAGCTATAGAATCACTTCTTTGATTTTCCCGTTATGTCACAATCAGTAGTTATCCCAGAAACTATTGTAATCTCCCCAAGGAAATTCTGTATTTTGTGCCTTGCACCTCCCTGCAATTTTTTGCTTGAGCTGCGGACCAATTTTGAAATTTCGCACAATAGAGAAAAGACAATTGGATTGACATTGTTTTGGGTTTATTAGTCGAGTGGCTTTGTAAACAGCAGCCCAGACAATGGACCTTCAACTGGGACATGTTTATTAGATCCCTGGGGAGGCGGAGTGCAACAAAATGTGACCGTTCTTGTTGTTGTTGTTGTTGTCATCAATCAAAATAGGCGTCTTCCAGCGACGTACATCGCTCCTTTCCCACACTTCGTCCAGCCCAACAGAGTCTAAAGTATATGGCCATAAAAATTCTAATCTGGAAGTACGTATGAGTACGTACAGCACCTGTACACCTTGCCTCCCCCCCCTGCCGAGCTCCATTTTGGCGGCTACTGCGTAATCATAAATCAAATTGCTCGTAACGCAGTTCCAACTGTACGAAGAGGTTATAAAAAGAAATTAGAGACCAAAAATTACTTTATTCTGTTTCGGTCTCGATTTTGGTTTCGGTTTTGGTCTCGGTTTCGGTTTCGGTTTCGGATTCGACTTCGATTTGTGTTGCTCTTTATTTGGTTGATTTCTTGTTTTCATTATTTGGGTTGAGACTGATAAGGGGAACTGTGGAGCTGATAAGGCAATGAAGGAGCTACCGTTAGAATCATATCAATTGCACGTCAGGCTTCAGACAATTGAAGAAGTTGAAGTAACAACAAGAGGAGAAAGAATAAAATTAGTTATGAAATCGTATTGAAAATGCAGTCATTAAACCAAATCGAAATCCATTACAGCTTTGCCAGTGTTGCAAAACGCGCGACGCAGAAATATGTGTTGATAAACTGAAGATCACTCAAAGTGCGCAAAGCAATTAAAAGATAGCAAAGATAGCGAAGAGGAGCGCCAAGGAGAAGAGATAGAGAGAAAGGGAGAGAGAGAGAGAGAAAGAGAGAGAGAGAGATAGAGAGAGAGAGAGAGAGAGAGAGAGAGAGAGAGAGGAGGTACGGAGACAGTGAATCTCTGTAGAATTTGAATCATCTCTCCCCCGGTTCTACCCAAAAACATTCAAAATTATTCTCGAAATGGATATGACCTCAACAGCGGAGGCTGCCGCTCGCAGCTGGTACGACAGTCCGCGCTTAGGGGGCGGCGGCGGTGGCGGCTCCCCGCATACAAATGGACTTGGTAGCGCCGGCAGCAGCCTGGCCAATAGCCATCACAGCCTCTCCAGCGGCGCCTCATCGGCGGGCAGCAGTGTGGGTGCCGCCCTTGGCGTCGGCGCTGGCGGCTCCGGCGCCGGCCTGGGACTAGACACCAGCGACATGAGCGCCATCTATGCGCTGGAAAGCAATGGACATCATCGACGCTACTATCCCAGTTATCATCAGCACAGTAAGTAATAGTTACATTTACAATTAACCCCTCCCCCTCACACTCCCACTCCAACTCCCGCTTCCACTCCTTCTCCGCCCTCATCCCTTGTATACACACCCTCCGAATTGAGGTTCCTGTTTTATGCATTGTTTAAGTAATTTTAGTGTCGCGCCGAGGATACATTTTGTCCTAATGTCATTTCTAATGCGTTTTTAATGAATGCGTGGCTCCGGCTGGTGGCTGGTGGCTAGTGGCTGGTGGCTGGTGGCTGGTGGCTGGTGGAACCAGTGGTTGGCCGTCATCACAGTCGACACCGCGTGTGTGTGGGTGGGTGACTACATCAAACAATGGCCGAACAGTCCACAAATCGATTGCTTCGCGCCTTCTATATATTTGTTGTTGCCGGACACACGCTTCCTGTTGGCCACTGCCAGCGGGCGGTCCGTGGGGGGGAGGCGCATAAATAGTCAGCAATTGGACAGTGTCCAGTCTTATGGGGAGCCCCAACAAGTTTAACGATCTTGGGCCCAACTCTGATTACTCCCGCCCTAAAGCTGTAAACAGCTCTTTAGTGTGTGTGCGTGTGTGTGTGTGTGTGTGTGGGTGTGGGGTGAAACCTTCTGTTCTGGGAGCTCGTTTTGGCTCACTTTACATTTTCCCAGGTGCAAGTCTCAGGTTTTCTAATTGCGCGCAATTTGGATTTTTCACTTCTTAAACAAAAAGAAAACTTTGTAGCAGCAAAAATATTGAGGCAAATTATCTATGCTCATTAGGGTTCTGTGGCAGCAACAACAACTCCAGCAGAGGCAGCAACAAACAGGCGACAACATCAATTTCTTGATTCACACGCCTCCAAAAGATTGCCATGAAAATGTGGCCACTTTTTTTTCTCCTCCTTTTTTTTTTTTTTTTTATTTTGTGGGCCAAATTTTTGGGTTCCGCTAAGTTAATTTTCAATTTGAAAAAGTGGGTGCCACCGTTGCGGCAGCAACAGTTGCCGCCGTTGCCGCCGTTGCTGCCGTTGCTGCTGTTGCTGCTGTTGCTGCTTCTGTTATTGTTATTGCTGTTGTTGTGGCTGTCGCTGCTGTCAGTTTTGACAGTTGACTCCCCGAAAATCCATTTTCACTTGGCACTTAGCATTGCATTGCATTTCCATTGTTATTGTTGTTGTTGTTGTAGCTTTTGGCTGAGCGCAGCTTTTGCCTGCATTTTGACAGTTCCACGAATCAGTCAGTCCATCAGACTGATCGCCAGACAGCCAGACCGCCAGATCGTCAGACAAACGTGACATGCATCAATGCGGCTGCCGTTGAATTTATTTCCTGCTTTGCCGCGAGTGTGCGAAAATTTTAATTTAAAATTTTTTTTATATCCACGGAATGTGACCAAAGAGATGGAGCACTCCATGAGGGGAGCAGCAGTCGGGCATGGGAAGGGTGGGGGTGGGGTGGCTAGCCTGACTTCGTCTGGCAAGTGATCAATCAGCGTTTTTCGACTCCGACTCCGATTCCGATTTCAATTCCAATTCCAATTCGGATCCCCGAAGCCCCGCAGACGCCTTCAGCCGCCTTTGCATTTATGTTTAATTCATGTTATTCATATGCGGACTTTATTGATGCTTGATTTGATTCGCTGCATCCCCGAATCACCGAGCCAAGAGCGATCTGCGACTCAGGTCGATCCGAGACGCTCCTGATCCGCGGACTGGCTGTAATTCATTCATCCACTCAAAAACGGGGCATTCAAATCGCGCTCTTTGTTTGCCACTTTGACAGACAGTTTGTCGGGTCTCGTCGAGATTTGGACGAAGCCTGAAGACTCGGGCCCACAGGCCCAGAGACCCAGAGAAAGACCAAAGCTGGGAGCTGGCAGCTTCGAGCTTGGAACTTGGAACTTGGAACTAAGCGCGCACCTGTGGCGAGCGATGATATTAAAATTCATTAGCCTCCATGTGTCACATTTGCCGATGCGTCGGGGAGACGTCAAAACTCCCATCTGTGGGGCGACTCAATTTAGTTGTCATTATGACAGCAGAGGCTCTACTTAGTTGGAGTGTTTAGCATTTGGGTCACACTAAATGCCAAGCTGCAGACTGTGAAGGGCTCTCCCCCAGTTGGGCATGTGTGTGTGAGTGTCATAGACTAATTTACACACACACTCACACACACACACACACACCTAGAGGGGCATCCATTTGGACGCAAGCGAATGCGAAATGCAACTTAATGGATTTTGACGCGCTCACTTACACACACACACACACACACAGAGAGAGAGAGAGACATACAGCCCCCACACACGCACAGATTTTTATGAGACAAGCCATAAAAACGACAACAACAACAACAACAAAGGGAACAACTATGTGAAATTTAAATTTCAAAAGCAAAAATGCCGAAAATTTGGCAATAACTTTTTTTGATTTTTGTTTTATTTTATTTTCGGTCTTTTATTGTTGTTGCTCATTTCTTATTATTTCTTGCTTGCCCTTTCGCTGAAAAACAAAACACACACTCACACACACACACATACTCCCATACAATATGGGGGACAGAACAAAGTTTTTTATTTTCTGCCTTTTGGCAAAGTTTTCTTTGGGATTTTTTATTTTGTGTATTTTTTTTATTGAAAAAGTTTTTATGAAACACTCAAAATAACGGATGCTATGAGAGTCTTATCAAATCTGCCCCTCACTCCTGGCCTGCCATATGTATTCCTAATGCGACGCTAAAGACAATAATTAAGAGGCAGAAGTTATTATTTGAGGGACGGGGGGGAAAAATATACCAAAAATCGTGCTCGAAGAAGCAAAATCGAAGTCGAAACTTTATAAAATATTTGATTAACTTGCTAATCTCTCAGCCGTAAACTCATAGATTAATGAGATTAGATTGTAACTTAGAATAGGCCAAAATCAATTTCCTGCTACCAACAAATATTTCCTTTGCTTTGGGCCTCGAAATGTTGAGAGGAAATTAATGAAAAAACTGAGAGACGAGAAGAAATAATTTGAATTCAGTATTTTTATCTATGCTACTTTTTGGATAGTATTTTTTAAATTTAACAAGAAAAATTTTAAATCACTAAAATTTCAATTATTTCGAATTTTGTTAAATTTGAATTTTTATGAATTTAAAAACGTGTAAAGTAATTTTCCATTTAACTTCAAATTAACTGCAGTCTTCAATCTGTAAAATTTGTTAATAATAATAATTTACCCAAATAAAATAAATTAATTTTTAGTAATAAATAACATTGAATAATAACATTTATTTTTAAAATAAATAAATAAATTCGTTTCTGGCAACTTCCATGGATTAAAATCGCTTAAAAATTCTATTTATAAATCAAATCGCAGGCACAGAAACAACTCATGCATCAAGCACACACACACACACACACACACACACACAGACACTCCAATAATAAGTACAACACATACTCGCTATTGAATTGGTGTGCTATAGCCATCCCGCTCACACATGGCCAATCCCCCAGTCGCTCGAAAGAGACCCCAATACGTGGCAAAGCGATTTTCATTGTCGTGAATTTTCATTTATTGCATATATTTTTTTTGAAAAGTTTCGTCAGTTCTAGACTTGTAAATATTCCCACACACACACACACACACACACACATGCACACACACACACACACACATGCACATACACGCAATCTTAGAAAGCACTTAACGCAAATGTCACGCACAGTGGCGCGCAGTCACATGAAAAGGATATCAACTACAAATGCGGGTCCATTCAGCGAGGATATCAAAGCCCATGCAATTTGCGGGCCTGATGAGTCGTTCGGTTGGCTCGCGGAGCGCTTCCTGGCTTCCAGGTGTTGCACTTGGCCAGCGCGTTCGCCAGTCTCATAAATTTCGCGCATAAAACAGAAATTTCCAAGAAATTACAACACGGCCAACACACAAAAGCGACAGAAAGCCGTAGACATAGACAAGGCAGCGAGCAACGTGCAACGCGCAACGCGCAACGTGCAACGTGCCACAGGCTTTTCGCCCAGACAAACGGGCACGGTCGTTCTTTGATTGTGTGTGTGTGTGAGTGAGTGTGTAATAGTTGTTGTAATTTAGTGACTGTGACTAGACCCGCGACTGGAGCTGCGACTGAGATTGGGTCTGGGGCTGCGACTGGGACCGGGACTGGGACCGGGACTGGGATTGGGACTGGGACTGGGACTGGGACCGGGACTGGGACTGGGACTAGGTTTGGGCATGGAATCTCGGACGCAAATCTTAATCCCGAAGCGCGAGTTTTCAGCGGTGGCCGTGGGGGCTGTGGGGACACCGATGGTAGTAGGGGGCAGTGGGGGCAGACGAGGCGGCCTATAAAAATGAATTATGCGATTGCAATGGAACAGCTGGGCCACCGCTGCGTATGATTGATGTGACTTCAAGTGTGCAGGGAGTGTGTGTGTGTGTGCGTGTGTATGAGTGTGTGTGTGTGCGCGCGTGTATGTGTGACACTTTTCAAAGGTATGACTTAAACCTTGAGCTTGGTCATTGCTGCTGTCGTTGGATTATTTGTTGCTGCTGCTGCCGCTGCTGCTGCTGTGGCCGCTATTGCTGCTGTGCGCGTTGCAGTTGCAACCTCGGTGCTGCCCTCTCAATTCGCTTTGATTAAAATGTCTTGAAATCATGCCACATTAATTATGACCCAAATTCTTGGAAGCATTCCTTGTATCGTATGATGCAGCGGCAACTGTTTGTTGTTGCCTGCCTTCTGTTGCAGTTGCAACTGCAAAGTTGCTGTTGCAATTGTTGTGGCTGCTACTGCTGCTGCTGCTGCTGCATATTGTTTATTGCATTCGACAGTGGCCGGTCATTCATGTATAGTTTTTCTTTGTTTCGATTTGTTGTTGCTTTTCACCGCCCGCGTTGCCAGCGCTTATGTTGCACATGCGGCTGCTGCTGCCACTGCTCGCTACTCGCTACTCGCTGCTCACTGCTGGCGCGATGTTTTAATTAGTCGTGGCAACGGCAAACTGTCTTTGCTTAATTAAATGACATAATTATAAGAATGTGCCTGCCACTGGCCCCCAAAGCCACAGCCGAGTCCAACTGCCTACGCTGAATGCCACATGCAACACGTGATGTTGCTGTTGACGCTGTCGTTGACATTGCTGCAGCGATGCTTCAATTAATTTGCACTGCAGCAACAGTCGCCGATGTCGCCGCACTGGCTGACTGACTAACCGGCTGTCCGCTCACTTTGCATGCCACAGCCAAAGGTGCCGCCACACCAAGCACCATGCACCAAGCACCATGCACCAAGCACCAAGCACCAAGCACCAACTCCATTGTCCATCTGCAACAGCAACAATAACATCAGCAACAACAACTGCCACTTCTAGAACTGCAACTCCCAACATTCCCATTGCCAACACGTTTCGCATTCTAATTTGACATTTCGCTCTGCCCGCTGCCTCGTCCTTTGGCCCCTTTGGTCGCTTTGGTCGCTTTGGTCGCTTTGGTGGCTTTGGTCGCTTTGGTGGCTTTGGTGTGAACAGCTGTCCTTCAATCACTATCAATGTCGAGTGTTGCGAGTTGCTAGTTGCCCGTTGCTTGTTGCCTGTTGCCTGTTGCCTGTTGCCTGTTGCTAGTTGCCCATTGCCTGTTGCCTGTTGCTAGTGGCTAGTTGCTAGTTGCTAGTTTCTGGTTGCAAGTTGCCTGTTGCCGGCATCAATCTCGTCTTGACTCAAGATGGCGACCGTTGGCGTCCATTGGCGACGATTCTCTTAGAGCTTTGCCGACACTTCTGACGAACTGGGCCGGAAGTCTTTGAGCCGGCGAATGGACATCCTTCGGCCCCTTGCCCGTCATTTGTCATCCTCGAGTTCGTAGAATCGCAAAGAGGGGATGGTCCCCCCCATCCCCACATCCCCCCGCCACATACATGCATAGCTTTTATTATCATATTTGCCTGTGATGTGCATCATCAATAATGTTGCTACTGTGCCTGCTGTTGCTCCTGTATGGAGCTGCCGTTGCTGCTGTTGTTGCTGTTGTTGCATGTTGCTGGTGCTTTCATTATTAATTTGTTAAATCAAAATGCGACTTGGCAGCGATTTATAACAGGCAACAGGCATACAAAGCTTACGCATGTTGCAGCAACACACGCCAACAACGGACAGCAACAGCAATGCTCTTGTTGTTGCTGCTGCTGCTGCCGTTGCTGTTGCTGTTGTTGTTGTGATTTGTCTAACACAGCGAGCGGTCAATACGCCGACACTGAACATACAAAGCGCAATGTGGCAGCATTCATTAATTTAATGCGCAACCGGCAAACTGGCAACTGGCAACTGGCAACTGGCAACCAGCAATCGACAATCGGCAACAGACAACAACGACAGCAGCAAGCAGCGAGCAGCAAGCAGCAAGCAGCATGCAGCATACAACATGCTGCCAGACCGTCTACAGCCTCACTCACCCCCTCCCCCTTCCCCTCCCCTTCGCCCTTGCCCAGACAACACACGATTTGTGACTGCAATTACAATATTGAATATTAGCGCATTGTTGGCTCTGCTGCCACTGCAGTTGCTGCTGTCGCCCCCGCTGTCAATGGCAACGGCAGCAACGGCAGCCACGGCGGCCACAGCAGCAACGACAACAGCTGCCACAAGCGGCAGAAAACTCTCTTTGCATTGCTACTTTTGGCAGTGTCAAGTTTACAAATGACTTTGGCAGTTTGGGCCTTAACTGATCTTTGTGGCCGGGACCAAGGCCCAATAGCCAATAGGCGACCAAATTAATCAGCCAAGTTAGGAGTCATTGTACCTCCGCCTGGCTAATCGACAATGCTTAATGTCCGCTGGCCAATGGACTCCCATAATAGAGTGATGGTTAATGGCCAATGGTCGGTGGTTAATGGCTTCCAAGAAGCCAAAAGGCCAAATAGAAGAAACCAACAGCAACACCAACACCAACACCAACACCAAAAGCCAAAAGCTGAAAGCCAAGTTGGAGCCCAGAAACTAATCAAATTAGAACAATCTTCTTACCAAGAAGTTGGAGACTTGACACGTTCGAGCGTCGAGCAGCGAAGCATCGGAACAAACAGCATCGGTGTGGACCACCTGGTCGTGGACGCAGGTGTAATGGCCATTTGGGCGATCGAGCGTCTAACAAATGACGCCCCCTCCTCCGGATCATTAACATTCGATGAGCGGGGCCCAAAGGTTTGGGGCTTCAATTTTTTGGGGCTGAGAAACTTTTTGCGTTCCCCTCGCGGAAGATTGAATCGAGACGAAAACCCGTTTGCATATCTTTGAGCCGCCTGCTTAGCATAAATGCTTGGCTGCGGCTTTTGGCCAGCCAAACAATGCAGCAATAAAGGCAACAACAACAGCAACAGCAACAGCAACAGCAACAACAGCCACAACAACAACAACAGCAATAAAAAGAGCAACAGTTGAAAATTATGCGTTGTTTCTTGTTCCTTGGCAAAAATATGTCATATGAGTGTGTCGCAAGAGACGCCGCCAAAAATTTGTTGCACGCTCCGCGGCGCAGCGCGGACCCACCGGGCACGATTTTCGCTTGCAACCATTTTTGGGGGGGACGCAACTGTTTAGCATAATGTTGCCTCAGGCTCGAGATCCTCCGGCTGCTTGGGACACAAGAATCTTCAGCATCCTTCAAGCGTTCATGCGGCGGCGCGTGTGTTTAATAAAATATTTTATTAATATGCGAAAAGTGGACGCAGCAGCAGCAGCAACAGCAGCAACAACAGCAACAACAACAACAACAGCAACAGTCAAAACACAGCAATGGCAATGGCAAGAGCAACAGTTGCCGTCGTCGCATCAATTGAATTTCTCAAGTTCAGCCTTATGAATTTATGCAACGTTTTTGCTTTTGGCAGCCCCCCTTTTTTGTTGTGTGTCTATGTGTGTGAGTGTGTGTGTGTGTGTGAGTGTGTGTTTTGGGAAGCTTTGTTTCAGCCTGTGGCCCTTTGTTGTGATAAATGTCAACGCGTTCTTATTTATGACATGTGAAGCAGCGCCTGCCTGGTGGTCCACACACAGCAACAACTTTCGTAGCAACGGCAACAGCAACAGCAACAGCGACGACAGCAACAACAGCAACAACAGCAACAACAACGACAAACAACACTTCAAACGTTGCGTTGTGTTCGATCTGAGCTTTTGGCTTACCAAATTTGGTTGTGTCATATAAAAACTTGTCAATTTTAATGATTTTGCTGACGCTTCGAACTGTCATAAGTGCGTCAAAGGCATTTGAGGATCGCCCCGACGGATCCCCAAGCAACACTCTCTGTATATACACCTATCCATACATATATATCTATATATATAGAACACACATATATTATAGACATGCGTGTGTGTGTGTGTGTGTGTGGCTGCTGTTCTTGCTCATTAGCCATGCCTTTGAATGGAACTGCTGGAAAAGCTGTCACCGTGACTTGTGCCCCGACGCGGAATGACTGACAGTGCCTGCCCCATGGCCGAATCACTCGCTCTGCTGAGGCAGGAGCTGAGGACTGGCATTTGCATAAATTTATTATGCTTGCGTGCCTGGCCCGGCCCCGGCTCGGCTTGGCTAAAGGATCAACATCATTGAGCCGAACTCGTTCCTGGCTATGGCATTCGAATTGGAACTCCTGCAACTCCTATGACTCCTATGACTGGACGCTCGTCCAGCTGCGGCCCATAGAACGAGTGCGTTTCGTGCACTTCGCTTGCCAAACGGCCAAACCGCCAAACCGCTAAACCACCAACAGCCGCAAATGCGGTCGCATTATTAACATTTTTTTTGTGTACTTTTAGTGGCAACAACAACAAGCAGCACCCACCACAAACACACCACACACCACACAAAACACACAACAACAAAAAAGTTTGCAAGAAAATGGTGTGGCTTGCTAACAGCAACAACTACAGCAACAACAACAACCAAAGCAAAAACAAATGGCAACGAAAATGGCGCATTTCAAACCCTTTGTTGTTGTTGTTGCTGCTGCTGCTGCTGCTGCGGTTGCGGTTGCTGCCTCGCCTTGCTGCAAGTTTTTATTTAGTGCGGCAACATTTGTCGCTTGTTGTTGCTGCCGCTGCCGCTGCCACTGCCTCTGCTGCCGCTGCTGCTGGTTGTCGTCTTGTCAACATGTTTTGTGGCAACATTGCTGCACGTATGCAAAAGCCACTCAGGCCACGTAATTCACACGTTGCGCCAAATATGCTGAGCGCTTCTCTGCCTCGCAGCGCAGCTCCAGATTCTCTCCACCAGCGGCAACAACAATTTATTAACTCCAAGCGCGAAGCAGCGAAAACTTTTGCCTCAGAGTCTGAGTTTCCACAAGTGAGACCCGAATTCGGGTCATCGGGCAATTCGCCTCTCGATTTCTGCTCCTCAGCTCAAGAGACTCTTCCATATTTTGAATTTATTTCTACTTCTTTGGAAGCTTCATCTCTGTGGGTATAAATTAATTCTATAAATATAATAAATAGCTAAAATAATAATTAATAAAATTTAATTAAATTATAAATTAGCTACTCGATCGTCTCTTTTCAATATTTTTAATTTATTTCTACTTCTTTGGAAGCTTCATCTCTGTGGATATAAATTATTTCTATAAATATAATAAAAAGCTAAAATAATAATTAATAAAATTTAATTAAATTATAAATTAGCTAGTCGATTTTCTCTTTTCTGTATTTTGAATTTATTTCCATTTCTTTGGAAGCTTCATCTCTGTGGGTATAAATTATTTCTATAAATATAATAAAAAGCTAAAATAATAATTAATAAAATTTAATTAAATTATAAATTAGCTAGTCGATTTTCTCTTTTCAATATTTTTAATTTATTTCCATTTCTTTGGAAGCTTCATCTCTGTGGGTATAAATTATTTCTATAAATACAATAAAAAGCGAAAATAAATAATAAATAATTAATTGAAAAATAAAAATTAATTTAATTATAAATTAGCTACTCAATTTGCTCATTTCTATATTTTTAATTTAATTTTGATTTCCTAAGAATCCTTCTAATTGTGACTCCTCGCTTGATGCCTTCAGGCTGTCAACAATTTTAATATTAAATTCTAAAAATTTTATATTAATATTTTTAATATTTATCACTTAAAATTCAAAACAAAATGTTAATTTTTTGTATTATTGAATAATTTTGAAATTTCAATTTTTCATATCAAATGTGTGTCTTAATGTTTCCTTGTCATCCTTGCCAATAAATGGACTTAAGTGCTGAAATGAGAAGATTTAAATTCGAATTAAGATTAATCTTAATGATTTAATTTAAGGCTTGATTCCAGTTCAAAATTTGATCAGCATTTGAATATTTTTAATGCGAACAAAATATGTACTTATTTTCAGAATTAAAAAATTTCAAAATTATTTTAAATGACCCTCAGCTTGCCATATTTAATATTAATATTAAAATTATTCTGATAATAATTTTTTTCCACTTAATGCATTCAGAACTCCGATGAGATTCCCTTTTAATTAATTACTTAATTAATTTCGAACTCTCGATTTCCGTTTGAAATGCTTCAAACATTCATAGATGCAATTTTCAAAATTTTTTAGGCATCATTTTGAAAACTATTCTGGAATCCTGGGGGCAATTAATAAGAAATAAAATATTTTGCAAATTGTGAGGAGAAGAGAATGAAGATATTTTTGAAGACTCGTAAATTGCATGGAAATGCCAACGTTATGTAAATGTTGCGCAACATTGCCTGTAACAATGCGACTAGAGGCGTGGATGGTGGATGGGTGGGGGGAGGGGTTGGGGTTGGGGGGTGGGGGGTTGGCAGCTTGTAGTTGAGTTATTAAACGCATTATCATAAATACAATTGACAACTTATGACTAATGATAAGCTGGCATGCAACTTGAGAGCTATGCTCAAGATTGTGGCAAGAAGGAGGTGGAGACGCAAGTAACGAGCAGCGAGCAGCAAGTGGCAAGTTGCAAGTAGCAAAGCCACAAGCCGCAAATAAAGTGTTAATAATATAGATGGCAATGGCAGCGCAGTTTGCGCTTAATAAAGCAGCCGCCTGCCTGTCAGTCAGTCAGCCAGTCAACCAGTCAACCAGTCAAGCAGTCAACCAGTCAGTCAGTCTGTCAGTCTGTCAGTCTGTGAGTCTGTCAGTCCGTGAGTCAAGCAGTCAGTTGAGCAGCTTAGCCGGCACGCAACGCAGTTGCAACATGCGGTGGCAGGCAAGGAAATTATGGAAAAGCAAAGAAATAATTAAAACAAACAAGAGCGCAAAATGCTAAGCAGCCTGAAGATCTCAGGAGAGAGAGAGAGAGAGAGAGAGAGAGGGAGGGAGAGGGAGAGAGAGAGAGAGAGAGAAAGGGAAAGAGAGGGAGAAAGAGGAAGGAGCTCCACAGCTGAGGAGCTCAGCCAAGGCGCTGGCCAGGCTCAAGGTGTCTTTTATGTTTTTGGTAGCGACGGCCTTTAACTGACCTACCTGTCCGGCTCCTAGCCGCTTGGTGGTGGCTAAAACAGGAATCCGTTATAGTTTATTGCCGCCGGTTGCCGCTTACCGCTTACTGCTTACCGCTTGCCGCATTTTAAATTTGGAGCAGGTGTAAACATCGGCAGCAGCAGCGGCAGCGGCAGCGGCAACACTTGACCGCATTTTGGAGCCGTTGTGGCAGCCACGCGCCTACAAACGAGGCAGGTGAAAAGTATCCTTATTTCACATTTTCTTCGTTTTGTGTCTTGTGTTATGTTACTTTACTTCTTTTTTTTTTTATTTGGTCATGTCCTGGCAAGGGTCCTGGCTCAGACTATAAATTAATCGAGCGCCTGCAGCAGTGCCACCACCACCACCACCACTGAGGGGTCACTGCAGGATTCACCCGCCCGGCCAAGTCCTTAGCGTCTTCGTGCCTCGTCCTCGTCCTGCGCTGAGCCTTTGTATGATTGATTGTGGCTTAATTCCAGGGCGGAAGCAGCTGAAGCAGGCGACGCATATCCACTAATCGACCAAGTGACTGACTGAGCCGAGCCGGAGACTCATCTGATGGGTTGATCGGTAGATGGGCACATGGGACGATGACTGGAGGATTGGATGACTGGAATGACTGACATACGTTACATTTCGACTCGCACTCATTTAGAGATTTGATTTGCTGCCAACGATAAGAAGTGAAAAGCCGCTATATTCCCCTCCCTCTCTCTCTCTCACTCTCTCTTGGTTTTTTTTCTTCTTGTTACCCTTAATCCGCATTTGGTGTGAATTTAATTTACCAAAGAGCTGGCAATCCTTTTCATCGGAAAATGCGAAAACTGTTACTGTTACACATTTTCCAAATGGACTCCTATAGCATCTAAGCACTGGGATGCTTATCAAGATGTTCGCGCTTTGGCCTACACTGGAGTGAATAGACTGACTGGCTGGCTGGGGGTGGGGGGTACAGACTGACAGGGGAAGATGTGCAGATATGAGGAATGGGAAGAGGCAGGAGCAGCGGCAGCGGCAGTGGCAGCGACATCGATGAAGCCTTTGCCTTTGTTGTTGATCATTCAAATGAGATGCGTTGCCTATGATAAGCCACCAGCTACCCTCTGCCCCTCTCTCCCCCTCCATCCACTTCTTTTTATCAGTATCTCTCCGTTTCTCTCTCACTTTCGCGCTATCAATCGCCGCTCACTCTGAGTCTGTCTCTCCCCATTGACAGCTGCCGCTCGCTGCAATTCGCTAATTGAATAAGTCGTAGAGGTAAATAGACTTTCAGCTCCATCACCTGCTTGTCCTCCCCCTCCCCATGCGCCCTCTCTCTCTCTCTCTCTCTCGCAATCAGCCAGCGCCATTGGCCATCTCTCATCGATCTCGTCCAGCCGCGGATTGTCAGGGATTGTCATCTTCAAATGTCAGACACGTCGGGCTAAGTGCGCCGATTGCCGTGCATACAATTAATTATGTCATTCACGTTGCCAACTGGTCAACTTGAGCTGCAATTAAAAGGCGCTTTCGGCTGGCCGTTTGGCCACAGCAGTCAACAGACATGGCTTAGACATCTGTGGACGCCAACAGGCGCTCTGCTCACTTGGCTTTAACTTCGGTCTCAGTTGAGAGCTGAGCTCAACTTGAGAGCTTGTCAAACGCTTTTAAAACGCCAAACGCCAAACGCCAAACGCCACATTCATGTCTCAGGCGTTTGTTTTATTTTCTGTTTTGTTTTGTTGTCGAGTGTCACACACACACACACAGATATACGGAGTGTAGAGAGTCGGCTTTATGTCTTTGATCTGTCAGTTTGAAGAAATCAAGCGCAGGCCAAAAACTTCAAAATGTTGTTTTCTGTGAGCTACAACAAAATTTAAAGGCAGACTTTATTGTAGTGCTTTGTTTGTTGTTGTTGTTGTTGTTGTTGCTGTTGTTGGTTTGCTGTTGCTGTTTTTGTTAATGTTTTTGTTGCTAGTGTAGTTGCTGCTGTTGTTGTGTTGTAGAACGTGTCGGCCAGGCTTTTGGCTTGGGGGACGTCCAAGGGCACAACGTCGACGGCTTTGCCGCTTTTCACCAGCACGAGCTTTGCATACCGACAACGACAACAACAACAACAACAACAACATTTACAACAAACAACATTATAAAAATGTCGCTGCGCGAAGCTTCACCTGTGTGTGTGTGTGTGTGTGTGTTTTTGCAACTTTAATTGCTGTACTCAGGTTGATTTATTAGCGAATTGTTTTATACAAAAGATGCCAACAGCCTTTGAAACACAACAACAGCAATACAAACACACAACAACAACAACAACAACAACAACGACAACACGAGCAACACGAGCAACAGTGACGGCAGCAGCATCTTCTCCAATAACTAAAAACACTAACAAGAGGCTAACAGTGACTCATTGCCGCGTTAACAGCGGTCTTAACAGCGCTCTGTTATCTGCAACACCATCGCAAATTGAAAGTTTTCATTGCCGCAATTAAAGCTTGTTTCGGCTTTGAGGCCATTGATTTGTGGCAACAACAACAACAAGAACAACAGCCCAGAGAAACAACATCAACAACAACAACAACAACAACAAGAAGAAGAACAACAACAACAACTTTAACCTCTAACAGACACATATAATTTGGCATATCGAATGGGCTTATTTTGGCCAAAATTATATGGACAACTGGCAGCGATGACGACTTCATAGCCGCCTCTGCCGGCTGCTGATGATGTTGAATGAATGTGTGCGTTGTGTCCACAGCTTGTGGCACGTAGCTGCAATTGGGGATTGGCAATTGTCTCTGCTGCTTGTTTGGGGCGCAAAAGTGTGAAGTTTGTTCGCCGCCACAATTGAGGCATCGCAGGATGGCAAAGAATCTCTATTTGCCGCAACAACAACTGCCGCCCGATGTTGCAACTTCTGATGCTGCAACTGCAGAGGCGGCAACTGCTGAGGCCAAGACCGATGCCGATGTTGATGCTGCAACTGTTGCTGCTACTCCTGCCCGACTAATTTCTATAATCAGACACACGTACATATAATATCGACGCTAAAGGACTGTTATTAGGATAATCAAATGGATATTATCGCAGGCAGCGATCGATCGCAACGGGCAACAGGCAGCAGACAGCAGACAGCAGGCGGCTGGTGGCAGGCAGCAGGCGGCAGGCGGCAGGCTGTGGTAGGAAGATGTAGCAGGGGGAAGTGGCAGTGGCGCAGTTAAAGAAGCCACAGAGCTGATCTGAGCTTTGGGATACTCTATGTTTGGGCAAGAACCTTGCAGCCTTGTGTGACGGCACTGTAAGGATAAGAAAGGATAAGGATGTTTATCCCTGTTCCAATTAACTCATTAAAATAAAGATGCTTTGGAGGTCACGCCCCCTCATATGACAGCCAACAACAGTTTAGTTGCCCCATTTTGAGGCAGAGCATCCGCAGTTCGACTTAAAGGCGATTGCTTTATTTTGGGCGTCGCGGCTGTCGATTGGTTGGTCTTTCACTCGGCGGAGCTGGTGAACTGGACTAATCCATCTTGGCGTGCATTGAACTGACTGACCTACTGTTAAGCAGAGATTCGTTGCAAATTTCATGCCACCGACATCTGCGTTGGCGTCAGCATCGACGTCCTCAGCGGCAGCGACTGCTGCATAATCAAAAATAATTTCACATACAAACAAGCCCCAAAGCTAACAGAGCTGAGCTGCGGATCTGGGAATCGGTGGATCTGTGGATCTGAGGATCTGCGGATCATGGCAGCCGGGCTGCAATATTAATGATAATAATAAGAATAAGTGCGCCCCAAACAATTGCAACACCCCGACCGCCAGGATGTGGCATGAAGCGGCATGTGGCTATCGCCCGTTGCAGCTATGGAAACGGCAGCTTTGGCGCACATAAATCTCACTTGGTGTCCGCTAAATTATACACTGCCAGACATTTAGGCTACACTTTTAGCCTGGCCAGCTGACGGGGCTGGGCTGGGGCAGTCGCAGAGCCAGAGATTTGGGCCACGGGACACGGGACTCGGTGAAGGGGCAGCAACTGTGGCAGCGGCAACGACTCGACCGCTGATCGATCTTTTTAGCTTTGGGACAAAAGTTTAACGCGATTGTTTATGATACAAATTAAACAATTTATGACAATGCAACAGCCGCAACCGCAGCCGCCGCTTCAGCAGCAACAGCAACAACCACAGCCGCAGCAACAGTTGCAGCAGTGGCCACAGATGCTGCAGTTGCCATCTTGGCCATATGCAAAGTCTGTGCGAAGGCCGCAAGCGTCGATTTGTGGCCAATGGTCAGTGCCTTACTGCCTGCTCAGCAGCAGCAGCAGCAGCCTCTCTGCAACAGCAACGGCAACAGCAGCGACAGCAACTGTTGCTGGTGTTTCATAAATTATAACGCAGCTTTTCCGCCTCGCAAAGGAGAACAACGTCATTTATTATGAATTTTTTATCGCTTCTGGTCTCCGTCTTGTTCTACTTCCCTGCCCGCACACCTGATCCCCACAGCGCCTCCCTCCCCTCCCTCCACCAAACCCTTCTCCATGCAGCTGGACTTAGACTGTTAATCTTCGTTATAAATTTGGCCATAATTGATTTAATGCCGCATTTAACTTGATTTTTGGCGCGTTTTATTAAATTCTTATCGATCTTCTTCTCTCGCATTCGCATTCCCATTCGCATTCGCATTCACATTCTTTTTCGTATTCTTCTTCTTCTGCTTATTCACCAGTTTCGATTCTGTTCTCTCTTTTGCAGCATCCCGCATGCCCTCCTCACATGCCACGCCCCAAGTGTGCCGGCCGCACTTTCATACGCCGCTCAGTCCCTGGCTAAGCGAACACAAGACATTCGCACCCGCCAGCGCCTGGGGCATGGGTCAGTTCGCTTGCCCCCAGGAGCCGCAGGTGGAGCACAAGCTGGGCCAAGTGGGCCAAAGCCATCAGACGACGGCGGCGGGCCAGCACTCGTTTCCATTCCCACCAACACCGCCAAAGGACTCTACGCCCGACTCAGTACAAACCGGCCCATCCGAGTACCAGGTAAGTCTTCACCACCCCCCAGTCACCCATCCGACAACCTTGCCCGATCTTTGCCCCCTAACACTGCTCCATTTTTTTGGTACCGTTGCAGGCCGTGATGAACGCCTTCATGCACCAACAGGCGACGGGCTCTACCTCACTGACGGACGCCAGCTGTGCGCTGGACATCAAACCGTCCATACAGAATGGAGGCGCATCCTCGGCGCACGCCGGCAGCGCTGGACCAGCGCAATCGTCTGCGCCCAAGCAACGTGAAGGTAGTACTAACAACAACAATAGCTCAAATAGCAGCAGCAGCAGCGGCGGCGGCGGCAGTCAAACGTCGCAGCAGCAGCAGCAGCAGCAGCAGCAGCAACAGCAGCAGCAGCAACAACAACAGCAGCAACAGAACAACAATACCAACAATAGCAATGCCTCCTCATCCGCCTCCGCCTCCGCCTCCACATCCAACGGCCTCTTCGACGGCACTGCCCAGGCCCACTACGCGGCCAACAACGCCAACAGCTACGACAGCAGCTACGCCTCCTACCACCATGCGGCGGCGCAGCATCAGGCGGCTGTGGCGGCCGCGAATATGTTCCAAAGTTCCTCCGTGGCAGCGGCCGCAGTGCGGCATAGCATGGGTGCCGCAGCGGCGGCGGCGGCGCATCACCATCATCATCACAGTCACAGTCACAGTCACAGTCACAGCCATCATCATGGCGCGTCCGGAGCGGGCGGCTCGGGCACTGGTGCCAGTTCGGGCATGCTTGTGGGCGGAGGCGGTGGTGGGATGAGCGGCATGGGCAGCGGTATTGGAAGCGGCTCCCTAAGCGCCGGCGGTCACAGCAGCTCCAGTGGCGCTGGCGGCGCCAGCGTCGGCGGACTCGATGTGAAGCCCGTGCGAACCAAACCCCGGACAAGTGCTGGTAAGCAAGACAAAAGTTGAAGAACACATTTGCGATTTTGGTGTGGGTGAATAATCATCGATAACCGATGAGCAGTTGATCAATTAAAAATTATCAATTATCAATTATCGATTATCGATTATCGATTTGCTTACTTATCTTTAGATCTGTGTTGTCCGCAAACACACTTATCGATAATTTTGCTTAGTTCACTTTAGTTCTAGTTTCACTTTTAGTTAGTTTAAGTCCCTCTTTTATTTTCATTTTCATTTTAATCTTAGCCTAATTTTAGTCCAAGTTTTTATTTAAGATTTAATTTTAATTTTAATCTTCGTTTTTATTTCACTTTTCTCTTGAATTTCAATTTGCATTTGAATCTTTGGTTTTTTTTTATTTTTATTTTCCATTTTTCATTTTTCAATTTTTGTTTTTCATTTTTCATTTTGAGCTTTGTCTTCGTCTCGTTCTCTTTTCGTCTTTGCCTCCTTTCGTCTCTGTGGCTTTTGATTTTTCATCCTCTGTTTCACACGCTCGCCTCACGTGGGAAGCTCTTCACTTAACTGCACTCAGTGGCACTTCTTCTGTTGCACTTCTTTCAGCGGCACTTGACATGGCCCCTCCACAGCTCGGCTCGATGCTGGCCACATTCCCGCCACTTGGGCATGTTTCCTGCTCAGCTTTGCCTTTGACTCTCGCCCTCTCTCTTCCTCCCTTTCCACCTTTATACCTTTCCACCTTTCCACCTCACCACCTTCACCACCCCTTCACCACCCTTTCCACACTTCCCCCCCTAAACACCAATTGGCCCGCGGGGCAAATTCAGATTCAGATTTGTGTTGCACGCCCCCTCATTTGGTCGCATTGCGTATACGCCGCGTGCGCTCACCATGAAATCCGCACATTACAATGACAACAACAACAGCAACAACCAGTAGTAACAACAATTGGCAACAACAACAACAACAACAACCACAAATATGCGAAGAAAAAACTGACTACAAATGCAATAAAAAAAAAAAAAACTTCATTGCTATTGTCACCGCTTTGCTTGACTCCACTGCGTCATCGTCTCTTTGTTGCTGCTGTTATTGTTGTTGTTGTTGTTGTTTTTGCAGTTGTTGTTTCAACTGATGTTATAGTAGCTTTAAAGTTGTTGTTGTTGGTTTTCATGTCGTTTTGCGTTGTAGTTGTTAATTACTTCATGTTGCTGCTGCCATTTGAAAAGACCCAGCGCACTCACACAGACACATGAAACGCACACACTCACACACACATATACGCACACACATACACACATACACATGCCTATACTCAGCATTCGCTGCGGAAGTTTATCGCTGCACCTGCTTCGCAGTCAATGTCTCAGCCGGTTTCGCATGTCTCCGGCAACAGCAACAACAACAACAGCAGCAACAACAACAAGCACAACCACAGCAACAGCAAAAGCAATAGCAACAACAACAACAGCAGCAACAACAATAATAAAACAACAACAACGACTTTACAGCCGTTGTAATGCGTGAGGGGTGAGGGTCGGGTCAGCGTCTTGATGTTGCAGTTGCAACCCCCAAAAGTAGCAGCAGCAGCTGCCACAGTTAACAGTGCGCTGTTAAGGCAAGTCTGTTAAATATACAAATTCTGTTAGCGAATATCGGCGACTTTTAACCTTAGGTTTAATCATACGCACAACAAGCACACTCATACACACACACACACAGACACACACAGACACACACACAGACACACACACAGACACACACACAGACACACACACAGACACAAAGCAGTTTAATTAAATGAGGAAGCAATGAGATGCCATGTGAACTGAGTATCTGTGGCTGCTCCTTCATATCTGGATGTGTATATGTATATGTATGCGTCTGCGTATCTGTATCTGTATCTGGATCTTTACCTGTATCGGTATCTGCATCTGCATCTGCATCTGTGTATCTGTGAGTTGTAGGAAGCTGCGGGCTGACAAAATGTTTTCCCTGCGCTTCATATTATTACGGGCGACAGTTTTTTGTTCCCCGTTGTTGTTGTTGTTGCCGTTGCAATTCTTGTTTATATTGTTGTTGTTGCTGCTGCTGCTGCTGTTGATGTTGTTGTTGGTGTTTAACTAACCAAAAAGTTGTCTGCGACATTATTGCTGGTCTTCGGGTGCGTTCGTTAGCCAACAATCTCCTTCCTCCTGTCCGGCGTCCTCTGTCCTCCGTTGTCTGTCGTCCGTCGTCCGTCGTCCGTCGTCTGTCGTCCGTCCTTTGTACTCCTTTCTTGGTCCGTTTTGTTGTTTTTGTATTTATTTATCGTTTATCGCATCGCGAGCGATAAGTTTTTCGGGCGCAAGAACATGTGTTGGCTCTTGGCTTGTTGCCACTGCCCAAATCAATAGGATTGCCACTCGCATTCCGGCTCCAAGAGTCAAGTCGCCAATTCTACAATCATATACGCACACACACACACACACACACACATACACACTCACACATACACTCACAGTGCAGTTGGGCTTGGATTTATGCTTTGGCTGCGCCTGACCAAATTGATTGGATGCCATTTGGGCTTTTGTCAGGTGAAAATAAAAAATGTTGTGAATGAGCTTTAAGTAATTGATATGGGTACGATGGGCACGATGGGCACAATGGGTACGATGGGCACCGGAGAGCGGGTAGCCATGCCTATGGGCCACGCTGCATAAGCAACCTTCACTCAATCAGCGTTGTCCGTCTTCGTCTTAGTCTTCCCCCCTCCCCCTCCCCCGGCTCCGTCCACGTCTCCATCCGCTGCCGCTTAGCAGCAGGGATGAGCTTCTTGTGGTCCCATTGTTCCTTTGTCCAGCACCTTGACAGCTGTGGCCACAAAATGAGGCGCTTGCTGTTTATTTGTGGCATGCGTGGCACGGATCGCAGTACCCCAACAATCTCCCAGGCGACTTCCAGCTTCAGCTTCAACTTCGACTTCAGCTTCTACTCCAACTTCGTCTCCGTCTCCGTCTCCAGCTCCGGCTCCGGCTCCGGCTTCGACTTCGATTTCTTTCTTCTCAGTGTAAATTATTTGAACCAAGCGCATTCTTAGCTTAAGTTTGCATTCTTTATCGCTTTTATTTTGTATCTTATTCTTTATCCTTTTTCCGTTTGCCTTTTCTGTTCGATTCTTAAATGTTTTCATTTTCATTCAAGCAAAAGAAAATATCAAATTCAAGAACAACCGAAACCAACTATTTACTCACACATCCATGTGTCTTTTGTCTTGTTCACCAGTAAATGTCTTTCTCTCTCTCTCTATCTCTATCTCTCTTTCTCTTTCTCTTTCTATCTATATATTCATCTATCTATCTGTTTCTCTCTTTCTTGATCTATCTATCTATTCCTAAGCTATCTGTGTATCTCTAAGTAACATTTAGCTAGTATAAATGTTTATTAATATCGAACACAAAACAAACAACAAATGAGCAACAACAAAACACGACAAACACGACAAACATACAACAAACAAGCAACAGCAACTAATTAAAAGTGCAGTTGACCCTTCGGGGACGCTCTGCCCACATACGATACAAATTAAGGAGAATTTTGAGAAAAGGTACAACACATAAATTCTAGACAATTATGGCCACTGACGCCAAATGTCAAATCAAGCAGCGTCCACAGTTAGTTAGACCTTTAAACTCGGCAAATCAGGCCCTAAAAACAGGTTCAGGTTCAGGGCTCAGGGCTCAGGCTTGGATTCGGGGATTCGGGGATTCGGATTCGAATTTTGGGCACGGGTATGGGCACGGGCACGGGCATGGGTTCAGGCCGGGCTGTGCGTCTCGGGGTATGCCAGACAATGTCACACGGACCCATGGCCGTAAAACTGAAAACCGAAAACTGAACACCGAAAACTGAAAACTGAAAAACGAAAACCAAAACCAAAAACCAAATACCAAAACCCAAAGAAGAGCACACGAAAAGGGAATACCAAAGTGTGCACAAATTTCCAAGAAATTACAACGCAATGCTGCGGATGATTGTGCCCATGGTGGATGTGGCTATGGCTATGAGCGCGGTTGGCTGGGATGTGACTGTGGCTGGACCAGGCCACAAGAGAAACAGTTATAACACGCTACTAAATCATAGGCCAAAAGAGAAGATCTGGCCAACTAGACAACTGACCAACGGACCAACGGAGCAACGGAGCAACGGAGCAGCGGCCAACCTGCTACGTGTTGTGTGGAAACTCAGACTCATGGAAATGAAAATGAAATGAAAATAAATAAAATGTGAAAAACTGTCATAGCCAACGGAGGCGACAGGGCATAGACGGTGTCGGGGACAGCCAAGGAGAGGAGGGTAGGAGGGTGGGGGGAGACGGCAGCTCGGCGACAGGCAAATTGAAATCAAAACAAAGCTAAAAAACAATAGCAACGGTCATAAAACACACACAGCGTTTACAGCAGAGAAAGATGATGGAGGAATGCAAGGGAGGGAGGTAGGAAGGCCAGGAGGTAGGAGGTAGGAGTCAGAAAGGATCCTTAGCGATCACAGCAGCAGCAGCTTGAGAAATCAAATAAAAATGTACTTAAAACAAAAGATTCAAACGAACGGGCGGGAGGAAGAAGTCAGATGCAGGGACAGGGACAGAGGCGGAGGCGGAGATGAAGATGAAGATGGAGGAGAAGATGGTAAAGGCAATGGTGATGGTGATGGCGATGGAGAGGGGGAGCGGGTGAAGCTGTGCGCGTGCGCCGTTTATTCGGAAAAAAACATATAAGAAACTTGTCGAGGGATTCTCCTTCATAGCTCTCGCCGTAGGGGCAGTAGTTGTCGCCGACGTTCGCCTGTTGTTGGCCCTTGTGTGTTGCCTTTTGTTGTCAAAAGTGGGCACACTGGGTAAAAACATCATTAACACATTTGATTTATTAACTGGCGAGTGGCTTGGAGCAGCAACAACAGCCACAGCGACCACAACCACAGAAAGAACCACAACAGGAACAACAACGACAACAACAACAACAACCACAAAGCACTTCATTGGAATTGTGCTAGAACAAAAGCAACAACAAAAAGAGCAGTCAACAGTCACCAGAAACAACAACAACAACAACAAGAAGCACTCACAATGCCACAAAAGCCACACTTTATGGCTTAATATGGCCAAAAGCAGTAGCCAAGCCAAACACTTGGCCAAACACTCGGCATCTCCGCCTCGCTTTATGGCGGCCAATAAATGCATAAAGTTTTTAACTCTCGGCTGCTTCCGTGCGACATGATAATCTATGGGTCGAAGCTGGCAAAGGGTTTATAGACCTGAGCGGCAGGTGAGAGAAATTAGATCTCTCACTTGGCATTAATGTCCAGGACATTCTATGAGTCATAGGAATCAGATCAATCGGATACAAAAATGATAATCAAAATAAAGTGGGAAAAGTATGCGAAATTGGAGACCGAAATAATTCAAGTCAGGATATTCCTATAGACGGAATATGAATTAAAGGGTACTTCAGGAATTTTCATTTTTGGAATATGATTATAGGATATTATCTATATATATAGATATTATATATAGATATTAGGATATTATAGGTAAATAGTGCACATAAGAAATACTTCAGTTTTGCTTCAGTTTCCCCCCTAAGAAATCGAGTTTCAGGCAGATTTTATTTGATATGTGGAATCTTCAATCTGCATATAGTTTAGAATTTAGACTTAAACTGTAGTTTAAGTTATTTTTAATCTGGCTAAACGACGGCTAAAATCATGACTCATGATATAATCAAAGACTATCTGAAGATTTAAAAAAAACTATTAGCAGTGATATTTTCATTTTAAGAGCTAAAATGTCAAGAGAATTAAATTAATTTAAATGATTTTTTAAACTCTTCTTGAATATATAAAAATATATTCCCTACTGTTCACTCTTCAAATCTCACATAATATCCGAAGATATATATTTCTATAGCTATTCCCATCCTCCAATAATTAAACTTGACAGAGAAACATTTAAGGCATTTTTAAAGCTCGGTAAACTCTTCGTATCGCATATTTAAATTAGCAGAGAAATAATTAAAAAATAAATGATATAAAATATAAATATAAATACTGCTAAATACCGTAGGAAATACATTTATATAGAAGTTTAAAAACAAAGCCAAAGAGTCGTAAACCCAGAACATTTCAGCTGCCAGCCGGAGACTTCGCTTCTCCGGGCTCCAAGCACTGCCCAGAAAGAAGCTCCAAGAATTGTCAACAGATATAAAAATCTATTTGAGGACGAACCTTTTAGGAACCACTTAAAAAGTTGCCAAAAATAGCGTAAAATAACTGTAAATAATATGAGCAGCTTTTCGGCACAAGAGCGATTAATTTATGCAGTTTTTATTCGGTGGGTGTTGCTTTCTTGATTGGCGTCAATTTGGCTTCGGGCCTTGAGGAGATCCCAAAAAAAAGCGTAGAAAAAAAGTTGAAAAGAAAAAACCAACGCCCAGCGCCAACTGCCCCACTGTGTGGCAATTAAAAAAGTCGTAGAGAAGAAAGAAGTAGAAGGAGGAATATAAAAAAAAAATAAAATTGAAAGAGAAAATGAAAAAAGCTGGAAAATAATATTAAGTACACGCAGATAGACAAATAGACAAAAAGGAGAAGCAAAGTTGCGATTAAATGAAAACAAATGAACTGTTTATTTAACGCGCCTGCCCCGCTGGCCATAGAGTGGGGGGGATGGGGAGAAGGGAGCGCGGGTGGTACGGCCACCCGCTGGGGGCTATGAAACACGCAGAACGTTTAATTTAATTTCTTTGAAAGCTCAAAAACAAAATGCTTGGCATGCCACAGGGACGGAATGGACGCACAGGACACGTGTGTGATTGTCCTTCAATGTGGGGGAGTGAGCGGCTGAAACAGCAGCAAATCACGTAAAGCTCTTAAGAACAAGAGACACACTCACACACACACACACACACAAATACACACGCGACAACTTCTGTCATCAAAATGTTTCTAATGGCATTCGGACAGGCGACAAAGTTGACAACCGCTGACCACACCACACCACCATCCGAGCCACCTTAGGCAGCTGGGAAGCAGCTAATGCCATGGGCGCGTCCATCTAATATTCAATAAAAACGCAGAATAACTAAAATGAAAATAAAATACTAAAAGCTAACGGTATAAAAGTTATGCTCACGAGGAGCGTGTAAAGCGCAGCGTTAATTAATTACAATGCAGAAATATGCGAGGGAAATGCCTTTCGGGCCAAAATATAGCGTTAAATCTTTTGCCCAACTTCGCTTTGATGGCTAAATTTCAATTTGAAGAAACGCATAATTAAAAAAAAAACAAAACAAAAAAAAAACAAAAAAAAAAACAAAACACATAAAAAGGCAGAAAATATATACAGAGAAAACATAAACAAACAAACGATATAATGAAGCCCATTTAGTGGCGTCATTAGAATACACACAGCCAAGGGGGAAGGGGGAAGGGGGGAAGGGGGAAAGGGGGATCTGAAATTACGAAGCGGCCAAAAGAGACAAAAGGCCAACTGTAATATGAACGTTAATAACGCGTTACATTTGCAACTTCATTTCCAAGACTCGAAACTTGGTTAACAAATTATGCCTAAAGTTATTCAAATGAGTTGCGTTTGCATTCGCCTCTCGGCTGAGGTGCGGGGGATGGTTGCGATATTGGGAAGAGGGAGGCGGTTGTCGGTTGGCGGGTCGAACGATTGCAGTCACAATGTAGAACCGCAGCGTCGACTGCGCCGCTTAATTAAAATGTGTAAAGTCAGCGTCGTTGTGGCTGGCGCTGCAGCAAGCAAATGGCCCAGAGACCAGAGCCAAGAGTCGAGCGTCGAGAGTCGAGAGTCGAGCCCCAGTCCCAGTCCCAGTGCCAGTCTCAGAGAATCCATCATTTCCGCTTCCATGCGTTTTGTGGCAACAATAAAAAAAAAATAAAAAAGAAAAAAAAATAAATAAAAAAAAAGTAACACAAAGACAAAGACAGTCACAAAACAAAAACACAACAACAACAACAAAAAATGAAAAACAGCTGAAAAATTTGTGCCGTTGCTCGTTGTGCTGCTGCTGCCACCACACAGCCATTGCCTTGGCTGTTGCTGCTCGTGTTGCTTGTTAAACAAGCTGCCCCATTGTTGTAGTTGCTGCACTTGGACTAAGCTTAAGTTTTAGCTAATAGTTTCAGCTCCCACTCTTTACTCATCTCCTTCTCTCTCTCTTCCCCCAATCAACTTGTTCTCTTTACTTGCAGAGGGACGCGAGTGCGTAAACTGTGGCGCCACCTCCACACCGCTGTGGCGACGCGATGGAACTGGACATTATCTGTGCAATGCCTGTGGCCTCTACTACAAAATGAACGGCCAGAATCGACCCCTGATTAAGCCAAAGCGAAGACTGGTAAGTAAAGCAGTTATTTATATTTTTATTCTCCTATCCAATCCAATAGCTGCACCCCCACCCCTACACCCTCTTCCATACCCACCCTTCTGCTTGATCCCCTGCTGTGAGTGGCTTCCACACATTGCCACAAATTGATCAATAAATTTACAAGCTGTATTCCTGGGAATTTGCTGGCGCATCAATCTCCGCGCACGTTTCTGTCGCCAAAAGCCATAAAAAGCAGCGTGAAAGTTCTCAAATGTCATAATAATTCCAAGAACACACAGCACACATACAGCACACACATAGCACACACACACACATCTGCATACATATTTAATTATCATTTTTCTGACTAGCCTGGCGTCTTGATTGCAGCCGAGTGAACGCTCTGCCTGATAAGAATCAAGGCGCATCATCATTATCACTTAACGCACTAAAAACATAATCAGGCAGCAGCAGCCGCAGCAGCAGCAGCAGCAGCAGCAGCGGCAGCAGCAGCTCCCCAGCTCAGCAGCTCAGCAGCCAGAGTCATTTGTGTGGGTTATGGAGATGCCTATCCGCCTATTCCTCCTTCTCCTTTCTATAACCCCCGTCTCATGCCCGCCCCACCTTCCTTCTTCGTGCTGCGTCTCGATCTTCGCCTTGGTTGAGGCACATTATCGTTTATTATCGGGCGCGCGCATCAACAGCAACAAACTATGAAAATATATGTAACGCTGTCCGCTGTCCGCTGTCCGCCGTCCGCCGTCCGCTGTCTGTTGTACGCTGTCCGTTGTCCAATGTCTGCTGTCTGTCGTCTGTTGTCCGTTCGAAGGCCTCAACTTTTAGCGGCTACCCTGGCGCCAAGGGCCAAAACGAAAGACTTAGGCAACGAACTCACACGCTGTCTTGTTGCCGTGTGAAAGAGAAAGCAACTGTGCCCCGTTCAGCGTTCGTTACTTATACAAAAATTAGTCCATTAAACATGCGTAAAAAACCAAATACAACAACAACAACAACAAGAGGAACAGAAAGAGTAACATACACATAGCAGATAACAAGCAAACAACAATAACAAATAAACAACAACCATCAACTGTTAAATGCAGTTTGCATGGTTCGTGTCTTGGCTGAGCTCTCAAAGCAACTGCAAGCGTTGATTTTTTATTGGCATTTAAATCGTATGCATTTTGATTGCATAACATTAACATAAATAAACCATTATTGGAACGACAGAGCACAACACACACACACACACACACACACACACACACATACACACGCACATACATACTGACGTGGCACGGCTGTGGCAGGGAATTCCCAAGAAATTCACAGCTGGAGTCGCCTCTGATGGTGTCTCTGGTGTGCGGGCTATTGAAGTGTTTGTTGATTTCTCGTTGACAAAATATGCAACAAATTAAAATTTATGTGCGTTCCGCTGACTTATGGCAGCGACTGTTTATCCCGGACTAGCACACACACACACACACACACACACACATATATATATATATATATGTATATATATATAGAGAGAGAGAGAGGTAGGGAGAGAGAGAGAGACATGTATTTATTTATACGTGTTCAATGAACACAGGATGCTTCACATCAATGTCCTTACTGAAGGGCCACCATCGCCTTCGGGCTCCACATGAAATGCAATTCAATTGTTCCCAACGACTGCCATTGAAATTGAGGCTCTGCGCAGGGCAAGCTTTGTGCCTGGGTGGCAATTGTATTGATTTCGCTGCTTAACTGAGGGTCAAGTTTTAAAGTTTTGCATACGTAGTTGTTACAGTTGTTGTTGCTGTTGTTGCTGTTGCTGCCAGCGGCTGCACCTGCACCTGCCCCGAACTGCCACAGCGACTGCGCATCTCATTGTCTGCTCTGCCGCCTTTAATTAAATTTCCGAATTGTATGAAAACAGTCAACAAGTCGTAACTTTGAGCACTACAAAAATTCTTTGTTGTTGCTGTTGTTGCTGTATTGTTGCTGAAACAGAACAATGCAAATTTTTAATTTATGTATTTTAGCCCGCAAGTCAAGCAACAGCAACAGCAACAACAACAACAACAGCCGCAGCCACAGCCACAGCCACAGCAACAACTGCGATTCAGTCGCCTTCGCTTACATATGTTAGCAGTTGTTGTTGTTGTTCCTGCTGTCTGCTGGTTGGGTGTTGTTGTAGCTGCTCATGTTGTTGCTGCTGTTCTCATTGTTGTTTCTGTTGTATTTTTGGCTGGCCAAGCAACCGCCGGCCGCTGGCGTTTCAATAATTGCATTTAATTATAAGGCCAAAAGTTATGCGCCACTCGCTGCCGCAGGCTCTGCGGCAAGTCCAGGCCAAGCCCACAGCGCAACCTTCACGGGATTTGTCACATTTTAGTCCTCGCCAACTCGCCAACTCCCCAACTCCCCGCCCCACCAACTCCCCAGCTCGTAACTAATTGCAAATGCATGTTACAAGCTTAGGAACACACAAAGTTGTTAAGGTCACCAAACAAAAGTCAACAACTCTTGGCGCATCTCAACACCACAGCAGCAGCAGCCACCGCAACAGCAACAGCAACAGCAACAGCAACAGCAGCAGCAACAACAACAACAACATCAATAGGGACAACAACAATACAATCGTGACTTATATAAATATAAATATAAACAGCATGTGTTGAGCCGCGGATTGAAGTCACAGGGAGAAGGGGGTGGGCGTTGGGAGGTGCTTGCATTTTGCATAATATTTATGCCGCAGTCACAGTCGCAGTCACCGTCGCAGTCGCAGTCGCAGTCGCAGCTTTTCTTATTTTTTTTTGTGTTTTAATTTATGCGAATTTTCACACAATAAATTGTACAAAACGCTTGCCGTGGCTGTAGTTGTTGTTGTTGTTGTTGCTGTTGCTGCTGTTGTTGTTGTTGTTGTTGTTTTCTTGCTATTGCTCATTCGTTTTATATTTTGTTGTTAAGCGCTGCAAATTGTTTATTTTTATGCTTATTACGTTGTCTTATGTCATTTGCATGCAGAGACTGCAAAGCAATAACAACAACAACAACAACAACGACGAGAACAGCAACAAGAACTTGCAATTTCCATATGCAGCTCGTTGCTGGTGTTGTTGGTGTTGTTGCTGTTGTTGTGGCCGCTGATGTTGTGGTAACAATAAACCCATCAACACTTGACACAATCATTTATAAATGTATTATTTAAGTGCCTCCAAAGCCGCTTAATTAATTATTAATCAAAGGCGTATTTCAGCGCCAACAACAACAACAACCACAATTCCATTTTAGTCTCCATTTAACGGCTATTAAATAAATACATTTTAATTCCGAATACTCTTCCAAGTCAAAAAGATTTGTAGCCAAATTTTTACTGCTTAAAAGTGTTTTAAATTTTATGATCTCATTTTGTAAGTAAAAGCCAAATTTGAGGTGTTCTTTTGAAAGTAAATTACAAAATGAGATCATTTTTTTGGAAATTCACAAGTTTTGAAGTGTTGAAGGAATTTCAGATTCAGCTAAGGCTAAGGGCTTAACTAGGGACAAGAATCTAAGGCTTGGAGTCAGAGAAGCGTTCAAAAAACTCAAGGCTTGGCTTCTTTACTTTGGAAATTTAACTAAATGGAGAGCGACTTAATTATTAAATATAAATTAAAATTAAATTAATTAATTTCCAAGCAAAAGCTGAATCTGAATTATTTATTTACATTTAGTAAAAAACTAAACTTATTTTAAATTAAAATCTAAAACTATTCAGAAGAAGGGGAGCTGCTCTTCGGTGTAGAAAGGGAAGTCCAGGAAAATACGTACTGGGTTGTAACTTGAGAGGCTGAGGGTGCCCCACTGTGCAACAACAATAACAACAACTAAGGAAAAAACAAAAGCAACTTTAGAAACCATTGACCAAGTAGTTAAAAAAGTGGTTACAGTTAAGGCCAGAAATATATAAAAATGAACTGGCATTGAAATGATTGACATTTGCTGACTCGACACTTTCGGTGTCGGGGAAGTTCTGGTGCGGGGGTGTGGGTGTGGGGACAGAGCAAATAATAATAAAGACCAAAGCAAAACAAAATCAAAAAAAAAAACTCTAATTAACACAAAAGCTAAACCAAAGTTCGTGAGCTCTACGCGCCATATGTGCCATAGACAAAGTCGGGGCAATCGACGGATCGACCGATCGATGGATCGATGAATCGATGGTTCGATGGATCGGAGGGAGGGAACTGGTAGCCAGAAGCGTTAACCCTTTGGCGTGGGAATTTCGCGCATACTGAGAAGCAATAAGAGGAACAACAATACAGAAAACAGAGCAACATTTCTGGAGGCAGTGACGCAAAAAATTAAATGCAAGCCGCAGACGCTAAGCGTATAAATCAAGAAATATGCGCGCCAAATGAAAGTCAAAGTTAAAGGCGATCGATGTGCCAGCAGCAACAAAATCGAATCAAAACTAAAGCAATACGAATAACAACAACGACAACAACACCGACAACAACAACAACAGCTCAGCCCCCAACTAAAAGTTCAATGCACGTCGCTCGCAAATGGGGCGTATACGCAATCCGAGCGCATTAAGTCGCTTGTGGTTCGTGGTTCGTGGCTCGGGGTACCCGAAGCCTTCTGCTTGTGTTTTTGTGTTCCATTCGTTTTATTTTGGCGCTAGGATCTTGTTAAGAACATGCTCATTTCATCAAGTGGGCAACCTAATGCCATTAAACTGCACTTGAAACAACCAACAGCCAGCAGCAACAACAACAACAATAAGAACAAGTCGATCATCGACAGCGAAACGGGATTGCTGTCTCCTGCTGTCCGCTCGAGGGCGCAGGCTGCTGCACGCTGATGAAAGCTGATGAAACTGATGATGAGCTACACATAAACAGACACACGCACACACGCACACTCGCACACCATCGCACACACGCGTACACACATGCCCACAAGTCGAGTCCCAATGTCGACTTGCAACACAAAGTTGCCTCATCGCAGATCAATTAAAAATTAACGATATGAAGCGCAGCCGTGGCCGCAAAACTGGGCGTGTCAATAATATAATGAAACAGGCTCTCACAGTCGGCCAGAGCGAGACAGCAATAGATAAGGTCGAGGCGTGCGCGCAAGCGAGATAGCATGAGAGAGTCTGTAGATGATTAAGTTCGCGTCCTGCTTGCCACCAGCTTGTTAATGGTCCTCGTTCCAACGGCCTTAAGGTGCTTTACGAGTCCCCAAATACAAAACCGGACAAAATTTCAGCTCATAAGAAAAACATAAAATAATAAAACACACAGCGAATAAAAAACAAAAAACCAAAACAGAAAGAAAAAGCAGAAAACAGAAAAAACAAAAAAAAAAAACAAAAAAAAAACAAAAGAAAAAAAACAAAGCAGAAAACATAAAACAAAAACCTTATTTAATATGCAAAGGCAATAATTTGCACAGCCGCAAGTACAAGAACTTAGAAAGGGTTGCATTTGTAACCCTTTTGGCCACAAAAGCCCTACACCACCCCTCCCCCACCCCGCCCACAGACAATATGTGAAAATGTTGGCCTGCACGCAGCCCCGCAGCCCAGGCAGGTTTTCCTTTTGGTGAAAAGCGCGTGTTAAGCGCACATTCATTTTGGGAACAGCAGCTGGCCAGGTTGGCAGGTTCTACTAGCCAAGAGCCCGGCCTGCGCTTGACCAGGTTCTATAAATTGTGTGTGTGTGTGTGTGTGTGTGCGAGTGTGTGCATGCAGTTGCAGTTGTGTCCAGTGACAAATATTAATGACGATTTTCATGCCTCTACAAATCGGCAAAGGAATGAGAAATTTTAGCGCTGCGCCTGCCTTGCCTTCTCTTGGCCATGTTAGTTGTCACTGGCTAGCTGTTGTTGTAGCTGTTGTTGTGGCTGTTGGTTTTAGTGTTGTTGGTGCTGTTTAATATGCAACAAGACGAAAACCTTTGGGGCCCAGTGCCCAAGCGACAAGCCAACTCCGAAAGGCTCGTAAAATTCATTGAGCAGCATTAATGAGCGACATTAATGGCTTGTCGCGTCGGTTGTTATACCTGAACACTATAGCAATTTTATTGATTTTATATACGAGGGACGGAGGGACGGAGGGACGGGTGGCGAGGGGTGGGCAGGTGTGATTTTTAGCAATAGTTTTCTAGTGGCTTTCTAGTGCGTGTGCCAACTAATGAGCCAGAGGCCGATGTATTAATTAGGCAAATGCCAGCCGAAAGCCAATCGACATTTGGGTAACCCTTTGGAATTCTGCTCGTGCCACGCCCTGGCATGTGGCTGGCGAATAAAATATAATGAAGATAGAGAACGAAACAAACGATAGGAAATGAGCCAGGACATTCTACTGCAAAGGACGCATCAGCCCGAGCGACCATTTTATATATTTTTACATTTTTTGTGTCGCCGCAAAAGAAATTTGAATTTTTAAATTAAATTTCACAGCCGCATAAGTTTTACATTTCAGCTTTTTTTTCTTTTTTTCTATATACATATATTTTCCGCCAACAACGCGGCAGACAGTCGCCACCCCACAGCTTGAATGTATATACACTCGCACACTCGCACACTCCTCCAAATGTAACTGTTATTGCCCGGACATTTTGTTAGAGTTTCCCTCTTTGCCGGAGCTTTTCGTTTCATTTCGTTACGTTGCCCCCAGCTCCAGGCCCAGCCATAGCCCACCTCGAGCCGCCCACATTTAGCCAACTGAATAACCCTCCAACCCCCACCGTCACCCACCGTCACCCACCGTCACCCAGTGCCACCCAATCGCCCAACCGCTCGACAGTTGCCCAAGTCAAAACCAGCATCAGATATAGAAATTTTCGTTGCGCTGCTGCCTGAGATCTGGGCGCTATCTCTTGCCATCTTCTCTTTATGTATATGTGTGTGTGTGTGTGTGTGTGTGTGTGCATTTGGGGGCTGCTCCAAAACAACCCCCAAAGGGCAGCGCACAGCTGAGGGTTGGCAAAACGACTTTTGCGCTGCCTGCGAACAATTTAATGAATGTTTTGTCAGATAAACCAAAAAAAAAAAAAAAAAAAATGAGCTGATAAAATGTCTGCTCTGTGTGGGCAGTGGGGTAGCACACACACACACACACACACACACACGCGTGTAGAGAAGATACACAGATGTAGATATATAAGCAGATATAGATACAGATACACACACACACACACACACATACAGTTACAGATGCGCGTAGATACTTATTCAGTCTGCCTGCCCCCAAGTGGAAGATGTTACACTGAGATAAACGTAACATTGCCGGGGCAAGCGGCTGTCAACTCTACGGCAATGGCTCAGGCAGCTCCACCTTCATCTTCTTGCCCCCATCCTGGTCCTCCCGTACCCTTCTCAGCCCGTGTCTTGGTGCCATATCTTAGATGGCAAAGGGCATTGCCATCCGCGGCGCACAAAAGCTGCGCAATAAATAGAACTTTAGATATCAGTGCGTGCGAGTGTGTGTGTGTGTGTGTGTATGTGTGTGTGAGTGTGTGTGTGAGTGTGTGTGACCCAGCTGAGCGCCAAACCACTGCCCCACAGCCTCATCACCCTGCGAGCTCTCAGCCCCCGTTTCTAGGTATTTGCTTTTTGTTGGCGACGCTTTTCACAATTTTCGTGGCACATTTTTGCATTTTTCCTCTTGTTTTTCCTTTGTAAATTTCAATTATTTATTTAAATGCGTTTTCCTTTGAGAAATGACAACGAAATTTGCATAAGTTTTTTCGTTGAACAATTCAAACATTTCAAAATTCAAATTAAAGCAGTCGCCATTTTGTCTACGTGTAGAAGGGAGTGTGTGTGTGTGTGTGTGTGTGTCGGTGCGTTTGCAGACATTTTGTGGGCTCTGCCGCCAAGTTGCAAGTTCAATAAATCAACGCAAGGTGGCAACAAAAATCAACAGAATTAATCACATTTTGTCATGCTTAAGCGCATTGAGAAATCAAAATTTATGGACACAACACAAACACTCGCACTCACACTCACACTCACACACAGGCATACACAATAGCTATCTATATATCTGTATATAGACACGCACACATATGCGAACCTGGGAATATGGGAACCTTATGTACATTTAAGTCATCGCATTGTATTCCGCTTTTGTGTAGTTAAACTTATCGCGGCCGCCATCTTGTTGTACCCTGTAAATTGGGATGGAGTGCGGGAAGGGTATACCGAAGAAATGAATAGGAGATATTCATATATTTACAGTTATATATATATATATAAGGTTTTCTTTAATTGTTCCATTCGAATAATGTATCTATGAGTTCAGCTCAGGCCTCAGAATACCCTACACCCAAGCTGGTTGGGAGTTTCAGCGCTGAAAAGAAGAAAGCTTAAAATTAAAGCTCTCCTTCTCAATTTCTGTAAGTGAAGGATTAATAATCCTTCTGCTCCTTCCTCTCTTTCCGATGATTATCTCCTAATTAGTTCCGATCAATCAAGTTTTCCCCCTCTCATAACTTTTCAGTGTTCCTCCCTTCTTCCTATTTAATAAATGTCTCAATTTGTGAATACCCTTACCCATTTGGGGTAGGGTATCTGCTAGTCGTTCATTTGATTACCGATTAATCGACTGTTGGCGCTTGCGCTTTTTGCATTTCAATTAAAATTGCGTCCTGTCAATGTTTGACAGCTTGTCAATGCGACCAACAAACACCCCACCCCCACCCCCACTGCCTCTGCCGCTGCCTCTGCCTCTGCCAAGCCCCTCCGCCACATTTCCCTACAGCCCTGCGTAACTCGTGGGCTGACATTGATTTATGTGCAACATTTTGAGGCAGTGTTAACTAACAGTGTTGCTTAAAGTGTGCATAAGCCACAGCACAAGTGACAGACACAACAGCAACAACAGCAACAACAACAATAATAATAACAGCAACAACAACAACAACAAACACGTTGCAATTTAGCACCTACAACATAGTCTGCAGGTGGAGATCTTGTTGGCCCGGTTAAGGATTTGGCTAAGGCTCTCAGCTCTCAGCTTTTAACTCTTGGCTGTTTTGGTCTTTGGGAACTGAAATTGGAATGCAAAGCGAATTGGCGGACTGTCGGACTGACGGACTGGTGGACTAGTGGACTGGTGGACTGTCGGACTGACGCACTGGCGGACTGGTGGACTGGCGGACTGTCGGACTGGCGAGCTCTCGAATTGGAGTGTTTTGTTGCAATGTCATGTTAACAACTTAATTTATATACCAGACTTAGGCATTTGTGTGTGATAGTATGCGTGTGTATATGGAGGTGTGCGTGTGTGTGTGTGTGTGTGTGCGTTGCAGTCACATAATTACCAGTGACCACTTTTGCATTGGTGGGCGTTGAAATTAATTTTGAAATCTCGCACTCTGCGACTTCGAATCGAATGTCTGTTGACTGAAATTGTTACAAGCTCGTTAACACCGCACAGTGCCACCAAAAAAGCAGAGCACAGTCCAGGTATACACCTATGTGTATATGTGTATGTGTATCTATATATGTATATGTATATCTACATATGTATATGTATATCTATGTATGTATGTGTATGTGTATATGTATGACCTCTGATTTATGTTAATGGCAACGTGCAACAGAGACACAGAACAGGTGAGCTGGCCAGATCACCTCTGCGGTTGCATGCAACTGCGGCGGCAGCTGCGACGCTTGCGGTGGTTGAGGACACAATTAAAAATCAAAGTCAAACATGATCAACGCCAGTTTAGGGACTTTGCACATTGCAATGTTGTTGCTGCTCTTCTTCTTCGTCTTCTTCTTAGCCTTCGTCTTCATTTTCTTCTTCTACCTCTTCTTCTACCTCTTCTTCTGCTTGTTGCTGGTCTTGTTAGTTTTGTTGTTGCTGAACGCGCAACATGAACAGAGCCAAGAACTGAGCCTATGCCACGGCATCAGAACAAGATACCAAGAGGCCCCAGACATGAGACTCTGGCTTCGACTCCAAGTCCGAGTCTCGAGGCTCTGTCTTTGGTGCTGGCCATGGGTATGGCTGTGGCATAGAATTGGGATTGGGTCTCGTTCGCTGCTGCTGCTCCTGCCTCTGCCTCAGTCTCTGCCCCACTCTCTATCCCTGCCTCTACCCCAGCCTCTGCCCCAATCTCTGCCCCAGCCTACGCCCCGGTCTCTACCCAAGCCTCTGCCCCAGCCTCTGCCCCAGCCTCTGCCCCAGTCTCTGCCCCAGCCTATGCCCCGGTCTCTACCCCAGCCTATGCCCCGGTCTCTACCCAAGCCTCTGCCCCAGCCTCTGCCCCAGTCTCTGCCCCAGCCTATGCCCCGGTCTCTACCCCAGCCTCTGCCCCAGCCTACCCCTGGGACGGGGCACAGCAGACAATGTTTTGGGCTCTGGAGTTTGGGCTACGTTTCTTGTAGCCAATTCGTGGAAATTTAAGCGTGGCACAGACATGCTCCCCAGTTGTTGTTGTTGCTGTTGTTGCCGCTGTTGTTTTTGGGCAGTTTTGTAAAAATTGTCATTTTAATGAATTGATGCTGCTGTTAAAGCCCCCAACTTGGACCGGAGCGGAGTCCACGTCCGCGTTCGCCTCTCGCATGCCTTTTAAAAAATGTTGTTGTCTGCTGTGTCGAGCAACTTTGTTTGCCAGCAGATGCCAAAACAGTCGCAAGTAAATGCCTCATATTCGAGTGTGTGTGTGTGTGAGTGTATATATGGGTGTGTGTGCATGTGTGTGCGTCATGCGTTAGTTTTGGCACCGTTCAATTAGCACTTCAACATATTTGTGGGCGTGCAGCATTTGCATAATCAATTTTATTTCACTTGCCACTCACAGTACCTCCCTCCCTCTGCCCCGTCTGCTCACTTTCTCTTTTCCTTCCATCCGTAGCCAATCATTTAATGAAGCAGCCAAGCAACCAATTAACTAACCCAACTAACCAACTTCTCCGTTTTCCTCTTTACAGACGCTACAGTCGCTCCAGAGCGCGGCCAAGCGGGCGGGCACATCCTGCGCCAATTGCAAGACCACAACCACAACCCTTTGGCGGCGCAACGCCAGCGGCGAGCCTGTCTGCAACGCCTGCGGATTGTACTACAAGCTGCACAATGTAAGTAGAAAGATCAGAGACCCAAACTTCTTATACCCCACACACATCATAGAGATACCCATCCATCCCCCTGGGTCAATCGATTCATAACACATTCCGATAACTCTCGATGGTAACTCTCGATGGTAACCCTCGTTAAACGCTTAACCGATTTAACGCAACATTTAACAGCGTCTCTCGAGCCACTCGAGCGTTCCGAGTGCCGACGGAAGCAGCGGAGGCAGCGCAGGCGGCGGGTGGCGAGTGGCGGGTGGCGGGTGGGAGGCAAACGGGAAACACACACAGATTAAAAGTGACAAAAATGATGTGTACTTTTTCCTGTCTCCCCCTTTGCTTAATCGCCTCTCTCTCTCTCACTCTCACTCTCTCTCTTTCTTTGTCCTTCCCTATCGCTCGCTCGCTGTCTGCCACCCTTGACTTCGGGGTGGCAGGTTGCAGCAACAGCCACCCCGATGATGAATTGTTGATGATTATTTAAAGATGCCCGACGTGGTCGTCATTGTTGTCGTTGTCGTTGTTGTTGTGTTTATTGTTGTTGTTGCTGCTGTTTGTCTTGCCATTTGTTGTTGCTGTTGCAAGATAAGCGTCTGGTGTTTGGCTGTGAAAATGCGATAAGCTTTGATTTTATTATGGCCAACGCGTGCGAGCGGCGGACAGTCAACGGGGCACGTCTAACGGTTAACAGCGAACGACAAACGACAAGCAGCAAGCAGCAAGCGGCAAGCGGCAAGCAACCAACGGCAAAGGGGGAACGGCAACGGGTGCCCAGAAATTGGCGTAATTTATGTAATAGACTTCAGCTCACTGACTCGATCTCCGTTCGTGCCCCACCCCCCGGCATCGCGGTGAATGCAGCCAATGATATAGTAGACGCCTGTCGAGCCATGTGGAAACTAGATTTAATAACATTTTTCGCGCCCTTCGGGGGTAAAGCGACACCCCAAAGCCACCCCCACCCACCACGGGGACCTGCAGCACGCGGTAATCGCTCCACCCTCGAGGGTTGTTTTGACCAACTTTGAGCTTATTAAATATTCATTAGCTACCCCAACAACGGAACTGCTTATGGCTCCCATAGTCAGGCTTTAAGCACTTCAAATACCCTGTAAATTTGCATAGCCGACAAAGTCCCAAGGTTTATTGGGCGGCAACTTGAATCTCATTAAGGGAAGGTTGTTTTTGTTTTTGTTTTTTGTATGAACTTAAAGTCCTCCGGGTTTAAATATTTATGCTACATTTTCTAGGGTATTCGTTAGTCGTTACAATTAACTTTCAACTTTTAAAGTCCTTTTACTTATCCTTGTGTTTTGATTTTTTTTGAAATGCCTGCAGTCAGGTTTTAATGAGTTTGGTGAATGTGGCAAAAGTTTGAGGAGAATCACTTGAACTTCTAGCACATTTACATGTCAGTGGCATCCAAATGATGGGCCACCTGTGTGTCTATCGAAGCCGCCGAAGCTAATTAAGCTGTGGCCCAGCACGGATGCACATTTCATGTGCGGCAAAATGTCTTTTAATTGAGCGTTGCACCAAAAGTCAATGAGAAGCGATTGCTGGAGCACCCAGTGGGACGAAGGTGGATTGTGGGTGGATAGAGGGGAGGGAGGAGGAGGAGGAGGAGGCGGAGGGTTGAGAGACCGCACACATATATATCAAAGTAAGCCACAAGCCACATACATCGTATGCTCCATATATCTAATCTGATTTGTAAACTTGTAAACACTGAAAGCGGCGGCTGATGGCAACGCGACGTATGAGCAATGCGCCAAAAAAGAAGCCGCCGCAACGACGCTTTGGGTGGCGAACGAATGTGTGTGTGTGTTTGTGTGTGTGTCTGTGTGTGTGCAGGCCATTAGTGGCACACACACACATACAGACACACACTTCATAGAAGCGAAATTTATTTTGCAAAATTTTCTTTCAATTGGACAGTGTCCCATCTTGATAAGATGCCAATCAGCGCACTTTTTGCATTGCTCTGAGTGCTCAGCTGTTGTTGTTGTTGTTTCTGCAGTTGTTGTTGTTGCTGTTGTTGCAACGTAGCTGGCAGTTCATTTCAATTCAATTCGTTTGTCATTTGGCCGCCATCGTCGTGGCTGTCGTTTCTCGTTGCCTGTGTGGGCTTTGCCCTCTCTCTTTCGCACCTTCATCTCTATGATAACCTCTCTTGCCCCGCTCTTTCCCCTCCCCCTCCATCCATCACCCCCTTTTGTTGCCTCTCTCTCTCTTCCGTGATTTAGTGAGCGATGTGACCATGTGATTGGCACATTTTATGGAAATGCTGACTACATTTAGAACGAACTCCCCATTCTCCAAGGCTTTGCAACTGCTTTGCCTGGGACTGACGCAACGCGTTGCCAGTAACGCGCTCCGCATTACGCGTTACGCGTTACGCGTGTCTTGACGCAATTCCATGGAAGAAAATAAATCCAAATCCCAAAGACTGAACGCTGCTAATTAAGAGCAAATGAGACACTTGCAACGTTGGCAACTCCTGCTGTGCGTGTGTCCAGCTGCAGAGAGTGTCCTGCGGCGTCGCAATGATAAATGTCCAGTCTTATCAGAAGGATGAAGGTGACCTAACGGTACTCGCTAGCTAGCCGAGTGCCACAGCCTGGCGCCGTCTCACTCAATTTAACAACAACAGGCACCAGCACTATGTGTCTCTATGGATGTGTGTGTGTGTGCGTGTGTGTGTGTGTGCTTGTCTGGATAAGGCCCACCCACTCGGCTGGCTGTTCAGCCTGTCAAACTGCAAGTCAGCTGCAGCGGCGCGTGTTGCTGCAACCCCACAACGTGCCCCATGCCTCGTACGGTTGCATGCTCGATTAAGATTTTATGCATAAAAATCTGCGCCGCGCTTTGACTGACTTTTCATTTGAATTTCTTAATGAGCAAAGCCTGTGCCCGGGCACATTAACAACTTTATGCTTTGTTTAGCGGCAGTTGTTGCCACATTCGCATCCCGAGAGTCTCCCTCTCCCTCTGCCGCTTTCGCTGTCGCTGCCTCTGCTGCCGCTGCTGCCTCTGTTGCCTCTGTTGCCTCTGTTGCCGCTGCTGCATATCAATTAAAGCTTTTAGCGGCGCAGCTGCTGAGTTGCTAATTGCCACAATTTGTGCTAAACGCTAGGGAGCGGCACTGAGCAGCCAAGGAAGCGCGGAGAGGGGGTGGGGGACTGAGAGAATATCAATTACCGTTTACCGATCGTCCAATTCATCGCGTCGCTGAGCAGCATCCCCCTCGCCCAATGTAAGTGATACATTTCACTGTTTGTCGTTCTTCTTCTCTCTCCCTCTTCCTCTCTGTTCCTCTCCCTCTCTCTCTCTCTTTCTCTCCTTCCCTCTCCTTTCCTTTGATCCATTATGCAATCAACCCTCACCCCGACTCCGACTGCGATCCCGTTCCCGATCCCGATCCCGACCCTCGACTCTTAGTTCCGATAAGTGACTACCGACCCCCGACTCCCGACTCCCGACTCCCAACTCCCGATTTGTGATTCCCAAATCCCGATTCCTGTTTTACTCTCACACAATTGCCGGCAATTTAACAGTTTCTGTGTTTGCACAAAGGCACAAAAAAGTTAAAGAAAAAAGGAGGCGCAGGAGGCGGAGGCACAAACAATGTCGTAATTCACGCCCAGGTAGCTAAAGGGTCGGGAGTGGCGCGAGCACTCCGAGGAGTCTACCACTCTATATACTACACACACACACATACACACACACACACACATACACACATACACACATAGAGTATATACTATATATATGTGCTTAAGTGGCACTGAGAGCATTTGGTATAATGTAACTTTCCTTCTTTTGTCATCGCTGCTGCTGCCTCGGCGAGTGGGTAACTCAATATTGTAATTGTAGCGCAATGAGGCGCAATGTTGTTGTTGTTGTTGCTGCTGCTGCTGCTGCTTAGATGTTCGCAAGTGATAAGAAATTGCATATGAAGTGGCAAGCAGCAGCAGCAGCGGCGGCAGCGGTGGCAGCGTCAGCGTCAGCCTCAACAATGGACACACAACAAAAAAAAAAAATGAGTAGAGAAGTTGAGAGGTTTAAGCGGCTCGAGCGGATCGAGCGACTCGTCGCCGCCGTCATTGCCGTCGTCGTCGTCGTCGTCGTCGTCAGTTGCTATCAGCGGCAACTAATCGCATTCGCAAATGTCGCTTATCTGATCGTGTAGAAATGCTTGTAATACTTCATTTTCACTTCCCGGTTCCTGGGTAGTGGCAGTGGCTGCCACACACTGCCACACACACACACTAACACACACCGCCACACGGGTGCGTTGCAAACAGACAGCGTGTGCAGTTAGCGGCATTTCCGGCCCAAGCAAAGGGCCCATTGCCGCACGGCCTATGCAACGCCATGAATTTGCATAAATTTGACCCATTTCTGTAGCCGCTGGGCAACACACACACACACACACATATATACACTCACATATATAAATATATATATACTAAGATGCAGAAGAGAGAGACACACACACACAGACAGTTTATTGATTTTTGTTGCACTGCTTGTTGTAGCACCCACTAACAGAACAGCTGCCACTTTTTGTTGCAGGTCAATCGTCCACTTACCATGAAAAAGGAGGGCATTCAGACGCGTAATCGCAAGCTGAGCTCCAAGTCGAAGAAGAAGAAGGGTCTCGGCGGCGGCTGCCTACCAATTGGTGGACATCTCGGCATGGGAGACTTTAAGCCATTGGATCCGTCGAAGGGCTTTGGCGGCGGCTTCTCAGCATCCATGGGTAAGCATTGATACCGAAAACGCTCCAATACTCCGTATCCGCCATACTAAACGACGTGCAAATCTTTTTGCTCTTGTCCTTCCAGCACAACATGGACACCTTTCCAGCGGCCTGCATCCGGCACATGCGCACATGCACGGCAGTTGGTATACCGGCGGCATGGGCGCCCTCGGCGCCTCTGGTGGGCTGCAGGGTGGATTCTCCACGGCCGGTTCGCTGGGTGGCGGCGTTGTGCCCCACTCCCAGCCCTACCACTTGGGACTCAGCTCAATGGTGAGTATTGTATAAGAGCGCCGTATAAGAGTGGGCGTTCATAAGAGCGAGTATAAGAATTTCCGATACTAATACTGTCTTCCTCTCTCTCTCTCTCTCTCTCTCTCTCCGTTTCTTTGTCTCCCTTCTATTGCACCTGCAGGGCACTTGGCGCACTGACTACACGTGATGGAGCGGGAACAATCTGAACAACAATTTGTTCAGTTAAAGGAGCGCCTTTCCGACTATCCCAAACACAATGCCAAACTGAGGACTCTCCACACAGACACTTGACCAGCCGCCGCTTGGCCAGGGGGCCCACATCAGGAGCAGGACCCACACCAGGAGAAGTACCCACACAAGAAGCAGTTCCCATACCAGGAGCAGATCTTAAGCTGATCCTTGGCCGCTGCTCCTGTTGTTGCCACTGCTGAGTGCAACTTTGTTTTCTTGTTCTTCTTCCTGTCCTTTACTGCTACTGCTTCTGCGTCCCCGCCTGCGCCTGCGTCCGCGTCCGCGTCCGCGTCGGCGTCCGCATCTGCTTCAGCGCCGGTCAAGTGCTGGTTATTCCTAATTGTAAACATTGCGTGCAATTTTTAATTATTTAAGTTTTCGACGTCGCCAGCAGCTAAGAAAAGCAAAAACAACAACAACAACAAAAACAATAACAAATATAAAAATGAAAAAGCCCATTAAAATTAATTAAAGGGCCGCACATATTATTTTTATTGCTCTTCTGTGTGTGACTGTGTGTGCGACTGTATGCGTGTGAGTGACTGTAAGTGTGTGAGTGTGTGTGTGTGTGTGTGTGTGTGTGTGTATGAATTGTTTGTTTCTTTTTATATTTTTCGCTTAATTAATTTAATTTCTCAAACGCAAATTCGGCGTATTAATTGTGCTTTATGAACTGCCATAAAATCAACAGCAAAGTAAAAAAAAACCTAAACAATCCCGACAAACGGAATTTCATAAATAATACACACACATACACACACACACATAAATAAATATTTATATTTATATATATATGTGTGTGAGTGTGTGTGTGTGTTCATGTACATTGTGTACAAGAGAGAAGGAGAGCAGAGAAAACATCAATGAGAAGCACGAAGAAACTAATGAAATATAAACATAAATATTAACTAAATTTAAAGCACGTCCAAAACAAAATGAAAGCAAAAGTAAATAAAAAAAAAACACACAAAAAAAGCAAAAACATAGAAAAAAGTTAGAAATGTTTTTGTATTCAAATTAAAAGGAAATACAAAGAGGTTTGTCCTAAATTAAAATGCGATTGTAAATTGCAGAAATCTTTAATCTGTAAATTAGTTAAATTATTAGACATTAAACAAACAGACGTGATAAACAAAAAGAAAGCATAAACATTAAATATAAATATTTAAACAATTTAACAATTGTAAAATACACTGAGAAAAAAAAAACCTATCTAAAAATGGGAAAAAACAAACAAAACAAAACAAAACAAAACAAAACAAAAGTCAAATGAGCCGCAATGTATGTATATAATTTTAATCTAAATACAAATACATATACACACAGCCTAACACACACACACACCCGTACACAAGCGCACGCATATACATATAGATGTGTACATATGTATATGTTCAATGTTTAAGTCTTAAATAAACTATAAATACGTTTAAATCAATTCAATGTTAATGGAAATTTGTATAAAAACTAAAACAAAAACAAAAACAAAAACAACAACAACAACAAAGCAAAGCAAAGCAAACACACAAAACATTTGTTAGCAACTTTTGTATAATTTTAGCAAAAAGTATTTATAAACAAAAACAACAACAACAAAAACCCTATGATAGCCGCCTAATTTCAGTGTAAATAAAATACAAATTTAGTGTTAAACTTAATTTATGTTTGAGGTATATATATATATATGTATGCACATGTATGAGTATGTGTATGCATGTGTATATCCAGACACACACATATATATGTACATATATAAACCTACTTATAGACCCGTAATGATATATCTATGTTGTAAGCATATGCGATAAATGTATTGTAATTGGCCATATTGATAGTTGAATATATTTAAAAGAAAAGTAAAACAAACAAACAAACAAACAACAACAACAACAACAAAACATATGTTTATTTAAATTTAAAGGCAATCACCAGAAAACATATATATACGAAAAATCAAGAAAAAGAAAAAAAACAACAAAAAATAAATAAAAAATAATTTATGAAAAAGAAAAATTCAAATGAAATTTTTTTTTTACCAAGTGCTTCTAATTGTGTGCACAGAATTGTCGAACGGTAAATGACGCCCAGAAATATTTTGATTAATTGCCGTCCGATGATTGGGCAGAAAGTCGGAAATCGAAATCGGTTTATAAAGACCTCAATGGGGTATTTGGGCATTGCCTATGAATTGCCCTTTAAATTTCGATGCGTCGCCGTCAATACAAAACGTGCGCCCGTAGGTGTTTCCCCTGCGTTCTGAGCGTCTTTTGGCCATTTGTTATGCAGCGCGTTTGTTCTCGTATTGAACTCATGAATTATGAGCCGAAGTCACAAATTCTTGTACTGAGGCGTGAAATGGCATGTTAATTTATTGGTACCAGCAACAGCAACAGCAACAGCAACACCAGCAACAATACCAGTAACAGCAACAACAACAACAACAACAACAATACCAGTAACAACAACAACAGCAACAACAATTACAATAACAGCTACAGCGGTAACAACATCAATAAAACCAACAACGTACTTTGCCTAAGTTCGTTGCCTAAGTCTTTTGTTTTTATGAGCACAACCACAAAGACCAAAGACCGCGCATCTAAGTGGATTCACATAAGCTAATGCGTCTTATGGGCCAAGTTATGAGTACTTAAGAGCTGGACTGCTCACTGGTCGCTCTCGGTTTATGGCCATGGCGCTAATTAATGGACAGCGCGTGTCTGGCGGCCATAAAGCGGCTTCCAGCTAGGCAAATTTTTTATGATTGCCAATTCGCCAATTCGCCAGCTCGCTGATTCGCTGTTTCGCTGTTTTGCTGGCACGTTTGATGGCCGACATATCGATGCAATTATTTGTCACCTGGCATCCGCTTCCGCTGCACCTTGTGCCACATGCAACACATACTGCACATCATATGCATCCACTTAAGGGGTTGGGAACCACATGTAGCCATATCATTTACACAATAAATATTGTATATTGTATATAATAACAATTAGGCAATTGCTTTGCATGCTTATCACTTGGAGCGCATCTTTTGGCCCGTGACAATTAAGTGCACGTTAAGGGCAGCCAAGCACATCCAAAGATATGGCCGCTATATAATCCACAGATCCACCATTAATACAATCACTTCGCTTGTTCCAGAATTTTCTGTTCTCATTGTTCCAAGTGCAGCATCACATGGAATCTGCACAGGTGGAAAAAAAAAAAAATATATATATATAAATCCCATGTCCCGGAGTAATTTTCATTCAGGAAAACATGTGACAAAGTTTCAGACTGGACACGCCCATAATTGCCATATAATTACATTGTAATTCGGCTGTAATAAATAAGTCGCAGCCATTGCCGTGCAATTAACTCTTAATAATCACGAATGCCTAAATTTAGAAAACTATCCATGAAATTATTTGAGCGTTTAACTGTCGCACATATGGAGTGTCCCCACCCAACAGCCACTCACCCACACCCCCAGTGCCCCTCCCTATGAGGCACACGGCGATCAATGCATTACAAATGACTAGCCATTGGCTGCTCATATAAATCAGTTAATCAGCATCTGCGATAAGCAATGGAAAACATTTACATATGCCTGGGAAACGCCGAAGCCATCATCGGACACGCATCTGACCATAACCACCGCCATATACTAAAGCCATGCCCATAACCATACCCATAACCATAACTCCAATTCCAAATCCAATTCCAATTCCAAACTCCAAACACTGCCCAGACGAGGAACAAACAAAATATGAGCATAAATCAATGGCCCAATGCGAGTGGCCAACACACCGAGTCACAAATATTGGGCCAATGCATTAACTAATTAGTGGATAGACCAACAGTCGAGAGCCGAAGGAGCGAGGGTTGGGTGAAGTGGAAGGAGCGGGGGAACGAGCTCAGAAACGGGACATACCTCATTGGCCGACATTTCGATTATTTTGGGTTCTGCCGCTTATCAGATGCTGAATTTGGTAGCAATTCGATTGTTGCCGTCATACAATCGCCCCCACCACCTTCTGGCCCCCGCCATGGCAGGGGTATCCAAGCTGATCAAGTGAATTATTTTCCCCATACGTTTACCAATATTAAAAGCGGAAAATATTTCAAATTACACTCAAAGCAGTCATTCAGTTACACAGGAAAAATGAAAAGGTATTAAAGGAAAACATTAAAAAGGATTTACAGAAACAGAATCCTAACTAGGATACAAGCAGGGGTGTTATTTTGAAACTTACTTTGAATATTCGGAGACTTTGGATATGCACTGTACATAAGTAGTACCATGAGAGGTACAAGGGTCTTTCCATTTTTGGACTCTATTTATTTTAATATTTCTCCAAAGGATCTTAAGATTGTCTTTGCTTTTATAATAAATAAATTAACTAAGAAGCAATAAGAAGGTTTTCCAAATATTATTTTTAGGTTTATAAACTAAGCTCTGAATATCGCATTAATTTAAATGGCAAATGGAAAGTATATAGATATTATATATTTAGAGTTCTGTGGGATATAAATATTATATATTTAGAGTTATGTAGGATATTTCTAGCATATGTATTATAGTATATTATTATATAAATAATAATTTTTAAAAATGTTCACAAGAATATTATAATATAATAAATAAAACAAAGAAGTCTCTGTTTATTAATTTATTTTTTATTCGAGTAATAAGAGAATATGGAAAAATAATCAAAGTTAGTAAATATTATAACTAGTATATATACTACTAATATTTAAAGGTATTATTACGATTGAAGTAAGAGACTTTAAGATGTATGGATGGTTTTTTGAGATGCGTTTCTTGAATAAGAGAACTTGAGATTTTGCAAAGGAAATTATCAAGGACATGAAATACACAATCCCTTAAAGCAACGAGACTGAAAAATTAAAAACTATAATCCATTTTATTTATTTTATTATTTTTTTTTATTTGTTATTTATTTATATTTTATTTATTTTATTTTGAATTATTTTTTTTATTCTTAATGGTAATTTATATATTAAAATTAAATTAATTGTTATTTATTTATATCTATATTTATAAATAATTTATATATTAAAATTTAATTATTTTTCTATATAAGGTATAATTTTTTAAGTATTGCTATTGTTTTTTTTTAAATAAAATTTCTTATAAATATTACACATTTATTTATTAAAATTAAATTTAATTTAAACTAATTATAATATTATTATCAATACAAATAAAAAATTTTGAAATGATGTGGTTGAAAAAAGTCGGAGAAATATAAAAAAAGATCGATTACTAAAAAAGTCCAAAACATAAATTCGATTAAATTTTTTTTTGGTTTTAAAATGAATATTGTTAATAATAATAATAATTATTATTATTACTAATCGCAACAATAATTAAATTTGTTCGGAGAACTGAATACCAGGAAATAAAATCAAAGGTTACAAAATTTTAGACACTCTTAAATTTTAAAATATTCACAACTGAATAAACACGTTCGAAGCTCTATTTGAGTTTGGACGAAGGGCGGGTGAATCCAACACTATGTAAAATATCGAACTATATAGATCGGGACTGGGATATCCATATCTTTGTATATTTGATTCCATTTGAGTGGAAGCCCGCGAAGTATGGGGCACAAATATTTGGTCATGCATTAACTAATTAGTGGCACTGGCAACAAAGTTACGATAACATTGGGGCCTTCGGTGGCTTGGCTCCTGGGCCTACACATTTTTAATCCTCTTTGCCCCGCCCCCGACTGACTGTTCCCTCGCCATTCCAGGGGCATGGTTTTGTGCGCTCGTGCGTTTTGCTGGCTGCAAGTTTATCTGATTGGAAGTGTATGACCAACAATGGCGACACATACCAAACGGCCACGCATACAGTGACACACACACACACACACACGGACACACACATACACAAAGGGACACACTGTGTTACAGATAGTGGGACAAACAAACAAATGCTTCTTTAGATGATTAACAGCGATAGCCACTGTGTCCGTTGGACCATTGATTCAATGAATACATCGATACATTTGTTAGATTTAAATGGATTTTAATATAGCCCGACGCCCCAGCCGACGCCTCGGCTGCACTCCAATTTAATTAGCCCGTTGGTCTAGATGGCAGCCCTGGCCATAATCTCAAAAGCCATTACACAAATACATACACATATTATATACATATATATATTATATATATACATATATATATACAATATATATATATATATATATATATATAGATATATATATTTGGATATATATAGCGATTTATCAGCCTGCACATCGTTGAAAAGCTCATCAATGCAGTTAGCCAGGCAGCTGTTAAATGTAATTGCTTCTCTCTAAATGTTTGCTTGTGTGTGTGTGTGTGTGTGTTGACTGTGCGTGTGTGTGAGTTGTGTTAAAATGCCTGTGTATGTGTGTGGTTGTTTTTCTATTCATTAATTTTACAATGACAGCCACAATTTCAATTAAATTTCAGTTAAAATGGTTACACACACACACACACACACACCTACACACACAAACAGACACCTACACACACCCACAGTTTCGGTAGGTGGCTTGCGATTGGCCACTGGCGATAGTGAGTATGCAATAACAGCCTCAGCTCCTCGTTCTAATTAGAATTATCCTAATGAAATTAAATTGCAAATTGCTTATGTATGGCCGTGTTTATGTATGTGTGTGTGTGAGTGTGTAATATTAATTATATAAATTGCCATCGCAATGGCATATGCGAGCTGTTATGCAATTTCAATATTGCATTACGCATGCAATTTGAGCTGCGTCATAATTCGCTTTAGATTCTGATTAACCAAATGGAACTCCGGGCAGCAAACGAATTCATTTCTCAGTTAATTTGATTGAATTAGGCATATGTCCTGGTCCACCAGAGACGGACAGGAAGACAGGAAGACAGGCAAGCAGGCAGACAGGAAGACAGGACACACAGGCAGACAGAGGGGCAGACAGAGGGGCAGTCAGAGGGGCAGACAGAGGGGCAGACAGAGGGGCAGACAGAGGGGCAGACAGAGGGGCAGACAGAGGGGCAGTCAGAGGGGCAGACAGAGGGGCAGACAGAGGGGCAGACAGAGGGGCAGACAGACAGATGGTCAGAGGGGCAGACAGAGAGATGGTCAGACAGTCGAGCAGCCAATTGGCCATTTGAGCTGCCTGTTATGGCCAATCCCTAGGCTATTCTCTTGGCCATATCAAATGCCTAATGGCAACGACCACGTCAATTCGTGGCATATTAAATAGCAAAATTGGCATTGGCAATTGCACAGATATTAGTTTCGATGTTCGTTGTTGTTGTTGTTGCTTGTTCTTGGTTGCTGGTTGCTGGTTGCCATGTAGGCCTACGTTGTGGCTATCATCATGAGGCTGGAACTGCAGCTGAAGCTGGAGTAGGCCTATCTCTGAGTGCGATCAATTTGTCGCTTGATTGTGTGCATTTTTGCATGGCTCCAAGCCTTAAGGCTCAAGGCTCGAGGCTTGAGGCTTGAGGCTCGAGGCTGTGGGCTCCGGTCTCGGGGCTCGGGACTCGAGGCTGGACCATGTTTTGGCTTAGCTGTTGACAACGCATTGGCCATATTTGTGTATTATTGTTATAAGGCGGCCAGCAAATATGACAAAGGCACATAAATTCGGTAGCCCACAGTTTGCCTCCAACTCGGAGGCACATAAATAAGCGGCAGCAACAGCAGCAGCAGCAGCAGACGCAGCCGCAGCAACACAAAACTCAGCTCAAAAGTTGCCCGTTTGTCTGGCAACTGAGTTGTGTCGTCATTGCCAACAGCAACAACATCAGCAGCAGTAACAACAACAACAACAACAACAATGACAACAACAACAACATTGGTAAAGTGTCAAATTTCACGCAACATGATGCGCTAAATGTTGCCAGCAACTGTGCAACACTTTGTGGCGCGCTTTGTCTGCGTTTGTTCGCCTGTTGCTGCTGCTGCTGCTGCTGCGTTTGCTCTGTTCACTGTGTGCCCAAACCGGACTCGAGCCTGGCGAGTCCTTCTTCAACTGCAGTTGCATGTTTATTGTAAATATTATGAAATGTTGATACCCCTGATATCTGTTTGCTCCCCTCCGCAGCTGCTGCTCCTTCTGCTACTAGTGCTCCTTCTGCTGCTCCGGCTGCTGCCGCTACTCCTGCTACTCCTGCTACTCCTACTGCTCGTCTGGCAATTTATTGATGCAACACGATAAACGCGCCTCCAGCATGAAGTTCGCATCGTTCCAACATCCAACATGCATCCGTGCAACAACAACTGACCGGAGCATCCGTGGCATGTGTGCAGCTCCAACTGCCAAAGCCTGGCAAAGGGCATAAATAACATTTTCTCAGAAATTAAGCCAACGAATTATTGTTTTCGACATCGTTTCTGTTGTAATTACCTGGGCCAGGTGATAGCCATGCAACACCTTGGAAGGGTGTAAAACAGATTTGATTAGATTCCGATACCGTGGGCAACACGTTTACTTTCGTCATCATTAGAGCAGCACCAGCAGCAACAGTTGCAACTCCGACGACTATAGCAACAATTGCAACAACAATTGCAACAACAATTACAACAACAATTACAACAACAACAATTACAACAACAACAGCAGCGATTGCATTTGACAGGCGATAAGTGGCCCGATCAGCTTCATCCACTCTATCCCGTTCAGATCTGTGATCCAGCTCTGGCTCTGGCTCCATCTCCGGGTCCAAGTCATGTGAAACAATAGCAAGCGCGTAGTTGGTGTGCATTTTTTTAGATCTCGCTCCATCCTGCGGCTCTTGGACCGTGGACAACATTAACCTGTTAACCCAAACTGACGGCAACCAAGTCCCCAAGCAACAGCGGCCGTTGGTGTCGCCTACTTTTTGGAACTCGGCTTGACTGTTAGCCGGTTGGCCATTTGGCCATTTGGCCGCGCGGTCGCTTGGCCACTTGGCTGGCTGGCTGGCTGGCTGGCTGGCTGGCTGGCTGGCTGACTGGTTGACTGGCTCGCTGGCCAGTTACTGGTGCAGTGCATGAATAATGCGCGCCCACAGCTCAATAAATTTTCACTCTTTTCGCCAAAGATCGGGTCGAGTGGCAGCTGGAGCCGCACCGCAGCCTCACCAGCGATACCAGAAATTCACACATCTTGTAGAGGTCCAGGTGGGAAGGAGGAGAGGGGGGCGAGCGGTTGGACACTGGCAACGAGCACACACAGAGCGCACACACAGCGCACCACTCGACGCCACAGCAGGGAGGAGCTCGGCTCGGATGATTCATTTGAGCAGCTCGATAACTGCACAGAAATGATACGAAAACCATTTAAAGGAATTCTCCCCAGTTAGAAGACCAGACACGATCGTGGGCCATGTCCCAAACAGAGTCACAAACGTTGAACATTAAACGCAAGCATCGCAGACTGCTTGGGGTCTCTTTCGGCTGTCCCCCTGCTCCTGCTCCTGCTCCTGTTCCTGCTGCTGCACCTACCACTGCTCCTTCTACTGTTCCTTTGGCACTGCTGTGACTTCGACAACTTCTACTTCTGTGCTCTCTTCCCCAAGGCGGATCCCGGTTGCATTCCCGCAGTCGCGCATTCCCGCAGTCCTGCAGTTGCATTGCGATTTCATTTCCTCTTCGAGAAGATCTCTCCACGACCGCCCCCTAGCTTACATCCTCACCCTCACCCAACCCCTGTGCCCTCTACGCGTCCACAATTGTCGAAAGATTAGACTTGCTGTAATTCCACGGCTGCGACTTGCTACGCCGATTGCCCGCCACGAAGCCAAACCACACAGACGAAGGCAAAGACGAAGACGAAGATGAAGACGAAGACGAAGACGAAGACGAAGGCAAAGACGAAGACGAAGACGATCCGCTTGATTTCGAGCTTATCACGTTCACAGGAGACTTCCAGACGCTGCCAGTCACTGGCGATGTTTACACGTTGCGGCGTATCGCGATTTGTAGTACTAACAAAAGATCGTTTAACCGACGACGTGTAAAGTTGATGTGCCGATGAGAAGAAGAAGAAGAAGAATAAAAATAAAACCTGATTCTTCTAACGATCTCATAAATTTTTTAATGATATGTAAATTTGTTTTGACACACGCAACGTCAGAGAACAAAGCACACACACGCACACACACACACACATGCACTTAAACATGTGTAAGAATTTGTGGATATTAATAGAACTAGCTTGTAGTCGCTTATGTTAAATAATATATAACAGTAAATGATTTTTACTGGTCCTGTGGCGCAATGGATAACGCGTCTGACTACGGATCAGAAGATTCCAGGTTCGACTCCTGGCAGGATCGGCGTTAATATAACTTTTTTCCAAATTTTATAATTTATATTAAATTATAGAAACATCAATTTATTGCATTTATTATTATTACAGTTATTATTAAGCTAAATAGTCAGAAATAATAAGCACAGCCATGTTGTACATAATCCTCCATTTGATTGCTTCATTGTCTATTTTAATTAATTTGAAGTCAATGCATTTCAAATCACAGCTGTATTTTTTATACAATATTTAATTGCACATATTTTTTTTTTATTTTTAATTATTTTTTCTCTATTTTTTTCTATTGAACTCGCGTCTATTACGTGGAGCTCTCGATGCTGATATTTACCGCAAGTGACAAGTGATAAGCGACGCTCACTCGCAATCTCATCTCTCGTCTAACTGTTTTTTGCAAGCCTTGCGAAATTGGGGTCTATTTAAAAGTAGCCATAATCGGGGTATGAATGACTATATCCTTTTGTTTTTTTTCCTATATTTATGGATGCAACGGCCTCCGTGGCGCAATGGTTAGCGCGTTCGGCTGTTAACCGAAAGGTTGGTGGTTCGAGTCCACCCGGGGGCGTGGCTTTACATTTTTGCCATTTTTTTTAATTCCCTCGGATTAAACTTGTAACATTTCTGTTTTAATTAAATTGCATTTTTAGACATTAAAACGCAATGAAATAAGCCAGAGAATTAAAACTTCAATTTTGAGGTATTTATTAAATAAAATAATATAATTATTATTATTGATTTTATTTTATTTTGTCATTTTTATATAATAATTATTATTCATTAGTGGCTGGAATAAATTGGCCTTTTCTTTTAAAGCCTTCATTAGTTTTCTCGTTTACTGTCATCGTGTAAACCGCCTGGGCCAGCGATTGGTGGTGTCTGTGTGTCTATGTGTGTCTAACAATGGCCACCACAATGGCAGCGGGGCAACCTCATAGCAACCTGGCTGCAACTGTGCTCCATCGCTGCTCTGTGGTGCTTTGGTTAGTTACTTAGTTGGGTCCCATCTGGGAATGGCAACCGCGGGGGGATCATCACCGCGCCCCCAACGCTCGTTCGTTCGTTCGGCTGGTGCATTGCATAAGAGAAATATTTGTGCAATTTGATTTCGCAGAATTGCGAATTCGTTGGAATGAATTCCCGATGCCGTCCTCCATTCCCCCACGCCCCTCTCGCCCATCCATCCATCGTCTTTTCCCTTATGCCTGACACGCCCCTTATCCCGCCTTCAGCCTTGCCACGCGGCTTATGCGCATTATGATTATGATGATACCAACCGATGTTGTCGTTGTTGTTGTTGTTGTTGTTGTTGTTGCTTTTGTTGTTGTTGCTTTTGTAGTGTAGTCTGTGTGTTGTTTTCGCCTTGTTTGCTGGTTTGTTAGCCACTCGCTGCGATTATTGTTGAAATTCTATGCAGTTGCCGAAGTCATGACCACAGACACAGCAATGGCAACGGCGGCAAAAGAAAAACTAAGGGAAATTCTGTGAAAAACTTATGCGGCGTGCGCTCATCGCGCCCCTGGGACTCTCCTTGCCGCCACCTCGGCCTAGTCGAGAGCCTGATTCGTAGCCTGAGCCGCTGCAGATCAACATGCCCAGATTGTGTTTGCAATCATTACAGCTGGCGATGATTGCCAACGACCACGACGCGGCGACCCACTGTGGATCAGCACAACCTCAACCACCACCACCACCACCACCATTACCATCGTCGCCGTCGTCGCCGTCGTCGTCGTCTGCGTGTCTGTTGTTGTCGGTGGGTGCCGATTTGTTTTGATTGGGTGGCATACAATTTGTTCAAAATGTCGCCCTCCCCCCACCCCCTCCCCCTTTCCACCTTCGTCCCAATTCCCAGGTAGCAGCAAATAATGCTCTGTCTGTAATTTAAATGTAAAAACCAGCTGAAAAGTCATTAGCAATGGCGAACGGAGAACATTTAAAATACCATTATGACAAATACATTTTAGTAGGACTGACGGGGATGGGGACGGTGGCGGGGGTGGGTGCGGGTGCGGGACAGGTAATGGTAGTCAGGGATATAGAATGTTGCAACCGGATAGACTTTACACCCTCGTAAAGTCAGCACACACAGACACACACACACACACACACAGACGCATGTGTCTCATGTAATTTAAATGCAAGTGTAGGACTCAGACTCAAGGTCTACGCGACAATTTAGCCAAATGGAAACCCAAACTCAGGCCGGGGGCGGGGGCTGCACACGAAATGAAATGGAAAACGTGGACACACACAAAAAAGTATATTTTTACCGAACGCAAACCTAACCCAAGCACATACTCACACCCATACCCCTACCCCCACCCATACCCATACCCATACCCCTACCCCTACCCCTACCCATACACATACCCCTACCCATACCCATACCCCCACCCATACCCCTACATATACCCCGACCCATACCCCTACCCATACTCACACCCATACCCATAGTCATACCCATAGCCATACTCATACCCTGATCGGAGCCCAAACCCAGTAAACTGACCAGAGCGAGTGGCTGCCTGTGCTGGCCTGGTCCCCGGCTAGCAAAATGAGGCGCTTATCTAAATCTTCATAGTTGGCTAAACGCGGCCTTTTGCGCCTCCGCTTCGTATGCTGCTTCTCTTGCTCGGTACTTGGCTCTCAGCTCTTGGCTTGCAGCTCTTGGCTCTTGGCTCTTGGCTCTTAGCCGTTGACTGTTCACTGTCCACTGTTGGCTTTGGGCCGCGTTCTTTTTATTCTCGTTTTTTGTTCGTTTTTAATTGCAGCCGAAACGTGAGCGAAATGTTACCAAAAATGCAATTGCCAGTTGTGCTGCGTTTTTGGTCATTCCTTGGGCTAGTTAATCGCGCGCATTCGTGCAGCATTCCTTTGGGCCAGACCCCGCCACAGACCCCTTAACCAACCACTCACCCCCGACCCCTCTACCCCGCTGTAAGTCCCCCTCGCAACGAGCGCGTGAACAAAGCCTTGCCTGCCCTTGTCATCGGAACATGTAATTATGCCACTTTGTGTCAGGTTTGACCCAAAACTCATTTACAACACTCCAGGCACCATCCCTAGGGTTGGGGGCACTCTTCAAGAAGACCAACCCAAAGCTGCAAATAATCTATTACAATCAATTAAAATTTAGTTGACATTTAAGCATCTGCGGTATCTTTTTCTATGGGGGCGTTTTGGTATTTTGTGTACTTCAATTTATAATATTTATTTATTATTATATTAATACTTAAATGTACAAGCTATAATATATATTAACTGGATATTTAACTGCTTTAATTGATTCTATTTAAAATTTAACTACTCAGCAGTAAAAACTTATATCAATTATTATTGACGCATTAAATTGCTTATATTAATTTATAATTTATTAATAGCTGAGTTACTCATTTATTTAATTTATAATTTAACTTTAATTTATTTATTTATATTTTTTTTATAATTTGCATATTCCATTTTTTAATCTTAGTTTAGTACTTCGGCATTTAAAATGACTTTTATCAATTTACCTATAATTTATTTACTTAAGTGTTTAGTTTTTGTTTATTTATTGTTATTATTATTATTATTATTTATATTATTATTATTATTGTTATATTTATATACAATTATTATTATTATATACAAAAGCATTTAATTATAGCTACCAAATGAGAATTATAACTAATTTTCTAATATCAGTAGGTTTCCCTGTGTTTCATGTTTGTTGCTTGGGAACATCGGCTAGCAACATGTTGCTGGCTGGAAATGTTGCCGGTTATTAGCAACTGCATAATTGTCGCCTTACGTGCGGATGTCACATTCAGGCCCTAAAATGCTGTCATTCTCAATGCACAACATGACAATTAAATGGGCGACTGAACCTTTACAACATGCAACTTGCAAAATCTGCTTTTATCTGTTGCAGTTGCAGTCGCGGTCGCAGTCGCAGTTTGGAGTTGGAGTTGGAGTTGCATTTGTGGCTGCCACTGCTGCTGTCGCCAGGCCAATCTTGGCAATGCCCTTAATTAGACCAGTTATGGGCCATAAAAACCTTACTTATGCTGCATGCGCTGTGTCTCACGCGATACTCATCTCTCTCACTCTTAACTAACTACTTAGTTGCTGCATTTATTGCCGCCGGCTGCTGGGAGCTAACCCCTCATCGGGAACCCTTCTAAAGCCCCATCCCCATTTGGGGCAATCCTCAAAAATTGCCAACTCAATTTCATGGCTGAACGAACGGAAAATTGCCAAATCAACAAAATAGCCAAGAAAATAAATAGCCAAACTCAGGGCATAAATCCAGGGCAAGCAAATTGTGGATCAGTCGACCAATTCCATGTGGCTGAAGGCAACCAACTGTCCTTTGGCTGTCCAGCTGTCCAGTTGTCCAGTTGCGAGTGTCCAGCTTTCAGTTTGGCGATAAACAAACATAAAACTTGTCGTTGTCGTTGTCGTCGTCGCACAGTTCAGCTGGCACAATTCTTATTTATTTAGCTACAGCGTGTAGATAGATGCGGACACGCCCAGCGCCCAACGCCCCAACACACACCGCCCTCAATCCGCTCAATCCGCACAATCCCACGCCCACTCAAGACAACGCCAATGCGCAATTGAAAAATAAATGCGGCTAAAACCTTTTCCCATCCAATGACAAAAATTGTGTTTTATTGGACGGGATTAGTGGAAGGATATGGAAGGGCAGGTCGAACCCTTTCGGGCCACCGAAGATAATGGACAACGGTCAACGGGTAGATGGAACATGGCAGATGAAAGTTGGTAGTTGGTAGCTGGAAGTTGGAAGATCGGGCGGCCAAGGGATTGGGGTCAAAGGGTTTGCCGTTAGCAATTTATTTACACGTGCCTTGGCTCTAAGGATTTGCCTGCGCTTTCGATGATTCGATTTGATGCGATTTTTTACGGCGCATCGTAAACTTCGACTGCCCGAAATCAATTTTCGAAACTCCCGTACAGCGTCTAAGCGGCTCCCAGCGCTAAGCTGCAATTAAGGCCTGAGATTTATGCGTCCACCTTGAGTGGCCGCGTCCACTGGTAGCCACTATCTGCGGCAGCCATAAGGCAGCCCCCAGCTCGCAGGCAGCCTCCGCGCGGCGGCAAGTGCAAAAATTGTATCTCACACTTAACTTGCTGACAATTAAAACCACATTTAGATGCGAATCGGCGCCATATCAGAAATCAATTAAAATTTATGTGCGGCCATTAATTTCATAGCTGTTATTAAGTTTTTTCCTTTCTGCATTTTTTTTTCCACGCACCCCACAAAATGCGAAAAGCGGATCAATTGCCCAAAAGATCAATTGGCAATTGACAAACAAAAAAAAAAAAAAAAGCAAATAATAGAAATTAAAATTAAGGGAGAGGCGAATCAAAGAATCACACAATTGCATTGGGCAATTGCAACCACTTGAAAGCCGCTCAGGACATTAGCCAATCAGCTGGAAAATCGCTCGGCAAATCAATGCGAGCCACAAATCCGAGACTTTTCTGCGCTCTCGCATTTCGCATTTCGCATTTGGCATTTCGCAGTGAAGCGCAAAACGAGGAATTGCATTAATCCTTCAAAGGCGATGCGACTTAGGACTCTGTTTGCCAGGATGCAGTCCCAACAATCCTAATCTTTGCTCTTTGTGTGTATTTGTGGCATTTCTAGTTGCCGCTCCGCTTCATTCGTTGTGGCATTTAATTGCATTTGCCGTTGACGCTCCTGATGCTCCTGCCGCTCCTGACGCTGATGTGTGTGCAACATTTTGTTTGACACTGCAACATGATGCACCTTGCGGCCAGCACCTTTTTGGCGGCACGCGCTGCATTTTTATTGCTTCATCAGCATCGCTTGCGTAATAGCCGCAGGCAACAAACACACACACACACACACACACATACTCATACAGACTCACACAAATATAGCCGATGCCACGAGGCCTCTTGACAGGTGCAATTCCGTGCGAGCCAAATTCGAAACTGAAATTTGTAATTCATGTTTCCGCAGCGTGCCAACAACAACAACAACACAGCAGCAGCAGCAACAACAACAATAACAACAACACAGCAGCAGCAACAACAACATCAGTTGTAGATACAAGAGGCAAGAACAGTTAAGCAACATTGAATATAAATAACAAACATAAATGAGTCGCATTTCATGCCCGTCTCTCCCCTCCTTCGGGAAAGAAGAGAAAATTTATTTTAATTGCCGCTGATAAGAGATAAATTAATTGAAATATTAAGATAAGATAACTGGATTAGTGCGTCGAACTTCTCAAGGCTAAATAGTTCATGTTACAATGTCCTGCGACACATCCTTTCCATCCAACGCTTTTATAAAATACCCCAATTTTATGCGGTAAACCTCACAAATATTTAACTTCTTCTTTAACAGCTGTGAAAATATGGCAATTGAGGACTTTTAGATTTTGTATTTAATTTTTAATATATTTTAATATTTAATTTGTTTAATAATATATATTTTAAGCTAAAATCCCACATGGTACTTTTATGGAGGGCAAAGTTAATGGAACACAATATAAATTTTTCATTAGGCGCTTGGATCATTCTGGCATATTTTTTCAGGCAACATTAATGAAGAAAAATAGTAAAAAAAAACAATATTTTATTTTGATAAATTTTATTATTTATTATTAATTAATTTTTTATAAGTAAAGGAAGTTTCAGCAATATCTTAAAACTAAGCTCCAGGGTTGTAACTCGATGGCTTGAGAGCTTCTTAGTAATAGATCATTTTGGGGGCATTTATCATCTGGCAGCGAGTCGCTTCCCTTTTTATTAAATAAAAATAAAATAAAGATTGAAAAATACTTTCTGATTTGTTAAAAGAAAATATAATTATTTTAGAATAATTTAAATATATAATTATTCTTAATATTTATTATTTAAATCCTCTGACTCATTTAAGATGCAGGACCATTGATAGGCTTGGGATTTATTTGAGCTGTAATAGTAGGCCTTATAAAATGAAAAATTCAAAAATGAAAAAAATAGAATTTAAATTAATTAAAATTTTAATTTTCTTATATAATTATAGTATTATTAATATAAATATAAGTTCTTTAAAATCTTATACCATTCGCTGCAGAAATGCAACGTCACAGGAAAGTCAATTAATCAGTATCGGGAAGGCTTTTAAATTATATTATATTATAATAATATTTAAATATACATATCTGTAAAGTAATTTAAAAAAATATAAATAATAATAATTTATTTAAATATAATTACTAATTATTAATTAGACATTATACTGAATGGTAACCTGAGACTCGTCAGGCTTGTCGAGCCTGAGAGTGTATCGAATTGTTGGTTGTCTTCACGCGATCGAACAGGAAAAGAAGACAGCAATCTTGCTGGGGATGGTATCGGGATATCGAGCAGAGTTCCAGTTTCCTAGACAAGTGGTCAACTCGCCGCTGATTGGCCAAAAGGCGGAGCCAACGTGAAGCGAGTTGTGCGCATAAATTATGGCATTAGGCTAGCGCCTCGGATTGGTGCAGCTGCGGCTTCTGTACCAAGTGCAGCATCCAAGACAAGATCTGGGCTCCCAAGCAGGTTTTCTGCAGCACCAGTTTCACACACAATCTCAGTCGCAGTCGCAGTCGCAGTGGCAGTGGTAGTCACAGTCACAGTTACAGTCACAGTCACAGTTACAGTTACGGTCGCAAATCGCTGTTGCAGTCGCAGTAACAAGATTTGAGCTGGCGTTCAAATTAGTTGGTGGCATTGCTTGTTGACATGTTTATTACCATTAAGAAGGAACAGGAGCTGGTGAGGGGGGCTCAGGAGGGGGACAGTCGATGGGGAATTGGTCTTCGTGTCTTTTGAGGATTGTAGAAATAAATTGAAATGGACGCCAAGATGGGGATATGTACAATAGAAATTCAATTAAAATTGACATTTTTCCGATGAACCTATGCAAATGCAATGGCAGCAACAGCAACAGCAACAGCAACAGCAACAGCAACAACAACATCAACAGCAACAACATCAATAACTTCTACGAAGCTCGAACCGAACATGACAATCGGTAGTCCATCAGGCGTCCTCAGCATATTTATGGCCAATAGCAAAAATTTATGATTATAAATTTTATAATGTAACAAATGGCACGTCGTCGTCGTCGTCGTCAAGGAGGGACGGGACCAAGCAACATGGATAAGTCGATCGATCGATGGATGGGGACGGGCGGACAATCCTCCATTGGCTGCCCGTGTACGTGTACATGTGCATGTACATGTACATGTACGTGTACCTGGGACCTGGACTGCCCTGGACTTGCAGTGCATTCAACTCTTGCTCTGCATCGATAACAAAAGCAATTTGTTAAGGAAAGGAAATCCCACCAAAGTATGTGAAAATAATAACAGACAGCCCAAAAAACAACAACACATAAAACATAACAACTGCCGAGCAAAAAAAAAAGAGAAAAAAAAAAAATAAATAAAAAAAATAATAAAAAAAATAATAAAAAAATGAGAATTTTTTAAAACGTTGCGATATTAAAGTAGCCTAAAGCAGCTTGATTAATTTTATGAGCGATCAGCCGTTAAGTTCAGCGCACATGAAACTCTTTCCAAGCGATATTAATCTAGCATTAAGCATACGCCCCGTGAACGTAGCCGTACCCCGTGCAGCGTGCAGTGTGTCCCGTTCTCCCTCCCCGTCTCCGTCTCCCTCCTTCCCCAAGCTCTGTACTCACTGGTCGCATGCGTATTCATATCTTTATCTGTACTTACCCCTTCCCCTATCCTTCTCCTCCCTTTCTCACTCTCTCTCTCTCTCTCTCTTTCTCTCTCTTTTTCCTCCTTATCCTCCCTCTCTCTCTCTCTCGTACTTACTGTCTTTCTCGCTTATCCAAAAGGTAAATACTCATTAGCGAAATTTTTTATAACATTTTCACAACTTTGGCGCTGGCGGCGTCCGCTGCTGCAGTTGATCTTGATGCAATTAATAATAATAAAGAAAAAAAGAAGAAGAAAAAAACAGAAATAAAAAAACCGAAACAACATTCACGGCATGACTTGGCACGGATCTCCGGAAGCAATTGTCGGGTGTGGGGAGCATGGGTTCGGCTATGGACTAAAGGAATCGGATTGATCAGCCGCTGGCGATTATGATTATTATTGCCCTGCACAAGCGATGGCAATCCGCATTGGCTTCGACCCTCATCCCGCCCATCACCATCTCCTCCTCCTCCTCCTCTTTTTTGGTCCCCCCCTTCTTTCTTTACACTACTCCCTTTTCACTCCTCCCTTTTTACTTCTTCCTCTCCCACTCCCACTCCCCCTCCCATCACCCTTCTCTTCGCTCATCGCTCGTACAAAACGACCACACAGTCCGCCATCGTTTGGATTGGCTTGGCCATTCATCACCATGACAGCTACTCGTCCGGGCCAGGGACGAATCTGCCTTGTAAATTGACAGGCGCAATTGAATGCGAAACCACAAAATTGGATAATTTCCCAGTGACAATCGAAGCCGAGGCATTGGCCAAATTGACTGCCCCTTGATAAATGCGATGCTTAAAAGTTTCCCATGAGCCCGTGAGCCCCAAGAGCGGCCAACCTGGCGGAGCACCACCAGCATCCCAGCCACTTGGCATGATGTTTGGAGACAATGCGAGTACGTGCATTGTCAGGCGGCAATGCGAGTATGCAAAATAAATTTCACTTCCGAATCCTTTTTACCTTTTTACCTTTTTGTTTCTTTGCCTTTTGGTCTTTTTGCCATTTTGCCATTTGCCGTTTTGTCTTTCTGTCGTTTCGCCTTTTTGGCCTTTTGCTTTTTACCTTCTTAGCATTTAAACTTTTTGCTCTGCGGTTGTTCATGGCTTGTTTTACATATGTCCCGCACCTTGGCAGCGAATCGCCTACCGTCAAGGCAGACGTCCAGACTGCGGCCAGACGACGCCCTCACCATCGGGTCCCCTGGCCCCCGGGGGATGCACATACTCCACACAATGAACCCACAATAAAATCGCTCGAAAAGGTAAAAGGCGCACAAACCGAGGCGGGGGCACTGAGGGACAGGGAAAGGAAGAAGCGGCAAGAGAGATTGGGAGCGTGGGGCGGGAAAAGAGATAGACTAAGTGGAGGGAGGGGAAGGGAAGAGAGGAGGAGAAAACGATGATTCGAACAGTTGTTCCGTGGAGGCTTCATTGTCGTAAATCGCATCGAGTGCTTCGGCTGAAATCCATTTGAATTGATTGCATGGACTATGGAACGCCCCCCCCCCCCCCTTTCCTGCCGCCCTTGCCACGTCCATGGCTCCGTCATGGGGGGACCACCAAAACGTTGCAATTAATTTTTCCTCAATGCGCTTTGTGCTATTTAGTTTTGTCGCATTATGGCACAGCCTTCGCCCGACATAATGCTGTCCGATCCTTGCGGTCCGCTCTTAATTGCCATATACTACATCCAAACGGTAGCCAAGCCAGGACCACGACCAGGACCACAAGCTATGCCCCAACACTGCCTGTGCCTCTGACTGGGACTTTGACTGGGACTTTGACTGTGACTCTGCCTGTGATTCTTGGCACTGCCTATGGTTGCGACTCTGCCTGTGGCTGTGCCTGTGGCTGTGGCTCTGCTGCCGATTCTGACTCGGAGCTCTCGGTCTTTGGACTCCTGGCTCTTGGCCGTATCAGTGGGGTTTGATTTGCATATATTTCGGTTTTAATTAGTTAACAAGCTGCTTTCGTTTGTTGCGATTGCATGTTGAACCACGACGCATATCGTAGATGCTGCAGGTATCGCCATACAGAGCTTCCACTTCAGCATCTTCTGTGTTGCATGCACACTCTCTGGCACACACACACACACACACACACGCACACCCAGCTCATACACACAGATTGGAAACGGCGAACGTATAAAATCAAACACGATTTTTAGCAGTTTTCAATTCCCGGAAATCTTGTACGATATGTTGCACCAGCAATCCAGAGGATTGAGAGGATTGTGTGGCATTGGCCAAAGCAATGGCTATGGCTATGGCTATGGATGCCACTATGGATACGGACAACCCAGCGACCGATACCGATTCCAGTATCGTGCAAATGTTTCATTATTTAACAGATTTCAGCGCACACAGTCAGAGATTTCATTTGGGGTCTCCGAGTCCAGCATCCAGCACCCAGAATCCAGCAAGCAGCAACCTACAACCAACAACCAGCAACCAGCAACCAGCAAGCAGCAACCAGCAAGCAGCAACTAGAAACCAGCAACCAACAACCAGCCTCCAGCTGGAGCCCTTGGCCCGAAGCCTCTCTGGGAATGTGAGTGTGAAATAAGGCGACAAGACGACTTCAGTGCAAAAATACCAACAAAAATTCCAAGATGTTGTCATCAATTAAAGCGAGCATTCAGCGAGAGCAAGAGAGAGCGAGAGAGAGAGAAAGAGAGGGAGGGGGGAGGGGTAGGTGAAACAGCAGCTTAACACCTGAGAACTTTATTAGTGCAACAAGAGGCAGCAAGCCAGGAATTGGGATTGAGCTTTAGCTGCGTCTTCGACTCTGTCTCTGACAGCTACTGAGACGGCGACTGCGACTGCGACTGCAACTGCGACTTAGAGTGCGACTGTGAGTGCAACTGGGACTACGACGGCGAGTGCTGCTGATCCTTGGATCTGTTGCTGCGTGAATTATGGTTCACCTATGGCCTAGGACGGCAGCTGTTGGATGCAAATGGCGCAGGCGATAAATGCCGATAAATCACATGGAAGACGAGCTAAGATCACCAGAGGAACACAATCTGAAGTGGGAAAGAGATGGAAACTGCAGAGACCTGAAGGTGGAAATCAGCCAAAGGTGGACTCCACCAGGCGACTGGACCGACCACTCCGTTTGGCTAATTCAGCAGAAAACCCACGGAGACAAACTTATTTGCATTTGCAATGTTGTCGTCGTTGTTGTCATCGTATCCTGAATTGTTGTTGTTGCTGCTGCTGCTGTTGTTGTTGCTGCTGCTGTTGTTGTTGCTGTTGTTGTTGCTGTTGTTGTTGCTGTTGTTGTTGCTGTTGTTGTTGCTGTTGTTGTTGCTGTTGTTGTTGCTGTTGTTATTGTTGCTACTGACAGGCAAGTTTCAGCCAAAAAACATGAAAATTGTTGCCCACGAGTCTGCCAAGTACGCGAAGGTAGAGCCAGAAGTCAAAGCCAGACTCTGGGCCAGACTCTTGCCCAGACTCAGCCTTTTGTTCATCTTGTTAAAGTTTGAACTTTATGCCTGCTGCCTGCTGCCTGCTGCCTGCTGCCTGCCACATCCCTTGCCCTTCACCCCCTCCATACCCATCGCCCTCTTCCCCATCCCATTCTTAGTGCTCGGCTTATTGTTTCAGCCTCGAGTTTAGTTTTGTTTTTATTTGGGCTTTTCTTTTATTTTTGTTTTACTGCTGCAATTCCTGGAACTTTTCAGGTGGCACAGCGTCTTGGGGAGACACACTTTTGGTGGGCTCCTCCATTGTGACTTCAACTGTGGCTTCAATTAAAATATATTTAGGCATAATTTCCAGTGGCCCTCCAATGACCAAATTTAGCCAGAATCTAATGGCAGATCCTGTCCAGCAATTGTTTCGGTATGTGGCGCACAGAGAACCGATTAACCAGAAGAACCCCAACCATAACTCCCCACAGATCCTAAAACTTATGATAAGTACGATCATTAGATAATTAATATATTAAATCGCATTTATGTCTACGTGTATTTATGGCCAACACCCTGAGCAGCATTCGGCCTCGACGGCGTTTCTTCAAAGGAGTCACGCGGTGGTTTTGGGACCTGCCAGCCAGAGGCGATGGTGTAGACGATGACGAGGGCGGTGGCATCGCTGCTGCATACAAATGACCCTCACCAAACGCACTTATTGCTTGTGCGCAAATATTGAAATGTTCCTGGACAGGTTATAATGTCATTATGCAATCAGCACAAGTCGCAGTAGTTGCAGCCACTTTTCGAGGTTGTAATAAACATATTTTTAAAATTTCAATTAAAGAAAACTAAAAAAAATGGAATGTTTAAAGAAACTTTACTTTTTAAAGCATAAACCATAATTTTTATTTTTAATTTTAATTATTTTTCGAAGTAGAAGTTATTGGGCTATAACAAAATGGCGGCTCAAATATTTTGTAAGAAATTCTGTTGTTAGACTATTTGAAGTAATAAATAAATAAATAAAAAACATAAATAATAATTCATTTTAATTATGATTTAAATTGTGACTTGAAAAAATCATCATCATTAAATTTAAAACTAGAAAAGGTAACATTCCAATAAAAAACCGGAAATGGGCTTTAATTTTAATAATAAAAATAGCTCAGAGTCCTTACTGTCTGTCCATGGTATATCTTTAAAGTTGAGCCATGTTATTTATATATATAAAATAAATAAATATTAATATTAAATCCCTTTCATCTCACGCCTTCGATGGTCAATTCAACCCAAAAAGGAATTTATATTTTTTATTTACATTTTTAACATAACCTCAAAATAGAGCTTAATATTAACGTGTATTTATTTTTTAAGAAGTAAGAGGTTAAATATAATTATATATGTATTTATATTTGCAGGAAAAATAAGTTAAAAATTTAAAATATTTTATTAAAAAATTTTGTTATCATTTAAGACGGCAACAAGTTTTCAAGCTGCTCTCGCCTTTAGAGTATATTTTTTAGAACTGTTTTCTCTTTAAGGAATTTTCCGAGCATTACATCTTTCACTTAGGAGGGCAAGAAGAAGAAGCTCCGAATATGTAATTATAACTGTAAACCAGACATCAGACTCCCAGTTAATGTTCAAAATACAACTATGAAATTTATATTTAGGCTAAAGGAGATTCAAGCTCCAACCAGATGAGAGATATGCACTTTTCTCAGTCACTAAAGATTTACTCATCTCCTACGGAATTTAAAACTCTATGTAGATTTACCCCGAAGGCAGATAAAACATATATCGCATTTAATAGTTACCCTCCACCCACCGCCCACCACCCGCCGAGCACCGCTCAAAATCCTCCACACAATTAAATGCTTGGAATCATATACGGAGTGTGTCGTAGTCAAGCAGCGAAGACTTGAAGAGTTCTCAGATGTTTGCCTTATATCTTTTCATGTCTCGGGTTGGGGAAACATAATTGAAATTTTGTATGTTAGTTTTTTGCGTTTTTAATTTGTTATGTTTATGAAAATTTATGAGCTTGTCGCGAGCTCGAGCACGGGTATGACTAAGGCGACGGACAGCGGCGGGCACGTCTTTGTCGGATTTGCTCCAAGCTACGACCAGTGGCTAGTGGCTAGTAGTTTGTGGCTTGTGGATTGTGGCTTGTGGCCAAACAAGCTGAGGCGCAATAACGTGATGCTTATCAGCGCAATGTTAATTTCCAGCATTTAAAAGTGTAATTAACTCAATTTGAAATATTCGGCACGGAGGATTGGGGGACGACGAGCAAAGCAGACAAAGCAAACAAAAGACTTAGACAACAAACTTGATGCGCAATGAGAAACGGTGTGAGTTAAAGGAAGCAGGAAACCATGCCGTGGGCATGAGAATATTTGATCATGAGTCACACGGCTCGTGCTAGGCCAGAGACACTGAAACGGAGCCAGTGTACTCGCTGGCCGAAGCACTTGACACGTATTCCTGGAAGCCTGCCACTGCCACTGAGCACTGCACACAGAATTCCTAATTAGCACGACGGCCGCCTTCAGCAAAGGGCTCTGGTTCGGGTTCGGCCCCAGGTTTGAGCTCCTTTTGCAGTCGTCGACTTAGGCCATAGCACTTGCCAGTTAGGAGTATTTATGCGTTCATATTTGTACGCATCGATCACTTGTTGTCTGCTCCGGCAACTGGGTGGCCAACTACCAGTCTTTGCAGCGCCTCAAATGCGACTATAAATTATTACCAACATACGTTTGGAATATTAGATGCCTCTTTGCCCTAGGACAGCAACTCTCGTGTCACCCATCCGTGATTCATTGCCAATACCTCAAACCACGCAAACTACACCTAATAGATACATTGGAAGCCATAATATGTATGTATTGAGCAGACGTGAGGTACTCAAATATTGACCCATCGTTCCTAATCAAATTCCAATTTCAATGCTAAGCACCGAACTTAGATGAGCATTCGCTGACCTTTAATATCTGAATATTTTTAATTTTTCAGAATTTTATATGTTTCCTTTTTTTAAGATCTTTTTAATAGACCACAAATCCCAAAATATGTATGTTAATAATAATTGGTTTCATTACTTCCATTTTCTTAATATATGTATATTATATATACAAATTAATATTTAAATAAATGAACATTAAATTTTTTAGTTTTAGAAAATCATCAAGTTATTTAATATATAAATAGTTTATATTAAATATTTAAATTTAAGAAAATCATCAATATAAACTATATACTCATTTCCATTTGAAGAAGCAAGCAACCCAGATTTGAATTCAAAGAACAAGTAAATTGAGGAAGCAGAAATAATTAAATTCATATCAATTACAGAATTAAATTTTTTTTTAATAACAAACCAACATTTGAACCAATTTTTATTATTTAACACAGAAAACCCTTAAATAATCCCGATCAACGCATCGGCTTGCCGTAAGAATGAATAAGTACATTCTGAAACCGAATTCGTTGCATACTTTTGGGCTTATTTGAAAACACATTTATTCTCGATATATTTCACATTCGATAGTTTGCATTGAATTTACACATTATATTCGTTTTTATATCCAGTTTATTTTGTTTTTAATTGTAGTCTTTATTAGATTTCACGCTTTTTCTCTTTTAGGATGGTTTTCCCATTTTCAGATAGATATTGCAGCTTATAATTTGAATAGATTTTTAAAATACAATTTATAGTATTCTTAACTGTGTGAAGGATTGGGCTGGGCAAGACGGGGGCAGAGACTGTGGAAAAGCGTGTCGGCGCTTGGTTAATGTGTATAACGCTTAAAAAATTTGCTAATTGAGAGAAACAATGAGATTAATCGGTTTGGGCTTTTAACAGTTCCTTCAATTACAATTTGTTTAATTATTGTTAAATTTTTGTATTTAGAATTTCTATCTTTAGCAATGGCCTATAAGCATATAAAGTTATTAGGTAAAAATTTTTGTCATTGTTGCTGTTGCATGTATTTATTAATGTTTATAAATTTGTATACTTATTCAGTTTGAAACGTCTTTTAAATTTTCGCTAAGCAAAAATATAGTTATTAAATAAATTTTTAGTGCATTAATTACGAGCATAAATCATAGCATGTAGATTAAGGTATATTTCTATATAAAAATCATAATAAAATAATAATTTTACAATCACACCAACGAACACTAAATAATATAATCCTAACTATGGTTGATACAAGCAACATTTTAAATATATAGACACAAATTTCAATTCAGCTGCGTTAGGAGATGATAAAACTTATAAACACATCATTTACAATACTATGCGAGTTCTCGCTTTAATCTGTTTGTATTTGTCAGAAGTGTGTGTGTGTGTGTGTGACTTTGGGTGTCTATTTGTGTCAATTGTAGGTGCATACACATATATATTCGAATTGATACGTTTGATCTTAACGAAGAGCACCGATTGAAAACAAATACTGGATACTGCAATGCACCGACGACCCTTGACACGACGAGTTTATCGTACAAACATATAAGCAAACAATCACATCGGGCCATTGCAACAGTTTTATAGTTTACGCTTAGAATAATTTACATACTTCAATAAACAGCCTACTCCCAATTAATTGATCTGTAAAATTAATAAAGTTGTTCGGTGTGTACGCGAGAGTAACTAACTTTCTGTATGTGAGAGAAATTGTGTGTTTGTGTGTGTGTGGTTGAGTGTGGATGTTAATAAGCTATAATCTAACGACTTTGGCTTTTCGAATGCTGAATTAACCATTGCAGCGTTATATCGATGTTATCCTTTTCCTTACACGAAATACTATAACAGCAAATTTCTCGATCCTGTATGCTTGATAGATTCCTAAGGGTTAAACACAAATAAAAAAAATTCTATTTTGATAATAGCAAAATACATACATCCGTTCAATGAGTCCGGTTTCGTCAAGCGCTCCAGGAAGATCACGTTTGTTTCCTAGGACGAGCACTGGAATACCACGTAGCTGTGGCTTTTCGAGTAAAGAATGTAGTTCGTTCCGTGAAGCCTCTAATTTGTCCACATCAGCCGCATCTACCATGTACCTGAAAATATTTTTTATAACATGTGAAAATAAGGATGAAAGGATTTGCTGTTCATACTTACACAATTGCATTAACACCACGGCAGTACCGTTCCCACATGGAACGAAACCGAGGCTGGCCGCCAATGTCCCAAACCTTGATAGTGACGTTGTTTTTGGTAATTTTTCGCATATTGAAACCAACTGTAGGTATCATATCCTCGGCGAACTGGCCAGACTATAAAATTAAAACAACTTAATTAGTATAATGCATTCTTGTTATACATAATCAAACAACTTAAATGACTACATTGTTACAGGTACATGACTCATAATCACCCGCATTGTTTTGCTTCCTCTTTTCAGCATTGCAGCTGATATGCTAATTGCGTTTAATAACCAACTTATAATTTATGATTAATTACTTGGTATTCTACATTCTTTTTCATTAATATGAAAATATATATATATATATATCTTATCAACTTTCTTTAACTACTCAAAGTGAAAGAATGGAAAATTTATGGAATTATTGTTTAAGTATGGCCTTGGCAAAGTGATTTCAAGCCAGGATGGACTTATCAGTAAACAAGCAAGATGAGGTGGGGGCAGTACAGCTGATAATGGCGTCATTTATGCAGATACGCGTAGCATTCAGCTGTAAAGTTTATTGATTAACACGAAAGACAATAAAAAAAAAACAATGGATAAATTAAAAGCAACACTTTTAATATTCTGAAAAAATTTAGCAGACGTCGAAAATATGATAGATGTGTCACGTCGGAACAAAGGCAAATCAATAAGAGAATTATAAGCTACCACATCGACCGTTATGTCGGACTCATTCCCAACTTCAATTATACAATGAAGCTTAAGAAAAATTTTTCTTTGCGTTTTAGTAAAATGTCCTGAAAAGCCTTTATCGAAATTTGTCCCGCAAAATAACAGCCGCCGCCCAATAAACACTTATTATTTTCTTGAACAACTACTTACTGCAATAACATTAACGAACGTCGTTTTGCCTGAAAATTGCAATCCGACCAACGTCAGTTCCATTTCCTCTTTCCAGAAAATGCTTTTAAACCAATCAAGGATTCTATTTATTAGCGCCAACATGATTATTCTTTTTTTTATAAAATTTTTTCCTTCTAAAACAAATGGCGTAGGTAGGGACAACAGTAAAGTGTATCGAATCGTTTTGAATAAGTTCGAGTGAACATTGAGTTCAACGGAGTGAGTGAGCTAAGCTTCCTATGTTCACTCATTTAGTTCCTTTCCCTATGTTTGATCTTAAGTCAGTTAACATATTCTCATATAAATTAATAAATAAGTTCATTATAATTTAATTTATATTTATGGTATATTTCGAAAAAACTACCTTAATGAATGTCAAGCTAATATTTAAAGTAAGTCACATTTACATTTAAAGTAAATATTTTTACTAAACTTGTTAAATTTTAACATTTTTATTGGGCATTCTTTATTGTATGCCGACACGTTACAGCGGACAACTGATTCAATAGTTTTTTAAAAGTTCCATCGCTATGATTCGTGGTGAATGGCAAATTATTGTTAGCCGACTAACCGTCACAAGCTGTCAACATTAACAAAATATAAACAAAGATGGTAAGTAAACGTTTAAATATAAATTTATAAGATTAAATAAATGTGAATTTTTTACTTTAGGCTAGAAATGCAGAGAAAGCAATGTAAGTATCAAATGTAATTAAAATAAAAAGATTTTTATGTAAACTTACACTAAACCGGCAGGACAACGTTGGCACGTTGGCGTGCGGCAAAAGAAGTAGAATCAGGTGAAAAGGAACGACGGCCCTACTTGGCGTCAGAGTGTCACGATTTACCGAAATGTGAGAAATTTCGACTAGAGATTATACGTGAAATATCAAAGAAAGTAGCACAAATTCAGAACGGTAAGTTTAAGTGATTTTATTTTTATAAAACCTTTAGACAATAAAGTATTTGCTTTGTAGCGGGCTTGGGTGAATTTCGTATTCGAGATCTAAACGATGAAATCAACAAATTGCTGCGCGAAAAGCGTCACTGGGAGAACCAGATATCATCGTTGGGCGGTCCGCATTACAGGCGATATGGCCCTAAGATGTTTGATGCCGAAGGCCGTGAAGTACCAGGCAACCGTGGCTATAAGTACTTCGGTGCCGCCAAAGATCTGCCGGGTGTACGTGAACTTTTTGAGCAGGATCCACCACCTCCGCCTCGCAAAACACGTGGTGAATTAATGAAAGATATTGATGCAGAATACTATGGATATCGTGATGATGAAGACGGCGTCCTTATACCACTTGAGGAGAAAATTGAACGTGCAGCCCTGCAAAAAGCGGTACAAGAATGGCGCGAAAAAATGGCTCGTGATGGCCGCATAATTGACGATGAGGAAGATGACGAGGAAATCTACCCGCTATCAGGTCCGGCACGCGAAGCCGCTGAAGATGCGAAAGCACGTGCTGCTGAAAACGATCCCTTGGGTCTTCTGGCACCACGATTCACCGCCCACGTACCTGTCCCCACACAACAAGATGTGCAGGAGGCACTGTTGCGAAAGCGCAAACAGGAACTCTTGCAAAAATACGTCGGCACAGACAGTTAATATTAAGTCAAAGAATTTTTATTTACCGAGGTTTTTTTTGATATCCTCAGAGTTTGAAAATGAAAAATAATTTCTATGTGGAGACATAGATAATTATAAAGTCAGTCGCTTCAATGCGGTATAATAAATTTGTAAAATATTCTAAGTCGCTTAGAAACGTGTTTGGTTCCTGTTAAAGCGGCCCCTATCAGAGCGATATCCACCACTGCCACCTTCGGCGGCACGACGCTCCTTCATATCAGCAAAGCGCTTAGCCATGCTTCGCACCCCCTCAGGAACTTCCTGTTTAGCCTCTTCCAGAATTGGTATCAGCTCTTGAGCCATTGCCCAATCCTCGCGTGTCATGAAGCTAATTGAAGTACCCTTGCGTCCAGCCCTTCCCGTTCGACCCACACGATGGACATACTCCTCAATATTTTTCGGGAAATCGTAATTAATTACATGTCTGAAAATAAAAATTCCAAGTTTGAAGCTTTGATTTTGAATCATTTAAATGCGTTATGGACTCACGTTATGTTCTCAATATCCAAGCCACGTGAAGCAACATCGGTGGCTATCAAAACACGAACATATCCGGATTTAATATCCGCTATAGCCTGCTCACGGTCCCTTTGATCCCGATTGCCGTGAATGCTTTGAACTGAAAAACCACTAAGGCACAGATCGCTGGACAGATCATCCGCGCATGCCTTTCGTCCACAGAAAACAATTATTTTGTCCGTCTCTGTCATGTTTCTAATAAACGAGGTAAGTTGATTGCGTTTTTCCCTTTCGTCCAGAATTTCAATAATTTGCTTCACGGAGTGCGTCGCCGTTAGGTCCAAGCTGCCGACGCACACTTGTATAGGATTTTTCATATAGCTCTGGGCTAAGCGACGCACACCTGGTGGCCATGTGGCTGATGTCATGATAGTCTGTCTGTCAGGACGTATGTCAAGTAAAATCTTGCGAATCTGCGGCTCAAAGCCCATATCCAGCATGCGATCGGCTTCATCCAGCACCAGATAAGTAACGGCCGATAAATTGATTACTCCCGCCTGTATAAGGTCATTCAGACGTCCTGGTGTACAGATAATAATCTCTGCACCGGCTTCCAAGTCAGAAATTTGCATATTGCGGCTGCCACCTCCATAGACACAGACACTGGTAAATATATAAAAGATAAAAAAAAAAAATGTTGAAAATTCCAAACGACAATCATAACTTACGCCTTCATATTGCGAAATGAGTATTTTTTGACTTCCATTTCTATTTGGAGGGCAAGCTCGCGGGTAGGAGATAATATTAGGACGTTTGCGCCACCACGTGTGCCACGTGGAGTGCTCTGGTACTCAGTGTGTATCATGCCAGGCAGTAGAAAGGCAAGTGTTTTGCCAGAACCTGTCTGGGCAATACCGATCATATCGTAGCCGTTGAGTAGGATTGGCCACGCCTGTGACTGAATAGGCGAAGGCTTCGCAAATCCTTGTTTCTGTATTTCAACCAACAAGTCAGGATAATCTGAAAAGCATTGCTCAAATTTCCAAACCGGATTTGGTATTGGCGGAGGTGATTCGCCATCCATTAACTCCAATACATAAGAGGCGTTAATGTTGTTATTTTCCTTGCGAATATTTTCAACCTCTTCCTCCGATAAATTTGCCACCTCCGGACACTCGTTATAAAACTTCTTTGTCATTTCTGGCAGCTTGGCCAAGCGTTCCATCTGATGTTTTTCCTAAAAATTAAGTTAATATAAATATTTACATTTATTTATATTTCTAAAGTTCAGAAATTTACCGTGGCTTTGTTTAATGCATCCCAGTCGATGATTTCCATGTTTTGCTCTGTTTCTGGTGCCGATTTTGAATCATAGTTACGACTTTTTGTATTATATCCATCGAACCGATTGCCGTATCCGGACTCTCTGTGTTCTCTTTTGTCATAATCTCTGAACCTTCCGCCGTAGGATCCCCTTTCCTGACGGTCATTATTTCTTTCAAATTTATAACTGCTTCTATAGTTGTCTCTAGGCTGTTCTTCCATGCAAAATGTATATTTTAAATGATTTATGGCATCGTCAACATTGACCTTTTCTCCAGAAACGTTAACAACAAGTTTTTCCTTATCGATATGAACTTTAACATTGAAGTCATTCTCAATTTTTGAGATGTTGCTGCCCCGATGACCTATGACACGACCTACCATGTTAGAGCCAATCCTAATTGAATCGCTAAAAGGCTGAGCAGCTCTACGATTGGTATCACGTTTCTTGCTGTCGTGATCTTCCGAATTTCTGCGATTATCGTGATGTTGCTTCTCGGAACTCGATGGAGCACATTTAGTAGTATTCTGCTCCGCATCTACGTCGTTCCAATCTTCTTCCTCCCATTCACAATAGTTTTGTGCCATCTCTACTACCTCTTCCTTGTTATTTTCGTTGCAAAAAGATATCTTAACTTTACTCCACTTTTATTTTTGTTTACTTGTATTTTATTATTTTATTTTGTCGAAGCTTGCAAGATCAGCAAAAAAAACGGTAAAAGTTTTTCAATATGGAGTACAAAATGACGTCGGTTGTAAACAAGCAATAGAAAGCAATAAAAAACAAAATATCGATCACTTAGATTTTAATTGATATATTATATTAATATAATATATTTTTGTATATATAGTAAAAACATCAAATGTTAAATTTTCTCATACAAAATTAAATAACCGCTCAACATAAGACCCAATCGTGTGCTGGCCGATGTTTGTAAAGACCACCAAGCCCAGGGTTGCTAATAAAACCAGTGTTGGACAATTATTGAATAGAGGCGAGCGCCAAGATTTAAATCGAAATAAAAGCTTTTTGAATTTTTGGTTATTTAAAGTTTTTGCTTTACTTTATCGCACATGTAACACATTTCGTGTACGGCCTTAAAATAGGAGGACTTAAGCTTAAAAACTAAAACATACAATTCAGATTTCATTCAACGCATTCTCCTGTTATCATCTGTTTATAAATAATTAAAATTAAAAAAACACAAACACAAAACCAAACTCACTTCAAAAATGTTTAAATATGTTTACAATATAAGGGGCTAGGTATACTGTGTGTTGTGGACTTTGGGGGATAGTTTTAGAATAAAACTTAGAACAGTTTTGATAGAAAGCAACAAATTGTGTGCATTTTCAAAATTTCACTTTGCATTTGGATTTTTTGGGCTTATATATGTTTCGATCTGTGGCAAGGTAGCAGAAATATATGCAGTAGGAGTTGAAAATTTCATTGTTTATAGGATTATATTGTTCACTATATATATATAGGTAAGTTTTCTTCATTAAAACTAAATTAATTATACTAAATTAAACACTACGAGGTTTTAAACAATTTATGATAGCAGCACATGACATTACAGACATCAGTGGATATTTTTTGATAGAAGTTTACCAAATTCTCATAAACTTTCATTTCTTTTCATCTCTTGGGGTGTAAAATACATTACAAAAGATTTAAGATTACAAATTAAACTATATACTCCATCCATGCTCAATGTTAATTGCCCCAATTAAAATTGAGGGAACACCTTCCCTTGGTATTCCCTCTTCCTCCTTCTCTGCTTTAGAATTGTGTATGTGAAGACATAGCTAGGTACAAAATATACACGCTTCATCCATAGGGACTATCGTTAGATTCTCTTCAAATCCTTGTCTGTATATAACAATTGTAGTTCGCATCACTTAAATGTACACATTGATTTTACTTTATTCACAGCTAGGAGGCGGCGGCGACGACGTCGACGCCACCGTCTGGCGAATCAATCACTCGATGTGGACAACACTAAATTGTTGTTGTTATTGTTGTTGTTGTTGGTGCTGCTGCTGCTGGTGGTGCTGCAACCTATGAAACTTTTCTCAGCGATGTTGCTCAACAGCACTGGAGCTGCCTCACAGCTGGGCGTGGGCGGCGCCTCTTGTATACTGGCATTGTGTATGGATATGCAGGATATGGATTTTGGTATGTTTGGCATCGGCGCATTGTTCGACTCCAAATTAAGTCTAAGCTTGGCGGGCGAGTTGCGCTTAAATGGTGCCATCGGCCTTGTTGGCGACAGTAGTGACGGCGTAGTTGGTGAAGCGGGTGCGGTGCGGGCGGGTGCCCCGAAACTGCTGCTCGCGCAGTAAGGCTGTGATGAGGACATAGAGTATATGCCGCTACTGCTGTTGGAGCAGGGTGAATCCAAATCAGCGACAACAGCGGTTGCCGATGTGCAGGGCGTCTCATCCGGTGTTATGGGCGGTGAGGTTAAGCGTGATGAGCAATTACTACCAGCAAAGCTGCTGGCACCGCTGTCCACATCATCATAGTCATATACATCCTCATCCATCGCCTCGCTGTCCGATTTGGATTTGCTGTGCATTGTGCACGACACTTGCTCGGCTGCCGCTTCCTGCTCAGGCTGTTCCGTTAGTTGACTAGATGTTGACTGTGGTTGGCTAGCTGCTGGGGTTGCTGGGCCCAAAATTCCGCTATTACGTAAGTTCTGTTCCAACTCCAGAAGTTGGCCCATAAAGTTCAGATTGGGTGATATGATGGGTCGGGCCACTTTCACCAGTTTGTAGGCCTCCGGCAGCGAGAGCGACTTGTACCGCATAACGTAGGCAATGGCAATAGTGGCGCTGCGTGAGATGCCCGCATGACAGTGCAACAATACACGGGAACCCGTTTTGCGTGCATCCTCTGCAAAAGAAGATACAAAGATATTCAGTTAGTGAATTGCTATGTGTTTGTTCGCATTTGCTTATCAGTTAATAAACACACCGCCCAGCTGGAATACCGACAATGATTTACATAAACGAATGCCAATTAGATTCGCCAATGAAGTACATCAAAATTCAACAAAAAAAAAAAAAAAAAAGAAGACAATAAAAAAAATTTAAATTCAACAGCAGCTTGAAATTTATCGACAACGCAAAATGATTGCCGAGCGCCGTTGCCTACCTACGCGCTGCGCTACACTCGATTCTCTCTAAATGCTAAGCGCGCACTACCGCTCTCTTTCTCTTTCTCTTTCTTTCTTTGTCGCGTACGACACAGTTGGGCTTGGGAGAAACTTTTATGCCACGGACTTTTAAGCTTTGATGATGTTGTTCTGGCTGATATTGACGTTCGCCCAGCGTGCTGTCGATAGCATTGTATTCGTATTGGTTTATTACTCTCTGGCGAAGCTCTCTTCGTTTTGAAGTGAGTTCGTTTATATACACGTTTACTTATAGATGGGTGTATGGGTGTATGGGTGTATGGGTGTACAAGCGTGTGTGTACTGCTTAATTTTACTATGTGGATGAGTCATAACAAACACAGCGCTTGAGAATATTTATACACACGCACACATCTAGAGGGGCACAAAACACACGCACATTAACTCATAATTTACGTTGTTATTTTTGGCTGAGATAAGACAACATACGCAGCTTTTTTCTTGACTATATTTGTGTTTATATATTTTTACATATACGCATGTGTGTGTGCTGTGTGTGTACTGTGTGTTTTTGTGGTCTAGCAGAAGCCACCACCCAAGGCAGCAGAAGTTCGCCTATGGCTATCTAATCATAGCAACGGCCAGGGTCGTCGGTTGAGGGGTTGGTATACAGCCTTGCAGTTGCTAATCATAATGATTACTCATATACATACATATTTACATACGTTTTTCAAAATATACATACATGTATGTGTGCATGCAACAGTCAGCACTTGTCTGATTTCCAAACAGCTGATAACTAACTCCAGTTGAGCCTTGCAGTCAGTCAGTCAGTCAGTCAATCAGAATTAGTCATCCGTTGCTGTCAGCGGACACTTCGCCTAGCAGGCGCCTTTTTTTTTTACCGTTCCCCTATACTCCTGACGATTCAGTTAACAATGAACAAACACACATGCACACATGCATACATAGGAAAATATGAGCATACATATACATTTGCACTACACCCGAACCCTTGAGGCACAGTTATCAGTGATAAGCGATGTAACGCGTGTAGATCCAAAGCAGTTGCGCCTGGAAATTTCGAGTGGGCTGTAGAGACAATTTATCGCAACACACTACAAGCACACATGCACCCACACACACACACACACACACACACACACACACTCAGTTCCATATACAAGCAACGACCACTACATGCGCAAACGTATATAGAATTTATCAATGAATGAGCTCAAAAGTGGACACTGATAAGGGAAAGCAACTCCTGCAACTGCTGTTGCTAGTTATTGCCACTCTTTATAGGCCCCAGTACAGTGAGGACACGTTAAGAAGACTTCAAAAAAAGTCACCGAAACAATAATAAATGAATTCATTATTCGACTGGTTATATTTATACATGTTTAAGGAAACCTGAACAATTAAAACTTATTAATCGGATATTTATTTATATTGATTTCAATTCCTTGTACATTAATATTAAGTAATTATTGTTTCTTATTACGATCTGACAGCTGAAGGAATAACATTATCTGCCCGATGTTGCAGCTGTCAGAAAACGTTAAAAGTTAAGTAACGTACAACAAAAAATATTGAATCATTCGAATTTCACAATTCGACGTCTAACTGTACATAAAGCTCTATCACTTGGTCCTAAAGTCGACTGGGAAAATCAAATCAATTTAGTTAACGCTTATCAAAGTTAATATTGATAGCCATAAAAATAGTTAACCGCCTGACAAGCAAACAATGAATACGCAACTTTGGAATAACCATAATAAAAAATACAAATAATAATAATAATAATAATAATAATAATAATTAAAGTATCAACTCTCAAGGAACTGCCAGATACTAAAGCACCCATTATAAATGTACAGTACGTCAGCCTTTTTCTGGGACATGATGTACGTTTCTGCATATGATCTCTTTCTGGGTTGTTCAAAAATAAATTGTAGGTGGATGTGAGTGTGGGTGTTTGCTTTGTGTGCACGTGTGTGTGTGTGTGTGTGTGTGTGTGTCTTTGCCGTCAGCAGACAACTGGTCACCGTGCTCTGTGCCTATGGCGCTCATAAATCCTCATAGTTAATGACCCCGTCGCTTAGACAGTTAAAATCGCGCATAAAACGCGCCGTTTACGCGGCCCCGACACATGTGACTCATGTTGGAAGGCTCAATGCCACAAAGAGTGGGCCAACGGATGACAGCTCCTCCACCAGAGCCAAAGGGCAGGGGACTACGAGACCTGTAGATCCACTTACCCAGCTCATACTTCAAATATTATACTTGACGCTTCTTCAGATATGACTATATATTGTATATAGTTTACAGCCGAAGGGAACAGTCATCCCTTGGCTAGACAAAAGGCCCCTAAAAGGTGGGGGGTTTGGGAGTTACAGTGGAGAAGTTATTGATCTACGGCAAACATTATCTTGTATAACTCTGATTTCCCTTATCTGAAGCAAGTATTAACCGCAATGCGTTACTTAACTTGGCTTGACTGTAACGAATGTCTATATAGATCTTGTATAACGGAACCTATCAGGAGCCTCGATTACGGAACGATTGTAAAACGGTTTTTTACTATACTTCGGGATTCCTCGTCGCATGTCAATGGATCCATTGTAATGCTTCTTATCAATGGAAATACTGATTAGAAAATACCAAGTGCTGGTATAAATATTATTGAAATATTCAAAATTATCATTAAAAAATAAAATATACCTTTCGTAATGAATAATTCCCAAAAAAAAAAAAAAACCCAGTTCTCCGGAAAAAAATTGTTTGTAATTCCCCCGGCAAGAAATACTTTTGATCTCTTTGAACTGAAGGATTCATGGAAAATATATATGTAGATCATTTCTTGGTTTATTTAAAAAAAATCATTTGTTGTTTTCCCTTTTTTAGCATAGAAATTCCTAGGAAAAAAAGTGATGTATTTTTTAATAAAAATAATTGACTATGAATAAATTATGAAGCTTTTATCTATGAGTAATAAATGCAAAGCTTGTGGGAAATGATGCAACAGTTCCTTATTCCAGATACCTATGATACAATATGCGAGTGTTGCCTGTAATTGATTTATGATTGCATCAGACATATTCTTGGGAATCGATACCGATGCTTCCTCTAGGCTAGACTGCGATACTCTGCGACGGACTTTGGATGAAAGTGTGAGAGGACGGTGACACATTATATTTTAATCGGAACTCCGAGATCAATCAACTGGACTTACCTCCAGGGGAGAAGGGGAAGCGGGAAGTGGGAAGGGAGGAACGTGTTTAGATGCAAAATCGGTGGCATTTTATGGAGATGTGGCGACTTATGAGAATGTTAATGCCACCGGTGGATTACTAATCATCAATTACCGTGTGACACTTATGACTAAACCTAGACAACGCATATTCCGGCGATGAGTGGCTCGGATCGTGTCTATTAAAGCGTGGAGTCCCATTCGTGACTCCATTTTGGGGCGGCGATCGTGTAATTGGGCGATTGGGGGATTGGGTGATTGGGTGATTGGACGATGTCTGAGTCTATGACGATGCGTAATGCCAACATTTGGTAGCCACCGGTGCGATGATGATGATTAAGTGCAGCAGCAGCCGGCGATGGCCTTTTGTGCGTTGCTTGTGGCCTGAGGGTGCGTCATTGGCGCAGGGACAAAACTGGGCCAAGTGACAACCCCGGAATGCCAATGTGTGTGTAAGTGTCACCAACAGACGGGCAGAGGGACAGACAATGATGTTCTAGTGTTCGTTCCCATTCTCTGAAAATCATTCTCACTTTTGCTGATGATGATTAATCCCAAGCACAAGGGTCACACTTATTTGAGTAAGGTACGGAGCAACTCCTGTGAGTCATGAACACGTATGCATGGGTGTATGTGCGTGTGTGTGTGAATGTTTATATGAGTGTACATAAACTGAAACGAAATCAGAATCAAAAACAGAGACTGAATCTGACGCTGACTTCGACTTCGGCTCTGACTCTGACTCCGAGACAGAGATTGAGTCTGAATCTGAGGAAACAATCACCCGGCCACATGATATCGTATATTACTTCTCGGATGTGTGTTTGGGTGTGTGTTTGTTTGTGTGTTTGTGGTTTGTTTGTTTAAAAATTTATAATTACTTTTTAGTCTGTCTGTGTGTGTGTGTGTGTGTGTGTGGTTTATCATTGTGATTACTCAGAGCCAAGTCCCTGACAGGTGCCTCTCAGGATGCGAATGATCGTGAATCACTTTAGTTCACAGTCAATGCTTTGATGAGTTGCTTGGCTTGACCTTCAACTTGGCTAACAGCAACAACAACAACAACAACGAAAGGCAGCGACCGCGAGTCATACGGAAACAAAGCGACTCCAAGTCCAACTTAAAATCCGCTACTTGCACTTTGATGTTGCCTTCAACCCGCGTCCCAGCGCAAACAACAAAGAAGGGGGCTTGACTAGCCTTGAAGGGCTGAGCAGCGGCGGGGGGAACGGGGAACGGGGCTGGAGGATGGTGGTATGTGATATTGTGATTCATAAAAAACGCGCAAAGTTTTCATAAACAAATTTCGCCGCAATTTGCGCGGGCAGCTACCAAACTCTGAGTAACTGCCATTGGCGGGGGCGTGCCTCCAGTGCCACCGGCGCCTCTGGTGCCTCTGATGCCTCTGATGCCCCTAGTGTGCCCTGCTATGGACTTCCTTGTAATAACAGAATATATGATGAAGTATTTAAGTATTTCAATTTCTTGCGCCCGGCACAACAAATTGAGTGAAAATTTCAAAATTCCTTCGCACTGAGATTTCTTCGTTTTTATTTTTCTGATTTTTTGTTTTATTTATTATATTTGTATATTTGTTTTTTTTTTTTAAATTTTTATTTTTATTTTTTTTTTTTTATTTCGCATTCTTTAAATAGCTCGCTGACGAATATTGAAATTATGTGCACGGGGCCGACAAAAATGTCGCCTCGAGGCCGACGATCGTCAACGTCGCCGCCGCCGTCGTCGTCGTCGTCGTTGTCGTCGTCGTCGTCGTTGTGTTCGTTGTTGTCGGCGGGTTAGTCACCCAAAAGCGGACATCGAGATCGAAACCCGTCGGCAGGATTATTGCATTACCCGATTACTTAAGGCGTTTATTATTTTACCTCAGAAAACTGAGTACATGTAAACTCATTTATTCCTTCATTTATCTAATCGTTGGACAAGTTTTGATAAAAACCTTTCTACCTTCTATTTGGCTTGTGTTTGTGCCCCGTTATCAACTGGAGATAGTATTTGAGCTGAAAGTTAACTGATAGGTTTGCCTACATACACACACACACATGCATGCATACATAGATAGGTACATATGTGTGTAGCTGTGCGTGTGTTGGTTGGGACCAACGCTTTTCATTTGCTTAGCTGTGCGTCAACTTAACTGCTGCCTGGCAGCTAGTTCGCCGATCTAAAGAGGCCTCTGTTGGTTATTTGATAAGCCAACTCTACAAATACGAGCACATACATGCATATATAAATATTTATTAATGAGTGTATATAGGCGCATGCATAAGTGTGCGTGCATAGGTACAGTTTAATCAGACAAGGTGGCGTTAGTTTTGCTCAAATCTATCGCCGTGCTTGTTACGTTTATCGAATGTCAAAGCCTAGCCGCCGCTGGGCCCCACCAAATGAGGGCGTTGTGCTTGAACGTAGCTTTGATTGCTTTCTAGGCCAAGTGGCCGAGTCCAAGCTCATTTACCTATTTATGCTCAAGCATTGTTAATGACAAAAGCAAGTCAAAGCATAATGAGACATGAGCGCAACACGACAATTCACTCGGAACTTGCCTAATGAGACGCAGAGCTCGTTTGAAGCTTTTTAAGCTTCACTTAGCGGTGCTTGATCCCATGCACAATCACACACATGCACACACATGCACACACATCCATAGACAAATTCAAAGTACTGTTATATGATGATGAATGAAACGCAGCGGCGACTGACAACAATAAGAAATCATAAGTACTGCATACATATAGATATATAGATATATATGTATATGTATACATATATACCAATATATAAGCACATAATTCATATGTATACACACACACACACACACATACAATATACAGACAATCATAAAAGTAATAATAATAAGCATAAGGTGACGACGGAGCTAACGAAAAAAACGAATGCGCAAAAGGCAGCCGGACCAGAGGGCAGCGGCTGGCTGCCAAGCGGACGGGGAGGTTGGCCGGGTGGGACTGGTGGTACGGGCTGGCGGGCTGGCGGGCTCAATGAGGCAAAATCATGACTCATAGTACTCGTTCACAATATTTTTCTTCTTTTATTTCGTGCCTGAGTACTAATGTGTTTTGGCAGCACACACAGTCACTGGCTGAGTGGTGGGAAAGAGCGAGCGAATGAACGAGAAAGAGCGGGACTGAGTGCTGAGAGACGCAACCACAGTGGTTACAAAAATAATACTTGAGCATGTTTAGCATGTGGAGAAGAGGTGGGTGAGCATTGGGTAGAGAACTTCCTGAATAAGCAAGACAAATGACTATGGAGGATGATCTCAATCTGAAGATAAAGAAAGAAACATCTTCAGCTGCTCATAACAGAACAGAACAGCTGTTGCGCTGCACACGCACCTGACAGTAGCTGTGGCGGCCGGCCGTGACGTCAACGTCGTCATTGTCGAGGCCACGCACAAGGATAATGCCAACAAAGGCATAGCGGCTGGCGATGACTCATAAGCAGGAACAGTCAGCGAACACCAAAAACAAAACAAAACAATCGACGGCTGTCGGGTCGTCGTCAGCGTCAGCGTCAACGCCATCGCCATCGCCATCGCCAACGCCAACGCCAACGCTAGCGTCGTCGTCGTTGTCCTGAGCAACGTACGCTTAAAAATAGAACATATGCCTAAGAGCCAAAAGCAGCGACGTCGGGCTACGTCGGTAGCAGCAGATGGCGGGGGTGAAGTACCGTTGATGGTGGCGGTGGCGGTGGCGGCAGCGCAATAAATAGCAACAATAAGACGAGAAAATCGATGCGGATGGCTGAATGCTACAAGGAGTGTGCCCCGGTGTGTATGTGTGTGTGTGTGTGTGTGTGTGTGTGTGTGTGTGTGTGTGTGTGTGTGTGAGTGTGTCTGTGTCTGTGAATGTACTTGTGTTTGTGTGTTCCACATTGCATTGTGAGCAATGCCGACGATGAGTCATGCGACCTGGCTACAGTGGTGGCCAAAATAAAGTGTGGGCATCAACAGTGGCTGCCACAGCGACAACAAATTGCGTACGTGACGCATCCGAAGGGGAAGAAGGAAGAGAGCAACCCTTATCAGAAAGGACGTTTGTGGTCGTAGTTACAGATTTGCATAAAATGTCCATTCGGTAACGACGCACACAAATACAGACACGCCACTTACGCACACGTGGAAAAGTACGTAAAAGTGGAACTCGGAGCTGGATGTCAGCATCAGCGACTGTTATGCAAAGGCAAACAAAATCAAAACACAGGAGCAGCCCAGTCCCCGTCGAAGTCCAAGCCGAAGCTGTCGCTGCCGAGTCGCAGCAACGACAACGACAACAATGACAACGACGTCGCCGACAACGACGACGATGACGACGACGACGACGTTGTTGCCGCCATGCTGTCTGCCAACGCCAACACGCAACAGCAACAACAATGACGTCGGATTACCAACGAATGCCGTGGAAAGCGTAGGAGCTGCCAGGCGCTCAGAGGATGAACTCCCAACAAGACGGAGAACTGAAAGGTGGCCCTTTTTTAATTCGGCTTCGGTTGCTTGGCTGAAGCTATCTACGGATACCCTGTACATTCGCAGCTGCCAATGCAGGGTATATCTACGAGCGATAGTGTAAATAAAAAACTAATGAAAACTTAAATACGAAGTTACATTAAATGTAATCTCTCTAGTTTTTAAAATAGTATTTAAACTGATTAGCTAAAATCCTAATAGGTGACTAGTCATACTCTACAAAAGTGAGAAAGAGGATTTTATTCCGTAGAAATTAAAATGTTTAAATAGTCAAATTTATTTATGACAATAAAATCTTTAATCTTGATTAAATACTCTTTTTTATCAAACTTAATTGCGGGCGAATGGCTTCATAAGCCGCTGCCCTTGCAGATAATTGTTTAAATTTCAAGAATTTAAAAAATATATTTAAGAATTGCTTTTTTTATTCGTTGGGAATTCTAGTCGATCAGACTTTTATTTTTCTTGGAACTTTCAGCGATTTTAAAATAAAATATTTGCCTAACAAAATTGAAAGAAAGCAAAAAAACAATAACAGCAATTAATAAGCTCGTGCACACACGTGCCGCGACATCATAAGCTGGTAATCCAACAAAAACAATAACAAAATTGTAAAAAATAATAAAAAAAAGAAAAAAAATTAAAATAAAATAAATTAAAATGAAATATGTACAAAACGTAGAACAACTTTTGCCATGAGAAATGAAAATGGAAAAATGCGATTGACGTCAGCAAAATATTCCACGGCTATCGTATAGGGTATGCATGTGTGTGTTCATGTGAATGTGTCTGAGCCTAAACATTTATATTTTTACGTATATACATATGTATGTGTGTGTATGTGTGGCTATATACGTATTACACTTAAAATTAACTAAATATACGAGTTTCTTTTGACTATGCCTTGAAAAAGACAGCAAAGAAAATACAAAAAAAAACTGCTCGCCGTAGCAGAAATTAAGAGTGAGGAAGAAGGAGAGAGGGAGAGGGGGGAGGGAACGTCTAATGAGAGAGAGACAGAAAGCAAAACAAATCAAAAGAAACAAAAAAGGCAATGGCAAATTTTCCAAGTAGTAAAATAAACCGTTACGCAAAGATGGCGATCCAGTGCCCCGTTCAAACTTAATAAACTTTAAGCAATGCCCTTTGTTTGGGGCATCTAATGGCAAGTCACGTTTCAACGTCAAGCGATGACTAAGCGCTTTACAAGATTACTTGCCGATAGTTGGTTATCGATGATCGATAACGGCAAGTCATTATCTCCCCTTACTATCAGCATTTGAACATTTGAATGACTAACCGCCTGTTGCGTTAATCGCTCTGTAATTAAACGTACGTGTGTGGGACACTCACCTATGAAGTCAAATGCCTCCTGAAAATATTGTTTGATATTTTGATGGGGCGTATCGCTGGCAGGTATTTGCATGTACTTGAGGCCCTGCAGGTGACCCTCGCTGGGACTTTGGCAGGTAACATTAAGGACACAGTTAGCGCCCACGCTGCTTGGATCGTTTGCATCGCGGCCATTGCCCAGCAGCAGATGTGGAAATACTGGCGAAGCGGGATGTGTTTCGATATCTGAAAGAAGCAGAGGAAAGGTGATAAACATCATTAGATCTTTTTTTTGCTAACTTATCGATATTAAGCAGAATTTCTCCCCCTGTCTGACATATATATGTCCATTCCAGATCTAGCCTAGTCCAAACATACGCAGTTTCATTTAATATCTTTTTTGGTCTAGTTACAAAATTGAAATGACTCTGGGTGAGCGGAAAGATCTCTATTTCTCTTTTGTTTTTTCTCATTTTTTCTCATTTTTTTTTTTTTTTGTTTTTTGTGAATGTATTCCATCTGGGATTTCGTTTGGTCTTCCAATTGCGATGTCATGCAACAAAAGAGCTATTGCCACAAATGATCATCGGACGATCATCGTCGTAATCATCGTAAGTAGTTATAGCAGTGCCGCAGACAGGACGGGGGATGGATGGGGATTGGACCCACGCGAATAGTAATCGGAAATAGGTTTTTTGAAAGGGCTTCAAAGAAACGAACAACTAAATAAATTAATCGATTGACCCCCTTACACGCCCCCATGGAATCTTTTGTGCTTACGCCCCTGATCTATTGTGTTTGCATTTGAGTATTTCTCTGTTTACAACAGCGTCTAAATTTTCTACAACAAAATGTTGTTTATTTTGTTGCTGCGCCTTCGATTCGTCTGTTGTTGTTTGTTGCTTTTGTTGTTGCTATTGTTGTTGTTGTTATTATTGTTGTTGTTGCTATTGTGTTGTTGCATGAGTCATGCTAGCAATCGCACAGTTTAGTTTTATTGGCAGTTGCTGTGGGCGGCTGCGGGCTAAGCAGGGTGGCTAGGTGGATGGATGGTTGAATGGATTGATGGGTGGGTTATTGAGTGAGTAGAAGAGAAAAAGAGAGAGAGAGGGAGGGAGAGTAGCATGGACTACAGGGAGAGGGCGAAGTACTGCCCCGACGCTGTGGTTGTTTGCCATCTCACAATATTTTGCGTCGTTTGTTGAGTTCGTAGCACTTTCAATGAGGCGCACAATCGTTTAGCTCATGTATCTGTATCTGTATCTGCATCTGTATCTGTATCTGTATCTGTATCTGCATCTGTATCTGCATCTGTATAGATACATATATACCCAAGTATCTGTATCATTTGTAGGTCTTGCATTATGCTGTTAGTTGTTTCCAATTCATCGATTATTTTCTGTCGCTAGCGTGTTAATTGATAGCCAAGGCAACAAATGGGCTATGTTTAAGCCCTGCATACACACACACACACACATGCATGCACACACACACATACATGCATATGTACTTATATATAGGGGTCCGTGTGGGTTATTACATTTTGTGGGTCACGCCGAAGCACGGAAACAATTGCATTAGTCATAGTTTTTGGGGTAAGCCCCTGGCCATACAACGAGTGGCCCTTAAAATGTGATTTTCCATGATACGGAAAAAAACGGTAGAGTGATTACTGATAATAGAAGTAACTAATGACATCAAATGCCCAGCATTAGGTCGGTGCAATTTAATCACAGCTCGTAAAAAACAATATGCTCAAATATTTGCGCAATGACTCAAAGTGATAAATGACTACGTAAACAGGAATTAAAAATGCATTGGCTACAGGCAATAGAAAATTTACTACTGAGTGACTTGTGCGTGAGTGTTAAAAGCTGTCAAACTGAACAGGAAGCCGCAGCAGTGTAAGTTAGAGGGAGAAAGATAGAAAGCCGCGTAAATCAACATCGAAGCTGTTGTCGTAAAAGCTTTACGACATTGAAATCTATTTGCATCAAAGCGCGATCACATGCCTGCCAACTGACAAGCTAGCCTGCCCCCCTAACCCTCCCCACCCTCCACCCCTTCCTGTCCCTAGCTCAAGTACAACCCAGAACTCGTCTTCGCAGCCTAAAAGACCCCCCCACCCAGCCCCCCTTTGCTTATCCATATACCCAAAACGAAACGTATTGAAACATTTGTAACGGGTTTTGACATTGAAAATTTGATTGCTTTTGTCTTTTCACATATTATTATTGTTTTTGCTTTCTCGTTCACTGCAATTATGAATATTGTTGTGCATGTTTTTTTGGCTGTGGGCATATGTTGATTTCATAACGTGCGAGAAAATGAAAACAATCACAACGAGAGCAGAATGTCATGTTTATCTCGCAGCACGTGCCAAAGCAACAACAATATTGTTTGTTGGCAATATGTTAAGCAAGGTTTTAAGCAAGCGAGAAAGGGATAGGCTGTGATAGGCTGGAATAGATAGAGGGAGAGAGAGAGAGAGGGAAAGAAGGCGCTAGCGTTTAGGTAAAGCGAAAGCTATGGGGTCTAAGCTAGGCTGACTAGGAAATGAAATGCAATCAAAATCACAAACAGCGGACATGCAAATATGCAGACAGCGGAAAACAGAAACAAGAAAACAGAAAACAGAAATCAGAAATCAGAAATGAGAAACAGAAAAAGAAAACAGAAAACAGATTTGACAGCTGATACACAGATTGGAAGGTAAAACACATTGGAACTACAGAATGGAACTGGTTCCAATGAAATGTGTTAATCGCTTCAAATGAAACACGCTCTAAATATGTGCTCATGCTTAATAATTATACACTAATATTAAAAACACATATTCAAAATATAAATAATATATATTTACATATAATATATAATTATATATATAATACATATGTTTGTATGTATGTATGTATGTACTCACCGTATACCGCCGGACTGGAGCAGCTGCGCATGAGCGGCGGAGTTCGACCGCCATTGCTGCTACCGTTCATAGCTGCCGCTGTTGACGTTGACGTCGACGTCAAGTGCTGCTCGTCACATGCCAGATTCTCCCTGGAACGTTTGTTATTTGGATAGTCCTTGTGATTAGCTGCAATGATAATATATAATGCACATTACAATTTTTGCACCAAAGCTCAGATAAATGACGTCAGCCCTGGACATGAACCAAAGCCTCAAAACTTGTCGCGTCGTCGACTCAAATAAATAAAAAAATAAGAAAAAACAAAAAACAAAAAACAAAAAACAAAAACAAACATATAAAAACCACAAATATTCGCTGCTGCTGTTTGACAAACTGACGTAAGACATTTATTTCGGCACGCAGCTTGATTAGCGCACAAGGCGGCAGCTACGGCAGGGAGTGTGGCAAAGACAGCGGTAGCGGTTAGCGGTGGTACAGCCAAAGGCAAAGCGAAACTTAATCGCAACCAAAATGAGTCCCAGTGCAAAGCATTATGAGAAAAAGGGCACACTTGTAGTACTCGAAGTGCCATTAAAGTTGGCGGAACGCTTATCATTTTATTTGGGGGCAGAGGACGCGAAACGTTATCAGTCGTAAACCAACGGCGCATAAACAGTTTTCTAGTTCTTCGGCTTTTATGCTGAACAGACAAAAACAACGGGCAACAAATTGTATAGTGTACAAATTTTTCTTATCAATATACGTTTAAGCGAGCGACCTCAAAGACTTGAAGCCAAAAATTTAAAAAAAAAAAATCAAGAAAAAGTTTTTACTAACTGCACGGGCAGGAAATGTTGGGCCTGTTTGTTGTTGTTTGTGTTTTGTTAGTATCGCTTTCTGGCTGTGGTTGCGACTCCGGCCAACAGAAACAAGTCAAATCGCATGCCAATGCACTGCAGAGCAAGACACACACACACACACACACGAATATATATATATGTACATATATGTATATATGTGTGCGAGTGTGTACTCCAACTTCGCCAAGTTTTCAAGTTGTTGCTGGCCGCTGCTGACAGAGACTGTTGCTTTTACTGTTGTTGTTGCAGTTGTTGTGCCGACGAATTCGTACTCGAAAGGTCGTTTCAAAGCGGGTTTCGTTGCCAGCGTTGCCAGACAACTATAAAAACCTGCTTTGCTTTACATTTTTTTCTTAAACAACCAACGCAAAGTAAACGAAAAAAGAAGCTTTTTCGTTTGCTTTTATTTCTGAAAGACACGCGAATGTGAGTCACGTATGAAGTAAGTAGAAACCGTCTCTCTGCTTCTGCCTCTGGTGCTGCTTCTGACTGCGAGTCTGACTCGGTTGGTTGTTGCTTATTTAAACTGTTGGACAGCAATACGAGAGGGGAAAGGGAAGTCGATCGTACGGCAGACAACGACGTTGCTGTTGCTGTTGCTGTTGCTCTTGCTTACGTGTGTGCCACCGCCATTCTTATGCCTCACCCGTTGTACAACTGCAGGGGATGCGCTTGAGCGCGCAAAGTTTATAAAGTAAACAGCAGACATTCCAAGCGGTAAAGATACTTTGTATTTACCACAAAATACTTATAACTAATTTATTGCATCTTTTAAATGCAATTTGATTGCAAATTTTCTTTCTAACTTACCAATGCGATTGTTATTATTGTTGTTGTTATTTTGGATTGGCATAAATAACAGAAGACACGGCGCTTCTCTCTTTATCCGCATTTTCATTTCACTTTTATGACTCACGCTGTTGCTGTCTCCGTCGCGCTCGTAGCAATTGCGTGTTGTTGACGTTGCCGTACTGTTGCTGCTATTGTTTTTGGTGTTTTTGTAGTTGTAGCTGCTGTTGTTCGATTCACTCACACACATACAGAAATCTACTCAAACGACACACACATAAACAGCTCTCAAAACACTTGACGAGAATTGTTTAAATTTAATATTTATGCTGCCTGCTTGGTATATAATCTTTTTATTATTTGATGAGCTGCGGGTACAAGCTCAAAATATGTATTATTGGTTTATTAGATAATCCCAGTGCTTATTGTAACACTTGTTGAGCGACTGCGAGCACTTCCCGTTGTTTTTTTTTCAATTCTTTTGGTATGTTCCACTTATCGTTGGGTGGAAGCGTTTGTATTTCTTTCAAATTTTAACACGCGCACATTTATAGGACTATTAAACAATATTGAACGTTCTTACTTCTATTGTTGTTACACTATGCCGCGCTAAGCTTAACTTTCTTTTTATTAATCACTCCTTTCTTTGGAAAGCAACACGTATTAACTATTATGTTCGCTTATTTCCCATACTATTTCTGATATATTTACTTGTGTTTCTTTTGCGGAATATTGTTTAACTAAATTACATATAAACTTCTATTCCACTTTTTAAACGTCCGTCTTCAACGACTGTTTCTCGCGTTATGAAAACAAACGAAGTCAAAATCGGAATAAAAAGCGAATGCAGACGAAAGCCGAGGCTGGCACGAAGTAAAGAAATATCACCACCGATGTGAGTGAGCAAGAGTGAATAAAAACATGTGAGAGAACTAAAAACATATGGAAGAGAATTTGTATACCAAGAGGTGAATTTTCAAATTGAAAAACTGTTTAGATTAATTTCCATTAAATGTTAATTTATTTTAAAATATTGTTAAATATATTGTATATTATAACAATAAATAAATATTTATTTAAATAAATAAATTTATTTTAATATATTATCTGATACAGGCGAGTAATGTTGCCGCTTGTCATCTGATTGTCATTTATTGAGAATTATTTATTGCGATTAGAAAATAATGAGAATCAAAATATAAAATAAGTTCACTTTATTGGGCACATTAGAAACGAAATGTGATTTATTTCAGTTCTTCAATGTTTAGCATTTGTTTTGTGTTTTCTATTTGACTTTACACCACAGATATAGTGTTGATTCGCTGTTTTCAAATATCATATTCACCACTCACTCACAAAATTTCTCCTCTTAAATCATATGGTAAGTTGTCTCTCCATATGTTTACATACGTTGTTTTGGTGCTCTCCATTTCTGTAGTACCTTAAAAAAGTAGCCCTTGTAAATATACCAGCATGGTATAAAGATATTCTCATTAATGTTTGGCGCCAAGCCTCTATTTATAATCGATAGCTCAGTAAATTCAAATAATAAATTTTAAATAATATTTAAATTTTTACTCCAAATGATTGAGTGGTAGAGTAATATTACCAAATGACGGGTTTCTTAATTTAAAAACACATCAATAAAATTAATTTACAACTATAATTTTAATTTTATGTTGTATATATTTATATATTTATATATTTTTTTTTTTTTTTATTTCTTGTTCATTTTAATTTTATACTAAGCTATATTTTGTTAACTTGGAGGCTTCCATCCACCAAACTCTTTTTCTAGTGCCATAGCCAATCGAATACACAACCGATCCTGAAGCGGTCCAGCAATCACTGAAAACCCAATGGGTAGGCCTTCTTTATTGGTTCCCATCGGAACATGAGTAGCTGGAAATCCAAGCACATTAAATATTAATGTGTAATCAACACCCCATAGCTGAAGCGGTGTCCATCTATGTCGAGAAGCTGGAGCATGCATTGTGGGAAAAATCAAAACTCCGTTCTCGCCAAGCTTTACCTACAAATTTGTTAAGATTATTGGGTTAAAAGTGGGCACTTGTACATGTAGATACTTACAGTAAGTTCAAGGGTAAGAATCTGCGCCTCCTCTTTATAGATCTCCAGAGCCTTGCGAGACATGAATGCATTCGTGCGACGCATAAGATCAAAGACCAAGGCGTTTGTTGTGTAACTGGACCGACCATAAAGACTGTGTATTATTTGAGTCAAGTTTTCCATAAGTTTTCCCTGTTGATCCATTTCTTCTCCGGCAACCACAAAAGGCATGTGTTCTAGCCGAGCGATAGCACCTAGAGCCATTTCCATAGAGTTTTGAAAGCCGCATAGAATCGTTTCTTGCACTGGCACCCCAGCGGTCTTTAAATGGTCCACAGCTTTGCGAATAGCCAGTTTGATGTCTTTATCTACCGATTGGTGCATTAAGCCATTCAAACCGGTAAATCCAAACGCATAAGTCACTTTCAGTTGCTTCAATTCGAATGGTTCATACAGACGAAGCTTGCGCGCATTTTCGCCGGCCATTATTTCGACAAGCTCAAGGAGATCATCGGCAAATCGGGTGATAGGGCCCAGTACCATATATTTCTGGAAGGCATCTTCCCCAGAATAGGGAAAGTGCCCTTCAAGGGCGATCACTCCTCCACTTGGTTTATGGCCAAACACACCACAAAATAAGCTGGGTATGCGAATTGACCCGGCAATATCCGAGCCAATGCCAAAGAGCGAGCAGCCAGAGCCGTTAAGGGCGCCCTATTAGAAAATATCTTCGATAATTAATATATATATATTTATCTGCAATTAATAAATTAATACTTAAGAAGGAAAAATAAACAAAATTAGTATAACACATGAATCCTTCTGGTTCAAAAAAAAACTTTCTTATAATTTTCTTGGCTGATATTTAAAAAAAAAAGCGTCACATTAGAAATATCGATAAGTCAGCGATAACAGATTAGAGAAGGAACACACTATCGATTATGCTGATTATTATGATTAAGATATATTTAATTATGTTACTTACCTCACCGCCGGAGCTACCTCCCGGCGTACGTTCCAAATTAAAGGGATTCGAGCAACGTCCGTTTAGGTGTGTCTCTGTGTCGGTGGAATAACAATACTCAGGAGTTGCAGAGACCAAGAGAGGTATAGCTCCAGCTGAGACAATGTGTTGCACCACAACACCATTGGTTTCCGCTCGTAGACGGCGTCTTTGCATACTGCCGACAGCAAAGGACATGCCGGACACACCGCAGGACTCCTTTACAGTGAAAGGTAATCCCAACAAAGGTTGTCTATTAAATAATGCCTTCTTATTGCTGCTATTAGCTATCATTTTATCCACATTCTCGGCTTCACGTATTGCGGCAGCAAACCGATCCTTTACTATAGCATTCAAGTGCGGGTTAATCGCTTTTATCCGGCTTATATAAGCACGCACCAGCTCAACCGAAGTCAACTGCAATCATAGAACACCAAACTTGAACACCAAACTTAAATTTGGCGCGCATTGTTTTTCACCTTACGAGTTCTTAGTTGCGCCCGCAGCTCCTTGATGCCAAGCAGCAGCAGCTGGTTTTTGATCTCCGGCAACTTGACTACCTCTGGCTTGGGCTTTCGCGACCACGCATCAGATGCAGCTCGCGCCACATGCATAAATATAGCAGTCAATTTAACAATTATCATAAGCAAACGTACTAAAAATTCCATTGCGATGAAAAGACATAGAACACAAAATCACAGCAACAAAAACAATAAACCAGTCCGTTATGCAGCTGAAGTCAGACTGATTCGATGAGCGGCCCACTGGAACAGATAGCTGAGCTTTTGCATGCAAGTGAATCGGAGTGTAAGAGAGAACAAGAGAACAAGAAATGGCGACCCACTCATGATCATTAAAAGAGACAGGGAACAGAATTGCAAGTGAATGACTTGATATTGAGTTCTTTTTTATAGCAATACAAAGAATAAAAGTGATAGTTTATTAAAATAATAATTTAAATTTAATTTAAATATTTATTTATATGTATAATACATATATTCCTTGTTGACACACAGCAGTGTGTTATGGGGAAAGTAACTGTAATGACAGACGCCCCTTGGCACAACGAAGAGGAAAGAGAAAGCAACATGCGTGGACGGACGCCAAGGCGTCAGGGCCTTGAAATCGGAAAAAAGTAACTTTATAAGAAACGCAAGGGTAATTTGGCTGTGTTTGGACATTTATTTATATTTTTTTTATCAAATTTAAAAAGCTGAACCGTAACCTTAGCTAAGTACTTCTTTTCATTTATTTATTAGGCTGAGCTTGAAAAGTCTAACCGATGCGGCAGGGGAGGAACCCAACCTTGAAACGCGCCCTCCATCTCAGCGGCAATTTGAAGGCAAAGCTTGTCCTGGTAGGGCGCTGCTATAACCTGAAATCCAATTGGCATACCGCTCGTATTTAATCCCATGGGAACATGCGTCGCCGGAAAGCCCAGCACATTGAACAGCGCAAGGTTATCCAATCCCGTTATGTTCAGCAAAGATGTGTGATAACACAAGGCGCTGCTGTGGAAGGTGGGCATGAAGAGAACGCCATCGTCGCCAAGTAATTTCTGCAGGTTGTTTAAAAATCGGTAAAGAAATAAAAATAAGGCTAATTCTTCAACAATAATTGCAGGAAGATTTCCCTACCGTCAGATGCGCCTTGACTTCCACCAGCTCCTGCCGATACTCTTCCATTTTTCCACTATTGAACATTCCATTAAGGCGTTGCATGATTTCTATGAAAAGTGCTTCCTTTGTGAAAAGCGAATGGCCAATGAGACTGTTGAACATCTCGACGAACAGCAGTTTCATGTGTGGTTGCCGATGTGCCTGCTGCGTCACGATGCTGGGCAGACCCTTAAGATCAAGAAGCGCCACCAGCGCCAGTTCCATGGAGTTGTTCAAAAATGAGAGATCCAGCTAAATAGAGGCAACCGATTGAATCTTAACGAATGCCAAAACCTCAAAGAGTGGACAAACCTGCTGTGGCCTTATTCCTGCCTTGGCGAAGGAACTGATGGCACGCACCATGGCTTTCTTAATATCTTCCTCCACAAAGGGATGTGTCAGTTTGTTGCAGCCGGAGTACTCAAACGCGTAGAAGATCTGTGAGTGTCTGAAGATTGTAACTAAGTTGGAACAAAGAATGCCTTTAATCTTACTTTCATGTCCTTCAGCTGCACCTGCTCATTGAAATTCAGCTTGTGCTTGTTATCGCCCGCCATGATCTCCAGGAGCAAGGGCATGTCTCGAGCGAATCGTGTAATGGGTCCCACTTGTAAATAAATGTCAATTTTCTTGTCTGTCGAGTATGGAAAATGACCCTTGACTGAAGTGAGGCCGCCAGTTGGCTTATGGCCAAACACACCGCAAAACATGGCTGGAAGTCGGATGGAACCACTGATGTCGGAACCTACACCAAATGGTGTAGCACCACAGCCATTCAATGCTCCCTCTCCGCCCGATGAGCCTGCCGAGCTACGTGTCAGATCATACGGATTCACGCAGCGTCCATTGGCCACTGTGTTGGTCTCAATGCTCATGCAAAACTCGGGAGTAGCAGAAACCAAAAGTGGAATTCCACCAGCAGCACGGATCAGCTCCACAACGTCGCCATCTTTTGGCGCCTTCATTTGCTTGCGCACTACACTACCCACCGCATAGGAAAGGCCTTACGAGAAGAAAAAATCAAATGCCATCCCAATGTGGTTATCTCGATGCTCACCCTTCACCCCGCAAGACTCCTTCACGGTAAAAGGTATGCCCATGATGGGATAGCGCGTAAAGAGAGCCACACGATCATATTCGCTGGCGGCTTTGGCTATTAACTTATCTGCGTGCTTGGCCTCGTCCAAAGCAGCCTCGAAGCGCTCTTCAATTACTGCATTCACGGATGGATTCACCTCCCGCACACGATCAATGTACGCCCTGACCAATTGCTCCGATTTTATCTGCACGTGGAAGAGTTTCATATGCAAATTTTGGCAAATGGAATTCATTTTGATTACCTCACCGCGTCTCAGTTCCGTCACCAACTCAATTACGGATTTGGTCAATATGGGATTCCTTATAGGTGGATAATTGGGTTTCTTACGTGCCACCAGCAGATCCAATATATAGTTAATTAACATTCCAAAGTAGGTCATAAGAAAGGCCATAATACGAATGAACAAATCCATTGCTCAACTTGGTTTCTGTCTAGGGGTCAGCAGGTGCTCTAATTCAAATGCGTTGCTCACGTACTTTGATCTTCCGGTTACCAGCAGTGGATCGCTTTTTGGAACACACACTTCTTGATGAGCTTCCTATGGGCAATGTATGCGCGGCTACTGCACTCGTTGGGTTCTGATCACCGACTAGGTTCTTTGGAGGCAAATAAATCGGAGCTCGGGGAAATTGATGTTTTTATCGTGGTGGACAATACGTTGCTTAGAACCCGAATTTGCTTGAGAGCTCCCTTTTGGTGTGGTGAGGTGGTGAATATTGACCAGGGATGAATGGTGATTTTAATTAAATTCTTTCCTTTCTTACCTTTTTTCTATCCATAGCAAATTTATGTTTGAACTTGATTATGAACTTATGCAAAGAATATGCTTAATTAATAAAAGATAAAATGAAGCATTTAAACAACGAATTAAACCGTTCTATGATTTCAAATGCAGCAGCAAAGATTAGTTAAACTTTGTAATTTATTTATCATCTTTCAAGATTTGAATCTGTGCAAAAAATCGTAGTGTGGTGTTCAGACTTTGCTATTCAAGGTGATCTTCATTTACGAGTGTCATAGTTAATATTTAAATACTGCAGTTTTCTATAAAATGAAAGGCTCCATTATAGACAGCACTAAATTTAATAAAACAATGTTAAAATAATCAATTTTGATTTTAAAACAAGTCAAAAAATAATACAAATTTCGCTTTCATTGGGGCTGGAAGCTTGCTTCGATTCAACCGTAATAAATTTGCTTAGTAACTTTTGATCCTAAAAGTATGCTACTCTTTTGTCATGTTCAACTTATTTCTTTTTAAGTCGCTATACAGAAAGCTTGAAGAAACTTATTTTTTTTAAACTTAAATCAAATAATGTAATTTGGTTGGCTTTATAATTTGAACTGATTTTATTTGAGCAGTACCTAATGCACGAATTTTTACCTTTTTTTTTTTTTTATTAATATTTAAAAAGGTATACAGAAATTCATAATTATTCTTTTATCATCTTATGGGCACGATACTGCTTTAATGAGCGCTGCGGCTTGACTATTAGTTAAGCTTAATCATTATGTATATACATTGGGCACAATGAATTCTATAACTAAATAACAATAATAATAATAATAATAATACTGATTCTAAAAAAAACAATTCAAAAATTTAGATAATCCTTATGCTAGTCAGCCTATTGGCCAACCTGTTGCTATGCTTCATAATGCGGCTATTGTACCGACTAGAGTGAAAATTAATTTGCTGAAATACTGTGGGGAGGTTCAGGTCATTGTGCAACATTTTGTTCTTAATATACCAACCACATCCAGTGATTAGCCTGAGCACTTTATTTTGCGCTACTTGTATGTGTTCAATTTGGCTATCGCAAGTTAACCCCCTAACTTCTATTATTACACTGCCTTAAGGTATGCTATATGTTTTCGCGGTAGAAGAACGAAACTTAAAAAAAATAAATAAAAATTAAATTAAAAGTAATGTATTTTTACCTGATATTTTTTTTGTTATGATTTTATAAAATTTTTAATTAAAATAAGTAGATGCATAAATTAAATAAAATGAAATCATCAACCAGAGAACGACAAGAAAAGCTTCCATTGGGTTTTGTTTTGGTGCCTCGAGATTTGCCCCCATTGGTCAATAAATCAATTTGTTTTCTGACATAAATGTTTTATTAATGCTTTAGTTATTGTAATATGCGTTTCTTAAGTGCTAGGGAGAACAAAAGATTTATTTCATAAATAGACTTATAAACAATTGTAATAATGATAAACAACTAATAACAGTTCAAGTTTCAGTTGCAAGAGTTAAACATATAGAAATAAGTCAGGCAGCTTGGCAGAGGTTGAAATATATATTTATATAATTTTGTTTCCAGGATCCAGAAAATAACAGTTCTGTTCAATGAAGACAACTCATTCAGGCAGCGCGGTAAAGACGCGAAATGTATACATGTGTGAGTGTGTATGTGTGTTTGTGTACGAGTAAAATTACCGCGTATTATACAAATATAGAGATATATGAATAAGTGATTATGCATACATATATATATATATATATGTGTGGGTGTTCATTTGTATGTGTGTTAGTGTATATGTGTTGTATATTTATCTGCTTGTACGTATCTATGAATGTATATAAAGAGCACAATGCTGGCCAAATGTGAGGCAGCTGTTGTTAGTAATTAACGGTTTCCGTTTACCGTAAATCGTTAACCGGTTAGCAGTAACCGTTAACCGTTTACCGATTGCACAGAAATTGACATTTATACATGGATATAAACTACACCAATATGCATAGAAGATAGATCCTGCACATACATATATATACAAATATGTAAGTATGTGTGAATATCAATTACATGCGTGTATTTCCTGTTAAGTGAAAGTAATTAAGTTTCTTTACACCAATTATTTAATTGTATTTTATAATTACTGTATTTAATAAACGTTTTCTAACATTCAGTTGAAATTCCGGCTGATACTTGGACTGACATCTACCACCCTATGGAGAGCATTATTTGTGTTTAATGACAGCGAGCTATTAAATGGCTTAATATCCTTCGTAGGGACCCACCAATTATTGGATATGTTATGGAATATGTATCGGGGCTTTAGATAATTATCTTACTTACGCCTAGGGATATATATATGTATGTATATATGTATAGATTTATCTGTGTATATGCATACATGTACACAGTGTATGTATGTATATGTATTAAGAGTCTGTGTCACCGTATGCTAAGTTGCATGCACACACACATGCATTTAAATACATGTGTATATGCATGTGTATATATGAATTCATATGTGTATTCATTTTTATTCACATCTACTCATATGCATTCACATTTATTCACACGTATTCATATTTATACGTAACTATAATTATTGATTTATTTAATATTTATTAATATTTATTATTATTTATTTATTATTTATTTATTGTCTAAAACTCTTTCCTCGACTTAACTTTCTAAAAACGTACCCGCCGCGTACCTCCCCCGTACCGCTCCTGCTTTGCCAGCCTAAAGCCAGCGGCCCGTAAACAATACTTAGTTCCGTTCTAACTAACACACACCTTTGGCTACTTAAATTACATATTTGCACACCTCTCAAATTTAAAATTCAATTAGTGTAGAGTGACTCGAGTGCTCCACATCGGGATCCCAGGGTTTGGCGGAGCATTTTTTATTTTTATTGTTGGAAAAAGATTAAGGATTTAAATTTGAATTTATTTAATTATTATTATTTTTTTTTTTTATTGGGTGGGCACAACTCTTCCGGGGCTCTGGGGAAGACTGTACCGTGGGAAAATGCAATGCCAAACCGGATCCGGATGTGGATTGATAACTATTCATAATTCTTGGCGTTGTTTCTGTTTAAATTGTGGTTTTCCTTATTGCGAATCCTGTCGTGATGCGAGACGCTTAGGTCATGTGCAGGTCACCCTTGAGGATGCGCATGAATGTCTTCTTGAACTGCTGGTTGGCCAGGGCGTAGCAGAAGGGATTCATTGGACTGTTGGCATAGCAGAGGAAGTAGGAGAACATGTAGAGGTGCTCGTTGGTGCAGGGCGGATTCCGGCAGAAGCCCTCGACCAGGGCCAGCACATGGTATGGCGTCCAGCAGGCCACAAAGCAGCCCAGGATGAAGGAGATGGTGCGGAACGCTTTGCGTGCACGATTCTCAGACTTGGACTTTTGTCGACTGTTGCCAATGCCCATCACCAGGGGCAGAGCCTTCTTGCTCTTGAAATGCTTGCCAATTGAGTGGATGAAGTGTCGCTTGCTGGAACTACGTCGGGATATGCCGCCCTCATCTTGGGTATCCTCGGCATCTTTCCGGCTGCCGCCCGCCAATCCTGCCGAGCTGCTGGTGGTGCCCGATGTGGAGGGCATCTTGTTGGTATTGCTGTCTGAAGCTTCCCGCTCGTCAATCCGCTCCAATTGATTGGCTGCATTGGCAGCTGCTCCCGACTCATTGCCAGTCACCTGCGGTGTCTTTACTGGCGGCGGCATCGGCGAGTAGAGTACCGCATCCTTGCTGCTCGTCTCCATGGGGCTGGAGGCCCGACGATGTGGACACTCCGCCTGCAGCTTGCCATTGCCGCCTGGCACGTCCAGCAGACAGATCGCTTCGATGCAGCTCTCGCGGCGCACCTTGGCAAAGTCCTCGATGCCTGTGTAGGAGACGAGAAGACGTTTTTCAATGGATACATGTTCCTGGGACTGGGACTGACTCTCCGCTAGACTTTGACTCTGACTCTGACATTGCTTCTGGCTGCTCTCAGCCGAGGCGGTGGGGGAGATTTGGAGTTGTTTGCGTGCGGGTGGCGGTGGAGGAATGCCACTGCGTTGAGACTTGGAACTGGGCGTTGGTCGCATGGAACGACCGCTCTGAGAGCAGCTGACGCTGTCATTGGTGGCAGTCGAGATCGCCTGCATGGCGGAACTCTCATCCATGTAGCGCATCTCAGAGTTGTTGGTCAGCAGATCGTAGGTCATGGCCAGTTCACTGTTGCCGGAGCTGTTGCCAAAGGGACGGTCCGAGTAGTCGGACAGGGGCGTGGGGCATTGGAACGCTTCGGGAGGCGGCAGAATGGCCTGCACCAAGCACTGCTGCACCTGGTCACGGGGAACCTCAATGGGGGCCAGTTCCACGGGAGAGAGTGGGCTACTTTTCACGGTTTCAGGATTGGCACAGGTTTGGTGAAAGTCAATGAGGCGTTCATGCTCGGCTATCTGGGAGAGCGTGGAGCAGGAGGTGCGCTTGGGACGCTCAATCGGTGTGTGCACATGCTGAGGCCCAATGCCCACCTCCTCCTTACTCTGCGCCCGCTGCAAGCTCGTTTGGTGTGGTTGGTGGTGCGGCGACTTGGCGCCCATGGAGTGCATGCCCTCAATCGATTTGGAATTGGTGGTGCTCAGTTGCAAGTTACCTTTGCCACGGGTGGCCAGCAGCGCCGCCTGTGCACCAAACACCAGACCAATGGACGAGCGCTTGCGCATGTTGGCTAATTTCTGCTGGTTGAGGAGCTGCTGCGTCTGATTGACAGATGACTCCTCATCCGAGTCAAAGGCCGGGCTGCTGGAGCGCTCGCTCTTCTCTGCCTCAGCCGCCGCTCGCTTTGATTCCTCCAGCTTGGCCTCTGATGCGCGTCGTTGCTCCGGCGTCATCTTCTCGACTATCACCTCCGTCGCATTGGCCAGCGGATTGGCTTGGCCCGAGCCGCTCAATCGCTTGGCAGTTGTGGTAACGGTGCCGCCGTCCAGCTCCGTAAGACCGCCAGCCAATTGCACTTTGGTCTTCAGTATCTTCTCCTCAATGACACCAATGCCAGCCGCATGTCCAGCCATGCCGGACATCGCCCCAGCGCTCAGCGCGACCATCGACTGCATCTTCCGCTGCTTGGCTTCGCTTCGCTTCTGCATGTCGTAGGCCGTCTTGTAGATGCCAGCGTACAGCACAAAGAGGACTATCAAGGTGGTCCAATAGTAGCCAATGATCAGTGCCGTGTTGAAGATCGGATCCTTTAGGAACTGCACGGAACACTGGCCCGGCAGCAGATCTCGTTTGCCCGTGAAGTGCTCCCATCCAAAGATCGAAATGAAGAAGAGAAGCGTTGGAATAATCCAAGTGATCGAGACCATATAGATGACTCTAGTCCTTGTACGCCAGCCCCGATACTTGGCCGCTATCTTCACGGAGCAGTAACGATCGATGGTGATGAGCAAGACGGTGTACTGGGAGACCAGGCAAACGGTATAGTCCACGGATAGCCACAGATCGCACAGCAGCGGTCCCAGGTCCCAGTATCCCTTCAGCACGTAGATCGTGTAGAAGGGCATGGAAACGGTCCCTGGGGTGGAGTAGGAGATGATGGTGAGCTACTCGTGGGCAGTACTGATGGTTGTCTACTCACCTATCAACATGTCCGTTGCCGCCAGAGAGGCGATAAAGTAGTTGCTGGGCTGTCGTATGTTGCGGTCCACAATGAAGGCCAGGAGCACCAAGATGTTGCCTCCAACCGTGAGGATGATGCACACGAACAGGCACAGGGCAATGGCGATCGTTTGCCACAGCTCAAATGGGGGCAAGACCAACGCCGGACCAGCGTCTTCCACGGATGCGGTTGTTGTTTCCGTCGAAATATTCCTGCCCAGGTTGGTCAGGTTGGCTCCAAAGCTGCGGTACCATTGCAGCTGATCGTTCGGTGACCAGGAGTTGAAATCCGTGATCTCCCCATAGATCTTTGCCGCCTCCAATAGGCGCTTACACTCCGTGTGCTCGATGACGCGATGGTACAAATCCCGGCAGAGATTCTCACGCTCCTTGCGGGTGCGCCTAATGAAGAGATGGATGGTTACATCAAAGGATTGTCGTCAGGTTTTAATTATTTTAAAAAAAATATGTAAATATTTAATTAAATTATTAATTATTTGACATCTCAAGAAATAATTTTTAATAATTTCTAAATATTTGGAAACTTGGGAACAACAGAAATTTAATTTTCATCTCAATCCAAAATCACTTTAAAAAAATGCCTATAATAAAACCGTTAGAAATTGTTAGAAACGTTTAAAAAATGTTTCAAATTATATTTTAATTAAAAAAGTGAATATTAAATATGTTCAAAATATTAAAAAAAAAAAGGATTCGATTGACTACTGCTGAATCTTATGGATCATTATAATATAATAAATAAATTTAGACTCAGGCCTTAAAATTAAAATATGTATTAAATATTATTTAAAAATGTTTTTATCAATTAAAAATAAATATCAAAATATTTTAAAGTATGGATAATTTTAAAAATGATTAGAATCGAATTAAATTATTAAATTAATTTAAAATTAAAAATAAATATTAAAATATTTTAAAGTATGGGTAATTTTGATTAGAATCGATTTAATTAATATAGCTTAGATAATATTAAGCTGTGAAGAGAAATAAAATAATAAATCAATAAATTTAGAAAATTGAAGAATTTATGAAAAGAAATTTATATTTTAATTTATTGGAAAATATAAATAACTTCAAAAGACAAATTAGCAGTTTTTAATATAATAAACAACGTTTTTAAATAATAATAAAAAAAAAGATCTTGGGAAATCCTTAAAGGCATTTGGAAAGGAAAAAAATTCTTAATGTTTGTATTTTTATAAATTATTAAACTGTTGCTACGCACTTAAAATGATTAAAAATATTAAAATTTATTTATTTATTTTTAAGAGTATTTAATTTAAATTAAGTTCTGGGGATTCTGAAAATTTCTTTTCATAATTATTAAAGGGTTTAACTTATCCTAACAGGATAAGTTAAGATGCGGCGGGGCTCCATGTATTTCTCGTCGAGGGAGTTCGACTAAGTAGCTAATTAATATTTTAATTATTGTTCTATTAAGTGGCAGCTTTTTAAGGAGTAATAAAAACTCCTTTAAATCCTTTGAAAATTATGGGGAACTTTTTAAAAATGTTGGGAACTTCGGGAAAGAATTTAAAATTTATTTTGTAAATGATTTTTTATTTTTTGCACTTGCGAAGAAGAGTTTAAAGGACTTAAGCCATATTTAATTTTGAGAGCTGACAGAAGGGTATTGAGGACTCGGGCTGCAGGACTCGAGCTCTGTTAGTGTCTGGTTGCTATATTTTTACAGTTCATTTACCATTCCGTAATCCAAGGCGATTTAATTGTGTATATGGATTCGGTTCTATTTTCAGCATCCAACCCCCGGATTCCGGTTAATTCATCGTCGCTGCTGTTGAAGCCTGTCGACTTCGCCAGGCTACGCATTTTGGCAGACTTCTTCCTTTTGTTCGTCCTAATTTGTTGTTGTGTTGTGGTTGCTGTTGTTGCGGTTGTTGTTGTTGTTGTTGTTGTTGTTATTGTTGTAATACTTGCTAGCGGTAATATTTAAGTTATTCCCCTTTGTAATGCGATTGCCTGTCTACATTGCCTTCATTCCGGATGACGTCCTTGTGGCATTTTTCCTCGGCGGCCAGCGGCAGGTGCAGCATCTGTAAAGGACAATGGGGAACATTTTATTATTGGTTAGCATTATGAGTGGTAGTTAAGATAGTCTTCGTCCTGGTCTTTGACTTGTTTGTGTCTGGGTCTTGGTTCGTGGTCTTGGTCCTAGTCCTGGCCTTTGCTTTTGCTTCCGCTAGGTTAAAACTAATTTTGTGGCCGTTAACTGGCAGCTCGGGAAAAAGGAGGAAGGAGGAAGGACGTTAGGACAGGGACCGGAATCAGAGTCTAAACCTGGCACCAGTGCCATGGAACGCAATTTACTTGCGACATTTGCATCCGCATTCGCATCCGCATTCGCATCCGCATGCTCGGATATTTGTGCTGCCGTTGCTGCTGTCGCCGGTTGTTGGTCGTCCTTGGTGCTCATTATGCGGTGGCACGATTGCTCCTGACTATACCACTTGATTTTTGAGTGGCGTCCTTCCTGTTCTGCTCAGTGATTTGCTGCTTCTCGCTTTTAATGATATTTATTATTTAAAACTAAGTATTCACAGGACTCGACAGGCAACTTTGCTCTCTGTGGGTCGACTTCCCGACTTCCCGACTTCCCGACTTCCCGACTTCTCGACTCGCTGACTGTTGACTGTTGCATTTGATGCCGACAACAGGAAAAGCCATCACCGCCCGACAGGACTTCAAGTTGCAGCGGCAAATTGAGTTTCCAACTTTTCAAATATAATTTTAAACAAATCGATAAGTTTGTCTTCGTCCTTTGGGCAAATTTCTTAGCACTAAATTGAGTTATGGGGGCGCACAAGCATCCACAAATGGGCGTGCCTATGATGAATCCTGTAGTATTTCTTGTGTTGTGGCCTGGTAAAATGGTTAGTTGCCTAAACCAATTTGTAATACTAAGTATCCTTTTAGTCCTGGCAAAGCTAAGCCTTTGTTTATGCCATGCATAAGTGCAGCAATTTGTGCAAGGACACACTTCTAATCCTGGAACATGTGCGACAAGCCAACACCCAGAACACCTGTCATTTTGGTGTCCAGCCAAAGCTCAACAGTTGTCCTTTCAATCCTCACTCAAACATCCTGCACCTCAATCAACCCGAAACCCAATTTCTATGCTAATTTAATTTTTGGCTATGAAAAGTGAAGTTCCCCCTCGATTGTCAGCTTCAGTTTTTTTTATGTAAGAATCCTTGAAATGGGTTTAAGTTGACGCTAAGAGTTCATTTGAATTTAAAGGACCTGAGAAAGGATTCTTCGTATAAATTAATAAACTCCAAGCTCGTATTTAGCATTTAGTGTGGGAAGAATTGGTTGCATAATTTATATATCAATATATAAATATCCTTTATTATATATCCTTTTTATTATTTTTTTTCTGCAATCATTAAAAATTTCTTGGTATTTTTTCCCGACTAGTAATTATTGAGTTCTAAAAATAAGGGATTATCGAAATTTAATCCTTTATGCTTCGTCTTATTGAATTGCTTCGCATTGTTGTTACGTTCAGTATATCCTTTCGACTAACCAACGTAACCTTTTCGCGTTGCCAAGGAGACACACGTAATCCTACACTTTGAAGGACCAAAATGCAGCGGTTGCGTTAGCCTTTAAGGACCTTTGTGGCATATATCTACGGCTGGACTTGTGGTTTGCTCAACGGTCCTGCAAATTGACCGCAAGCGGATCTCCTTATTGCGTCGAGCAGTTCAAAGGACAGATTACGAGTGTGTCCTGAAATCTTAAACTCGCTTCTGCCAGGAATTGTGGGCTACTGCAGGATGCATATCACTTTAATCATACCTTAAACACGCGCAGATGTTCCGTGGCATGTGGAGTATACTGCGATGCGCGGAGATATTCAGAGATGTCCTGAAATATCCTGCTTAACCAAGTGTGCCAGAAGACTTTCGGATGCTGTTCCGCCGTTTGTTAGGCAGCAGAAAAAACCCATCAACTCGAAATTAAATAAATGGAACACATACAAAGTGTTGGAAGGGGGGGATTGCACGGGGGGAAGCACCAACAAGGACGAACACGAAAGCTGACTTAAATCAGCAATTATGCCGAGTAACTTTTGTGTGCTTGTGTTTTAAGGAAGCGCGTGGCTTAAGGTATCCTTTAAAAATAAAAAAATGGCAAAGAAAAAAATAAGGAGAGAGTTTGAGAGACAAATTGAAAGAAAGTTATCCTTGGAATATTTAGCGGCATTCATTTGCATAAAAAGCTATCGAGACTAATCACTCAGCATAATATGTTTACACAATTAAAGTCAATCGATAGCTTTGCTCGATAGGCAGATGATTTCATCGGCTGCCCAAAAAAAAATAAAAAATATTAAGAAAAACTTAATAAATTATATTTAATTCCTTTATTTATCATCTTCTCAAAAATATTGATGAGTTCACATACAAAAAACTTATTGATATCGATATTAAATAGACAATATCAATCGATAAATTTGCTCCAACGCGAATCGATAAGCAGATGATTTATCGGTTGTCAATTCAAATCGAGGCTAAAGGAGGCTCGAATAATATCTGAGGATTTGAGCATAAACAAAGTTCCGATTTTTTCATCTGGTTGAAAATGAAGGGACGTTATATACCCTGCACTCAATGAGAATGCAGGGTATAGAAGGAAATTGTGTCGGGGCCCGCGTTGACACAACCCAATGACAGCTCCTGAACGGCATTTATTCCATTCTGTAGATAAGATATTTCATAATAGCGCACTTTATTTAGCTTTTGCCTTGCCTCTTGCCACTTGCCTTTTGCCTCTTGCTGCTTGCACCATTCGCCTTGCGCCTTTCGCCTTTCGCCTTTTGCCTTTTGCCATTTTCTTTGCTCATAATAAACTTATTAAATGTGTAAGCCAGCCGTTGTCAGTGGCTGGAAAGTGTCCTGGCTGCCGCTTTTATTTGCCAAATAATGAAAAATAATTTAATCAAGCAAACAAAAGGCAACATGCCGATAACAAAAGGGGTTGCCAGGTGGGCGCCACCTGCTTGTTGGCCAAAAATGAAATTCGTCAAAGTTCAACAGGAAGGTAAAAAAAAAGGGAGCCAAAAATCAAGTGTCCCACAGCTTGTCAAATGCAAATTGATGGCCAACTGTAGATAAGCGCTTTGGCCAGCTGCAATGGAAGTAAGCAAAAGGTTTAGATTTGGGTTTTGGCCTAATTGCCTGTGGCTGCACAAAGGACGCTCATGCTCATGCTCATGCAATGGGTAGCCTGTAGCTTGGGGTCCTTCAATCATGCGCTAATATCCGTGTTTGCTTTGACAGATGCGGCAGGTGAGTTAGACAATAGCATCAGGAGCTTTGCTCTGCCTACTGGCTGACCGCAGCAGTGGTCTAACCTGCGGGTAGCCAGCCCGACGTAAGCTGTCAGCGGCAGTGGTATTCTTTTGAGCCAAAGCCAGCTGCACAGAAACTATGCCAGAGATTTTGAATTTGACAGCAATTCCTGGACATCCTGGACAGACTGGGTGCCTGGGTGCCTGGGTGCCTGGCAGTTAGTAAGCCAAACGCCCAGCCAGTCGGGGAGCGCATAATGAACTTTCACAAGTGCGCTTGGTAAGTTTTAATTACAAACGCTCTGCTTCTCTTTGTTGTTTTTGTTCATCTGCCTCTGCCTCTGCCTCTGCTTCTTCTTTTTCCTGTTGTTGTTGTACTTTCTGTTGTTGTTTTTGTTGTTTGCGTTACTGTTTTATTCAAAAGGCTGGCATAGATTTCTCTCCAAGGAACTGTGACGAAACTTCCTACGTGCTTCTCGCATAAGTCTTCTCTGCATTTTAATCAAAAATGTAATTAAATATATATTCAAGACATTCAAAGTGATGAATAATTAAATTTTTAGTTCTTGGCTATTTTTTTTAATTGTTAAATCATTTCTTTATGCCCAGGCAACAAATTGGACGCCATTGACGTACTTGGTTTCCATAAAAACTATTGCTATCTCTTTTTATCTAACACATTTTCAATCAGATCATTTCTCATCAAAACTCTAAACTCTTCTCAATGGCGATTTTTGGTCACTATCATTGTCTCTTTCTAACTTACACAAAGCAATACGATCGTTCGCTATGGTCGCACGTGTATAAAGCTTTCAGCTTTGTCTTAGTGTAAAATTTGGCAGCTTTTGTAGGCAGCGAATATGAAAGTTGACATGTAACAGAAGCTGGTCCCGATATGTGTGAAAATGTTAACTTAACAGAAGCAGGGTGAGTTGTCTCTGCAAAAGTATTGGGGTTCATGTTATTACTGAAAAAATTAACATTGAAAAGGAAACAACACTTTAAAAGAATGTTTTTTAGTTAGCTTGGAGGTAAGTCGAGCTTAAAAATGTCTTTAAGCTTTTATTTCGAAGACTTTGTATTTTTATTTAACATTCTTTACATTTGGAACCCGCCCTAGTTTTCTTTAAAAAGTTGCCAATGGTGTTGCCTTCTTTGCCCGTCAACAGTTGCAATTTAGCAATTTTCTGCGAGCAGCGGCGGCGGCAGCGGCAGCGGCAGTGGCAGCGGCAAAGACAATTTCAATTTCGACTTGGCAAACAGCATACAATTTGCTATTGGTGGCGCTGAAGGCGTGGTAGCAGCTGACTTGTCCTTGTCACGCATGCCGCATGCCGAATGAGGTTGAAATGTGACTATTTCACGGTTTTCACAGAAACTCTTCGGTATTCCAAAGCCGGAAAGTACTCTTCCCTCCAGGCTGCGTGTAATTGTTGCGCTCATTTAGTACTTTTCCCACAAACACAAATCCTTCCCCATACAGATGCAATTATGCATCTATACACACAGTAAAAACCAAACACATGGAGATGGGCGCATTTGTGTGCAAACTTAACGAGCGCCAATAGCGGAATTGCGCCTCCGGGCCACTTACCGCTGTCCTTGTGGCAAGCTTCAGAGATATGCTGTTGCATGTGGCTATATATTTTGTTGATGGATGGATGTACTTGTGCGTGGAGATGGATGCCATCAACTTTGCGTTACTCTGTTTGCCAACTAGTGAAATTCATGGCTGAAAAGTTTTATTTGCTGAATTTATGAGTTCTAAATCCTTTTTGCAGGAGTAACTGTGTATTTGTAGCTTTATAAAAAATAAACACTTTTATATCTGAAACCGAAAACACTCGCCCAAGGCTTCATTCAATTCATTTTAATTTTCATTTTCATTTTCGTTTCCTTTGAAGTGGTTTGCTCCTTTCTTTTATTGAATCACCGCCTGAATAAGTTTATTCATAGCAAACAATGTTAATATTTTCAAAGGATCCTGGCTACCTTGGCTACCTAGGCCACCATCGGTAATCCTTGAAGGGATCATTTAAGTTGCGTCCGCATGACACAGCTAACCACAGCTAACCACATCTAACCACTTCGCCATTCCCACAGCGCCACACATCCTCTCCAGCTTCTCATTTGGCTCGTTTGCCACACGTTTTTATGATTATGACAATGATAATTCCATGAAACTTAGCGCCGGCATCTGCCTTTGTGCAACAACTGCAAAATGCGTTGGCAACATTTGCTGCAAATTGCCATCCAGCCTCCCCGCACCACTGACAGTGAAAAAGTGGGGAAAAACCACTCAATATACACACATCCAGTCGGGGGAATGGCGCTCATTTGGTGTTCGCAACACAAACGATTCGAGCTGAAAATTGCTTGACACAGTTGTTGCACAGCTCAGCTCCTGCACCCTTTGCCCTCCGACCACATGCGGAATGCTGTCCTTGTCACGCGAAAAAAAAGTAAAGTAAACAAAAGGCTGACAGAAAGTATCAGGCAGCCTGCCAAGCATCCTACTATTCAGCCATCCAGGCAGCCAGGCAGCCAGGCAGTCGAGCAGCTAAGCAGCCAAGCAGCCAAGCAGTCAGTCAGGTGGCAGATGGAGCAGCGGCAACAAAAAGTGTCGCTTTGGCTATAAAATGACTGAGCAAACGCCTGTGCCGCCGCACAAAATGATACTGATGCGTTTTTGATGATGCCACCGAATGAAATAGCTGGCTGCCGCTTACTGCTTGTTGTTTGCTGCTGCCTTATGCCATTTGCTGCCTGCGAGGCGTAATTGAATGCTGTTCAGGGGCAAGGACTCATCATTCGGCGGTTCAACACTGCGTATGTGCAATGTGCAAACAACTAGTTTCAATTTTTTGTTCAGCACAATTAACGTGTCCAATCTTTTAATAATGGCATTATTCATGCAAAGGCGTCAAGGAACAGTGAGACCGGCGATGTCCTTGCTAAAGTCATTAATTATGCCACTGATGTTGTTATCCTGCTGCGTAGCATCCGGTGCCAGACATTTTCTTTGCTCCATTATATTGTACTCAGCAAAAATGGCGCTTAATAGGGTATATCTTAGTGTGGCATAAAAATAAAGCCAATGTAATTGGAGGACCATAATTTAGTCCATAAATAGAGTGGGACGGGCTCCAAGGACATTGAGAGCCTCTACTGTTATTAAAGTATATTTAACTTTCGAAATGCTATGAAAATTATTCGACAAACATTTTTTTATCACGGGTTTTTTTGTTCCTCGAATTTGGTTAATTTACTTAAAGGATATGTGCAAGCCGAGCAGATCCTGTCTTCTTCCTTTTTACGTGCTTTACGACACGCACATATTTTATGCGTTTGCAAGCAGAATTTTTAAATACACACAAATTAAAGACACCCGTGTGGAAAGAGCTGCCACTCACCATACCCCCGCTTCCCGCTTCCCGTTTCCCACTTCCCGTTCCCCGCTCATCTACGAGCCTTAAATCACCCAAGCTGCTGAGTCTGTGGCGTGCTCACATAATTAATGTCCTGGGCTCCGCACGTTAATCGATAAGCACTCAATTAGCAGGCCTTAAAGGCTTAGACTTTTCCTAAGCTCGGAAAATATTGCGTGTTGCACTCTCTACTATAAAAAGTTGAACTGGAATGACGACCAGCAGGCAGAGTGAAAGAGCGGAAAAGAGAGAGACTTAAAAGGGAGAAGGAGAAAGGATATATGAGAGCTGCGTGTGTATGAAGTGTAAATTGCTTCAATAAGCCTAATTGCGATGACATTTTCATATTCATATTCTATTCATCGAATGGGCAGCTCTAGATGTGTGTGTGTGTGATAGAAATGGGAGGAACACTATCCTAACCTAATCGTCCTGGCTAATGCTATGGCAGAGCAGGGCCATCAGCCATCAGCCATCAGCCTGGACCAGCGATGCCATAATCCCAATTTATGCCGCTTCATGTGGCGGGGAATTGAATATGACAACATTACGGAGTTTACTTTATTATAAACGCATAAAGTATTTGCCGTGATGCGTCTGCCCGGCGAGTCCGGGAAGAACTTTGCCAAGCCGTTCGGCTCGGTTCAGCTAGTTGATTGCCACATGGACTGGGCAGGTCAGGTAACAGTTTGCTGGTTGCTCGTTATACAGGAGGAGGCAGGAGTGTGGCCATAGGAGCAGGAAAGGAGACAGGGATTGGGATAGGGGCGGGGACAGGGACAGGGACAGGGACAGAGGCTGTCATTGTTATTGCACGCGCCTGTCTCATGCATCTTTCATTGGGACCGAAGGATGTCGTTAATGTGCCTGGCAGCTGTTGCCGCTTGGCCCAGCGCGCAAGTTTATGCAACAGATTTATGGGAGCGCAACTACGTGGCATAACGAACCGAAGGAAGCAACGATGTTGACGACTGACTGGCTGGCTGGATGGCTGGCTGGCTGGCTGGGTGTTTGGAGCGTCGGGAGGGACACCACTCAGAGGCAGATGATGGCATTCCCAGCACAGTTGTAAAACTAGCGACGCACAAATTGGCTTTGCATTTTCAGCGCTAAATAATGATTGCCAAGTAAATGCGATAGACTTGCAACTTTGCGACGACAATTTGCAAAAGTTTTCACTCTTCTCGATTTCATCAGAGCCACGACTGCGTGTCCCCAACCACTGACCATGCGACAGGACACTGGCAACCTTTCCCCTGCTGCTCTTCAATTAAATGTGCAACTTTGTGTCCAAGCGTCTCAGTGCATAATTCATGCAACAACTGCGTCACTTGACGTAGCAGCTCATAATTGGTTGCCTCTCCACGAGCTGCCACCTCAAGTGGCATGAACATACAATAATATATATACATGAATATGTGTGTGTGTGTGTGTATTTGTGTGCCTTGTATATATACATGTATTTGTGTTTGTAATTGGATAACTCTGAGCTCATGAGAGCCAAGCAAATGTCAGTTATGTAAGTCGAAAGATATTATATATGTGTGTGTGCGTGTGTGTGTGTGAGATGATATTTGGTGTGTATAAGGTATGCCTTGAGTGTGTGTGTGTGTACACGGCAATTTAACTGATCAATAAACAAGTTAAAAACGAGTTGAACTTCAAGAAAATCCCATAAAAAGTTTACTTCTGTTGGAAACTCATCCACTGATCAGTTCAGTGTGACCGTAAAATGTAAAGAAAATAGGGAAAAGAAAATTTAGTAAACTAATTTACAATTCAGCCTGGTGGCAACGCTGCGTATGTAATCATGTCCTGATTCATTGAATTGTCGTTTAGGCTTTTCATCTGCCTCTGACTTTTTGCATTTTCAATTTTCCTTAATTCGAATGTGTTATCCCAGCATTTTCATCGAAGGATGTGTATTGGCAGACTCGCTTTGTGCTTGCGACAAGGACTCCAGGAGTCAAAGGATGTGTCACACACATTGTGTGTCCGATGCCTGCGGAAATGAGTTGCTTAGAAAGGATTTTCCTTGTTTATTGCAAATTTTTCCTGGAAAATGCGTTCGACTCAAAGTAAAAGTTTGCCATTTTCCGTCTCTCATCCACCTCTCGCTCTCTCTCTCTCTCTGTTGCTACTTCTTCTTCTGCCATTGCTGCTCTGCCTTCCTTTGACCTTCGTTGTGTTCTATCAGTGACTGGCAATTGTAACAGTGCAGTAATTGCCTTTCAGTATTAATTAAAAAATCTGTCACTGCCGGCGCCAAGAATAGAAACTACAAAATTCAAGCCTCATTAGATGAGGTTTCGAGGGTTGCTTAAAATAATTCCTGAATTAAAAGTCTAATTGAATAAATCGCCAAGAGGATTGCAGTTATTTTAAGGCTACGCAGTAGTTCGATTCAAGATATTGAATAATAAATATCCTTGAACTCAGTTTTGTTTGTGTAAAAAGTTTAATCGAGATTTAATTAGCTCAATTAGGAAAATGCAATTTAATTGGAGGTTTTTGTATGGCACATATCGAGTAGTGGAAATGTTTATTGTTTATGGGAAGAGTTTAAATATTTGTTAATTTTTTTAATAATTTTAAATATAAATAATTTTAAATTTTAAATAATTTTAAATTCAGTTAATTACCTTTTGTTTGTCAAACAACACTTAGGGCTTGTAAATAGTCGTGATTTTAATATTAAATACTTTTGAATTCTTTTCCACTTTTATTTTTTTTAATCTGCTATTTAATAAATTATAATAATAACAGAGACAGGGATCCCTTCGATGTACAATGAGTTCCTTATTTAATTTTTATTTTGTTTAAGTATTTAAATTACACAAATTTCTGGCCATTATTTTACAGCTCTTGGTTTATAGTTGAGTTCTTTTCATATTTCCATAGTTTTGTGCACAATTCGGAATACAGGGTGCCCCAACGGGTGTCCCATGTGGCAGTTGAGCAACAGAATTGAAATTGTAAAATTCTGCCAATTTTGTGGCTTATAAGAGAGCAATTCCAACTAACCATCCATGATTACTCTGTTATGTGGACAAGGATTGCAGTGGGGTGGGGTGGGCTGGGGTGTGATGCGGTGGTGGGAAAATTGCACAATCATTATGTTATTATGGCCCTATACTTTACTGTTGAGTACTTTTTCATGTTATTGCAGTTTTTTTTTTTATTTTATTTTATTTTATTTCATTTTTTTTTTTTTTGTTATTTGAGTCATGTCTATTGTTTGGCTTTTCAATTCCGAGCGGGAAAAGCAACTTTAAAGGATTGCACTAGAAACATGCAAACGATTCTACAGATTTTCTCCCCCTAGCGGAACCTTGTGTCTGCTGCAGGAGAAGCTGAATTTCGGTTTTTATTATGTTTTTCATCTGCCACAACTGCGAATCGGGCGGGGCGCGTTGTAATGCATAAATTATGCAGAAAATTGTTCTTTATTAAAATATGCAACCTCGAACAGCAGATGATGTATAAAAAAATAATAAAAAAAAAAGACTTAGTAAAAAAATATATATATTTATTTGTGGAATATACACAAAAGGAAAACAGTTAAATAACAATGTAAATTATTTCACAATAATAACAATTTTATTAACGCTGCAATCAAAGCGTGAAATGTAATAAATAAAAATATTATGAACTTTGCATTTATTAAATTTATCATTTTTATTTGATAAAGTTATTTTAGTTTTTTTTTGTTAGCTTGACAAATTTCTCGAGTAGTTATTTCATATTGTTTTATTTCCACTTACAGGCTAAACTCTTTTCTATGGACGGCTGAAAGAGTCCCAGAGACAACAAACCGAGACGTCCGCCAACATTAGCCAACGGCTAAATAAGAGAGAACTGTGGGCGGAAACTAAAGACAAGTACTTGGGCATTGTCCTTGATAAAAGACTCACGTTTAAGCCGCACATATTAAATATAGTCAAAGTGTGTAAGCTTAAGATGAAGGAGCTTAACTGGCTGATGAGCAGCTCTGGTCGGCTCCCGATTAGATGCAAGAGAGCACTATACCAGGCAATTGTGGCACCTACCTGGAGATACGGGGAAATGGGGAATGGCCGCCAAGTCAAACTGGAGGAAACTTCAAGTATTACAAAAGAAGGTCCTTCAATGTATTACTGGTTCTGAGTGCGGGCAGCGGGCAGACTCTTTATGGCGACCTCAACTTGGAGATCGTAGAGACCCGAATTAACAGACATACCTAAGGCTGCCCTTAGTTGGACACAAACCAAACTGTTAATTTACAGAGTCAAGTCTCTGAGTCCCTGCTCGCTGTTAACAAATTAAGTCATCACACTGAGTATTTCTCTAAGCACAATTACCTTCCAATCAATTTATTTTTACGTAACAAAGCCTTCAGAATGTTGATTGACAGAAGGCTGAGGCTGCCTTTAACATAATTTGTTAACATTTCTTCTTAAGGCTTACTTCGTGGCAGTCGGATCAATTTTTGTAGTGTACTTTGTGCCCTACCGCAAACTAGAAGCAATCACTGAGCTGATAAAGGAAAATCAATCAACAATTCCACTGCAAGGACGTATATAGAAAATCCTGCAAGTCAGCAGGATGGAAGGAATTTCGCCTTGTTGTTGTACATAAAAGTAGCTCCGCATCTTTGTGCTACCTTCAAGAAAAGCTTTGAAATTGTCTTCTCAACTAAAAAGCCACAGCAATGCTTAACATTTTCTTTTCTTCTCTTTTATTTTATTTTATTTTATTTTATTTATTTTGTAATGTTTGTTATTGGCGATGCTGTCAACGCATTATGTAATTATTTATAATATTATGAGAAATGGCGCAGAGGAAGAAGAAGAAGGAGCACATACTTGTGTCTCACTCATTCGATGCCACAATTTTTAGAACGTGCTGTGGCACATTTTATGGTTGCTGCGCTGTTGTCCTTTCAACATTAGCGCGCGAATTATGTGGAAAAGCGCTACAGTAAACAGCAACAGGAGACAGACAAATGGTGGAACAACAACAAAGCATCCAGACAAAGGACAAAGGACGTCTGTAGATGAGAAGGACCTGAAGACTGGATGCTGGAAGCTAGTAGCAGGCAGTTGGGAGTTAGGAGTAAAGAACATGGAGTTAGGAGCTAGGAGTTGGGAGTTGGGAGTCGGAGGCTGGGAGCTGGCAGCCAGGACTATCTAGGACGAATCTGGTTGGCACGTTAGACCCAAGTGCATCGTTAAAGATTTATTTTGAAATTCCAATGGGCAACCAAGCAGCGAGCATGCCAAGGACTGCTACGCGTAATTGTGCACTTTATTGCGCTGGATGGGGCGAGGAGGGGTGAAGGGGAGTCTGGCAACAGTTTTGCTTACATTTATGGTAATAATTTCAGTCAGCGGAAACGGAAATGTAAAAACGTGTTGCCGGGAAGTCATAATTCAGCTTAGACAAACGAGAGATAGTAGACGGAGAGGCAAGTGAAAATGCCACAAAGTGTGAGATGAGAAAGGAGCGTAATGGAAGAAGAGCAATACAGAGGGAGCGGGAGAGAGAGAGAGAGAGGGAGAGAGAGTGATACGTCCTGTCAGCAATGTTCGTTGTTGTGTTTCACCGCTGAAGGACTACATCGCATTAACGTGGTTTTACAACATGTCGAGGCATAAAAATGAGAAATTGCCGTCACACATGCGGACGACTGAGCGTGTTTCTGCGTCTGTCAGCTTGAAAGTGTATGCAAGTATGTGTGTGTGTGTAAGCTAATATAAGACTGTGCTACGTTTGTATTGATGTGGACAACAGTTAAAGTATAAACACAGGAGGGCTGACACAACCCAACAATGACGCTGAAATTAGCGCAAAATGAATAATAAATGCGGCCTCAATAAAGGAGCGAAAGGAAAGCAAATGAAAATTCGCTGGCAACTATTCCAGTTAAGGATCCATAATTGTTGCCTGTCAAAAAAGCTCACAGGCAGCTGTTAAATTAATAAAAAGATGGCGACGGAGTAGCTAACAAGGAACACAGTAATTATCTTCATTTATGTAACTTTAATGCCTTTCGTAACTGTGCAATTAACAGCTAGAGGAATGACCTTTTCCAGGCTCAATACGTGCTTTCTTCGCGCTGCCAGCGTTGCCACTTAGTTGAAAAATACAAAGCCGTAAAAGTCAGCAATGCGACGTGAAGAAAATCTTAATTTCAACTCTAAATAAAAAAATGGAAATTATTCAAATTTATTATATCTTCTTTTGACTTCTTTCTAGTCCTTTTTTTATGTATTTAAATATTTTTGTTATTTCTTATAAAAACTGATTTAAAAAAAGCCCTGGAACGGGAATTTGAGATATACAAACACAATTTAAAATATGAAATATTTTAATAATAATAATTAATTTTTTTCTTTTTTTCATATTAATAATCTGCGTAGATTGAAAATAAATTTATTTGTATAACTTCTATTGTTATATAAGTATGTAGCCTCAGGGTCCTGTGGGCCACATAAATCTTCAAACATAACAATGAACTGGGGGTTTTTTTATTTTAAGGTTTCTTTTATCTAATCGGAGGAATAGCTCAAATTATTTTAGGTTCTATTCATGGGAAATATTCAAAATGATTTTTTTTATTCAGGTCCTGTTATTCAATAAAAGTTTGTTTCCTTTTTTAAATGCTTATCTCTTTGATGTTGTGGCAGCTTCTTTTGTGTGGATTGTAAGTTATGAGCCATTAAGGACTTGCCACTTTGCAGCATGCTGCTTATTGTATGAGGCATAGTCAACGTTTTATACTCGGCTTAGCAACTAATCCTTCGTTGTATGTTTACAGCTGCCACAAAACAGAAATCTTGCGACGAGCCGCGTGGCAAATCTTTAAAGACATAGCTATTGCCATGGGAGGCATGTGGAAGCGGCGAGAGGGAGGGAGGAGTTGAGGGCGGGTTGCTGAAGGCGTTGTGATTGCTGCTGGCAATTATCACAACATCGTGCAGCAGTCATCGTCCTTGCTGTCGCACTAACAATAATAATACCCGAAACGTCGTCCAAACGTACAACAAAATGTTGCAACCAATCAGACACACAGAGCCGGGCGGACCCTCAACGCCCATTTATAATGTGCGCGACTTGACTGGGACTCTGCCTCTGGGTCTGTGCCTGTCTCTGTGTCTGTTTCTGTTTCTGTCTCTGACTCTGGCTTCTCCTCCGACTCCGAGTCCGATTGCGGGTCTCGGTATTGGTATTGGAATTTGCCGTACAACTGCTTGAATTGTCTTGTACATATTTACACTGGGCAACAACAGTAAATTGACATAAAAACCAAATTGTCCATAAAAATGTATTTCCCTTTAGCCAGCAAAGATCTCCCCCAACATGTATATATGTAGTACATATATATATATATATATATAAATATAAACATCTTCCTTTTTTTCTTCCTTTTCGTTTCTTTATTTTGTCCCCGTCGGTCGCTTATCGATAAAGTTCAACGGTTGGGACCAGCCGACGGTTAGCTGGTCTTTTGGGTAAGGGGTATTACGATATGGAGGGGGGTTGTGTGCTATGTGGGGGGTGCATGGTGGGGGAGGGTGGTTGGCAGCCATTGGGAGGTGCTAGCCATTGGCAGCACTTCGCTCGGAATTAGTTTCCTGCGCCTCGCTGTGTTAAAACCCCCAAGCGAATGGCCCCCAACTCCCCCCCCCCCCTCCGTCAACAATTTAATCAGTTCATCGCCCGTTGCCGCAAATCCTTGGTTAAAGGCTTTTGCTTACATTCTATTTTATATTATTTCGTGTTGTTTTCGTTGTTCTTTTCTTTCTTCATTTTGCACTTGTTTATTCGAACACCCTTTGGGCATTATGTTTCTTAGGCAATGACAAAGGACTATTTGGTTATTGTTGAGTTTCTTTTTTATTGATTGCCGCCACAGGAAATTAAAAGCCTCAATACTGCTCAGTCAGGCAATACGATACTTCCCCCCTCCCCCGACCCTCTAGTGACCGGCAAAAAAATATTGAAATTGGAAACTATAGAAGCAATGGGAAATGCAAATGCTTCAGTAATTATTATCAAATTTGATGTAATTTGGTTAATCCAAACAAATGTATTCCACTTTCACGCAAATGTAGGTCATCAAATGTTTCGAGTTTCTGGTAATTGAAAACGCATAAAGTTCCCAAATATCCTGTGTATACCGAAAGTGGGGTATATGTGAGGTTTGATAGGCCAAACTAAGTCCACCCTACGAGTGCCACTGCACAAATTATAGACGAAACGAGAGGCTCTTTGACTAAAATTACTGCTAAACCTTAAATCGACTAAGGCTGCAAAAATATCCTGCATTCAATTTATATATTTTTTTTTAAATTTACTGAATCATTGAATTAGCATATTTAACACAGAATAAATTCGAATTGCTTGAAATAAATGTCAATATTTATGATGGATGCAAATTAAATTATAAATTCTAATAAAATATCCTTTTTTCATAAATAAAATATTTGCATTTAGGAATCCATTTATCAAAAAACCGAATGGATCAAACGAATTAAATCAAAAATTTTAAAATTTCTGTTTAAGAAAACTTATTTATTATTTTTCTTATAGTTTAAAAATTTATAATTATAATTATAAATAGAACACTTTATATTCATAGAAATAACTGAAAAATCAAGAAAATTTTAAATTTACAAAAAAAAAAAACACAATATAAAATAATAATAATATAATATAATATTTAAATAAATATAATAAAATTAACTACGTAATTATATAAAAAAAATAATTTATAAATATACTGTGATTTTTGGTATTTTTATTTACTTTCGGTATTATTATTTAGTATCTATTATTAAATTTATATTTATATATTTAAATTATTTACCGGGCGATTTAAACTTAAGTAACAAGTGATATAATTAAAAATGTTTATAATTCTTCCAAAAATTTTAAAAATTTGCTAAAACTAAGAAATAAACAAATAAATTTAAAACTTTTTAATTACCGTTATTTATCTTGATTTGTTAAGCTTTATAGGCTTCCCGTTTAAGGATCAATACAATATGAAAATAGTAAATATATTAAAATTAAAGAGACAACTATTTTTAGTACACTTCAACAGAGTCGTCAGTCACGCAAATAAAGTAGGATTCGTTTTGCAGTTCCCTTCACTCCCTTCACTCCCTTCACTCCCTTAACTCCCCTCGCTCCCCTCGCTCCCTTTGCTTCCCTTATTCCCCTCATACTCTTCATTCAGTCCAGTCGGGCGATTGGCAGCTTCTGATGATAATTGAAACGTATCGAATGTTTTCAACTGAGAACCGAATGCCACTTTTTGCTTGGTGTCAACACTCATTTACATGCACACAGGCGCAGAGGACATTCACACACACACACTCGCAAATACACACACACATATATAGAGGCGTATATGCAAACACGCACATTGACTTTGAATGAGTTTTTAATAACATTTTCAACGTCAGCTTGTACGATGACCACAACCGCGACCTGTAGGTCCTTGAATCTGGAGTTGTGTCCTGCACATGTTAGAGGCCGACCAACAGGATTGACCAGGACCAGGAGGACAACAACAAAAAAGAGCCAACAATAAAATGAATCTATATATATATATTTTTGTTTTCTTGTCACTGTTCCAGCGTGAAGGTGCGTGTGTGTACGTGGGAGTGTGCCTGCGAGTGTGCGTGTGTGTGCGTGTGTGTGCGTGGGTATGTGCGTAAATGCGTGTGAGTGTGTCTGCTTGTGTCGGCTATTTTTGTTTGTTTATGCCACACCAGGCGGACATGTAAGCACGATCCTGGCCAATGTTTGCTTAACGCCTCGCGCTGTCCATTTCCAGCCAACAGAGGGAACATATTGAGAATGTCGCGTTTGTTGTCGTTTGGAGGGGAACGAGGGAGAACGAGGGAGCTTAACGGACCATCACACATACACACGCACGCATACATTGCTGTGATTTTATTGGCACTGCAAAAAGACTGTAGTCATAAGAAGCGTGAAACCGAATGAGACTCATTAATTTCAGTTATGAAAAGTGTGATGAGAATGGAGACAGGAGTGGAGTGTGTCCTTTGGTCTGAGATCTTGTTAGTATCGCATGGAGTAGTTATTACTGCAATTTCAAGACTGCCTCAAATAAGTTTCCCAGCTACACATAGTCAAAAGTTCGAACAAAAGCCTGTCCAAGCCTTGAACAAGGCTCCATGCAACGTTCTGGCTTATTCACGGCTACTCTTTCTGTATGTGTGTGTGTGTGTGCGTGTGTGTATGTATTCATCCTACAGTGTGGTATGACAGAGGTGCGGCAAGTGGCAGGTACCAGGTAGCAGCAGGAGCGTGTCAGGTGGGTAGGTGACACTCGCTGCAGGATGTGCTCGGTCTGACTGCAGATAAAGGGTGCACGAAGTGGGAAAAGAAAGACAAACAAAAGAAGGACGGCCGAAAACAAATAATCCGTTTGTTGTTGTTGTTGTTGCAGTTGTTGTTATTGCAGTTGTTGCTGTTGCTGTAAGTGTTACTGTTAGTGTTGATGTTGGTGTTTGTGTTGTTGTTTGTCTTGCTGTTTGTGTTTTTCTTTTACGCACACGCGTGCAACATGCCTCCTCTTATCTGACCCACCCTTGCAGGGCGCTGCATTTGCTTTTTGTCTGTTTACATTCTGTTGCCATAACACCCGCAACATGTTGAACGGCAAAGTAATATGTTATAACAAAAGGCACAGGCAAGGATTCATCTCTGGCCGGATGGTTGAAGAGGCAGTGGAGGGCGCAGTAAGTCATTCAGTCAGTCATTCAGTCAGTCAGCCAGTCAGTCATTCAGTCGAGCAGTCGAGCAGCAAGCCATTCACTTTGGCTATTCAAACAGCAACCAAACGGCAGGAATCTTAAAAACCCATTGACACGTTCATGTTGCAACACTTTCTGATGCTTTAAGCTATTTCGTTGGCACGTTGTCCAAATGTAAATGCCGCAATCGTCACCCCACACCCGCCCCCTTGAGTCCTTACATTTGACGCTCTAACTTTTCGCTTGAGCAAGTGTCAATACATTTGCTCCTTCTGTTTTGGCTCCCATGGCGTATACGTAATGCGTATTTGATGAATGTCACATTTGTGGCTCTTCGACGCAACAGTGCGTATGGGTAATTTTGAATGTGCATTTAATTGCATTCGAATTGCCACTCGCAGGCCATTTCCATGGCAAGCGCATGGCAAAGGACTTATAGCTGGAATAATAAATTACATAAAATTCCTTAAATTTTCAGACTTTCTTTTCAACTAAAATGTCCTTTTTAGCTCCAAAGGGAAGCCCTTTGCATTGCCCTGCGCATTGTCCAATTTTATGATTTCCTTACAGTTTCCATTTATATATTTCATTTTCATTTTATGCTAACAAAAGCCCCACGGCGGTGGCTATGGTAGCCAGGACACAGGTAAGGTCAGGTCAGGTAGAATCCTTGACAATGGAAATAGTTAAAATACTTCATAACGCAATCTACGAATGCGTTTAAAGCCCCAAAGGCAATCACATGAAAGCATTGCTTCATGCTTGTGCCCCAAAGACGGAATTCCAGAGATGAGATCCTATGACACAATCTGACAGCCTTTCGCCGCGGGGTGTGCTTTATTAAACATAAATTAATAAATGCCTATAATCAATTTGTATGCCTATTTTTCTTCCAATCTTTTTTTCTATTTGAAAATTGCTTTTGGCACGCAAACGAAGTGAAAGTAAAGGAACGAAAAATGACAGGCCTTGAGGTCATTTCGTGCAGGTGCAGCTCCTACGTCCACCTTTAACGACATCCTTAGAAATTAATGTCTTCGCGTCCCGTCACATTAATCTGCTTAACAATTCAGTCAATTTCAGGCTCGAATTATTTTACAGGCTTCGATGGTTACACTTGCTCCTCTTCTAATTAAGTTACAATCCCAATCTCAATCCTCATTCCCGCACACCCAGCCAACCCATCCCAATCCCAGTCCCAGTCTCAGTCGCAGTCCCAGTCGCAGTGTCAATCATTCATCGGGGGCATCGAAGCTGCTTTTCTTTTCGAGCGACGCTCATTAAAGTTTTGTAATCGCAACAACTTTCTAATGCCACAAAAGCCAAGCAAATGTCGATTTTAATTATGTGCTTGCAAGGGATTGAGCAGCCAGGTGAACAGGTGAACAGGTGACCAGGTGACCAGGTGTCCGGGTGGCCGAGACGCGAGTTTCTCAGCCAGACGGGCAGCCAGGTGGTCAGGTAGCCAACGACCGCCATTTAGCACTTTTACCTGTATCAGATTGTGTGTTTGTGTGTGTGTGTGTGTGTGTGTGTGTGGCACGAACTAAGCTCCTGCTCCTAGTAGGGCGCACCCAGTGTCAATGCAAAGAATAAAAGGTGCTGGGCGTGCTCAAGGCTAAAGCTAAATGGTTTTTACTAAGCAACTGGCGAACTGACTGATTGACAGACTCGCGAGCTGAAAAGCTTGACGAACTTACGAACTGACAAACTGACAAACAGAGGAACTGACAGACTGACAAATTGACGAACTGACAGACCGTGGAACAGCTGTGGCTGAGCTGGTGGTGGGTTATTTTTAAAACGACCTTCATGAAAATCAGATGCAAAGTTTTCCTGCAGCCAGCGATACGCGTTTGCGTCTCATTAAAGGTCAAAGCCGATTTTGTGGCACGCCCCTCGATTGCTTCTACTTGCCACCCCAGTGAGTTGTTTGCCCTGTTGTGCGCTCAATAAACATAATTAGCATTTTGCCACTTGACGTGGCCGAACAACTAATGAATGAATGTGCTGAAACTTGTGGCACACTCAAACCCAAGCACGCACACACACACACACACACACACGCACACACAATCCAGTACGCATACCAACAAAACATAGCACACAAATTTCATATGCAAAGTGAGATGCTAGAGTTTATTAAAAATGCAAAAAGAGCTTGACTATTCGGTTGTAAAACTGACAGTAAGGTTAGTCGTCAGTCTGTGGGGCAAATAAATAAACAGTAAATTGTGCACAAACTCACACTCTCTTACACACAAACACATACATATATAGATGTACAAACCTAAGCCTGAAAGAAGCAGCATGCATACAAGTGTCACTTGTGTGTAGAGCACACTTCGCATTTGGGAACACTTGCAAATTGCCAAGTGAACAAGCAGAGGCCGGAGCAGCGACAGAGGCTGAGGTAGTGACAGAGCCAGTGACAGAGGCAACGGCAGAAGCAGTGGCTGTGGCAGTGGCAGAAGCAGAAGCAGAAGCAGCAACAGAAACAGCGGTTGCCACACAGGGCGTATGCGTGTCCTATGTCCTTTCTCTGCCTCGTGTGCTGTGCTGTCGTTTGGCAGACTCGTTGCGTTTGTGACGCCGCCACATTGTGTAATTAAATATTTTACAGGCAATCTACATTCTTGAGATAAACTCAGTTTCATACACACACATGCATGTGCCTAAATATATGTGACATTGTCTCTGTGTGTGACTGCCGACAAGATTAACAGCCACAAACAAGCAGAACCAAAGGAGGAGGGGAGCCAAAACTCTAGAGCGGAACCAACAAAGACGAGGCATTTGCATAGCACCGAAATTTGCATATACTTCTTTGTGCAAATATAAATATGAAATAGCAGAAATAAATAAATATGTCCCTAAAGGAGATAGATAGGAAGAGGGAGGGAGAGGAAGAAGAGAAATAATATCAAAGGAAAATAAGTTTTGTTTGTAGTCCAAGATTTTCAACCCAAAACATTTTATTTTATTTTATTTTATTTATTTTTTTCATTTCCATTATGACTGCTTCAATGAATTTTACTTTTTCTTAATTATCTATTTCTTGCCTTTTCTTATTCTCATTCTCTTTCCTTTCATTTTTCGTATTTCCCTTGGGAAAATATTCTGGTTCGATAAGTTCATTTGCTGCTGATCGATAACAGTTCAATGAACCCCTTTTACATTTTATCGAAACGATGGCTACCAAAATCGAGTAAATTTCTATGACTATCAATGATTTTTGCATATATGAGTATGAAGTATGTCTATCTCGCTCACTCCGATGAGAGTGTGGCGAAGCGTAAACGAGATTAAAAAATCGGTATATACTCGGTGAGTGTATAAAAGGGACAACACTATAAAATATCAGATTAATTTTTGTATTAGGGAGAAGCTTGGCTCCATTGCGCTTAGGCTGCAATATTTTAAAGTCCCCAACGTCCCCACACACATACACACATTCACATACAAGCGCCGACACGCTCGCATACACAGTGTATAAGGGATATAGAGACACACGAACACACGGACACACACACACACACTCATACTTCATATTTGTGAATCCGTGTGCCTTTTGTGGAGTTTGGATTAGTGCCATTTGACTTTTTAGATATACAAATGTAGCATGAAAAGATAATCGGCTTGTTGGGTAACCTAAAGCCTGGACATCCTGTGGTCCGACAAGAGCCTGCGTTTGAGATGCCACATTCTAACGGCTTTCAAATGCTGTTTTGGGGTTTTGCGGCTCTGCTCTTGTATCGCACAGCCATTGCGGCTCTCCTGCTGCCTCAGTCTGGAACTGCTGCTTGCGTTAGTATTGGTGTTGGTGTTGGTGTTGGTGTTGGTGTTCGTGTTGGTGTTGGTGCGAGTAACTGCCCAAATTGGATTTTGTTGTTGTCTTAAACAGGGCTGCGGTAGGAGATTCTAGCACGTGTGCGCTTGTGTGTGTGTGGCATGTGGCATGTGGCATGTAATACCAGCTTGTTAAACACATGCACGCGTGTTTGTAATTGCGTTCAGAGTTTGTAATTTGTGAATTGAAACTGTCAGCAGTAAAACTTTGTGTAGATTTTATAAGCAAATTATAATGTGAGCATTTGGCAAGGAGACTATTAAAGGGCAGTACTCGACTCTACCAATTGGAGACCCTTTCTTTGGGAGCTGATGTTGGGTCCTTCAATTATGTACGACTAGGAAGCGGTTCGCAATTTTTATTGCACTTTAATTAACAATTAAACTCAAATTGAATTTGCTGGCATTTTATTTGCATTTTATTTGCCCGCTTGACGCTCGCGCCGGAGCAGGAAGCGCTTAGCGATTCTTTCAAATTTAATTAAAACTGCATTTGCATTGAAATTGGCGCTCCTTTATGTATCCAGCTAATTTATAAGTTATACCAGCCTCAGTCCTCAGCTCTCAATCTTCAAAGGGTCTGGGATTGGAATAGGAGCAGGGACAGGGACAGGGACAGGAGTAACGACACGAGCAGAAGCAGGGAGAAGAAGCGGGGCAAATGAGAGGGATGGGGGGCAAATATTCCGAGCATGGAAGCCCGGCAAAGCAATTTTTTAATTGCCCGGAATGAAAGGTTGAATTGAGAGTGGGATTGTGTGTACACGTACAAGTGGGTGTGTGTGTGTGGGTGTGTGTGTGTGTATATGTGGGGTTAGAAGTGGAATTTGACCAAGGATTTACCACAGGCAGCAGCTGCTAAGCGGGTCGAGGCAAATATCCAACATACGTTCTGACCACTTCTGCTGGCCTAATTGGGTGCCCAAGTAAAGGATGTGCGGCGAGTACAGGTTGCAGGTGCAACACCGCACCTTCAAGAAACTTCATTTCCGTCCCTCACACGCCCAGCAACCAATTATAAATGTTTCTTAGATAATGAATATAAAATTATCTGATTATCTTCAGAGAAGTTTTCTTCTTGCTACTAAAATTACTCGACTGTTGATTCGCCCCAATCCTTAACATCCGCGCAGGATTACATATTCTTCAGCTGATGCAACTAATGTCAAAGTGAACGTGTTGCTGGTGTTGCGCGCACACCCACAAGTGTACATGTAAATACAGACATGTATTGCCACAAGCACACACACACACACACACACAGATACACACAAAGACCTTTACACTAGTCTGAAACGCACGAGTGTAAGGCTTGCGCTGTGCATTAAAACTACAAGTGGAAGGGGGGGAAAAAAAAAACGGAAACGGAAATGTAGAAAAGCGTGTTTAAGCTGAAAGCCATAATTTTGCATTAGCAACAACAGCAGCAACAGAAAGAACACAACAACAACAACTATGAGTAGCAGCAGAGCAGCTTTTATGGCTGCCACATTTCACTGAAAATGTCCGCGAACGTGATACAAATTTACATGCGGCACAGGAAAATCCACAAAAAAAAAAGGAAAAAAATAAAAAAGAGAAGAGAAGAGAGAAACAAAACAGAAAAAGAAAAATGAAAAAAAATGCAATAGGATAAATGAGCTCACGTGGAATCCTATACCCTAACTATGAATATCCTTGAAGGGCATAACTAAAGCTATGTGGGTGGTCGATTGGGGGAATTGACTAGAGGAGACATGAAGTCAGTTTAATAAAGGAGAAATAAATTTAAAAAGAAGAAGAAGAAGCGTGGCTTATAAAATATTAAAGCCTGACTTGAAACTAAATTCAATCGTCATGGGTTATGCAGAGTTCTTATATTATATTATATATATTTTATTATATGTAAATAAAACTTTACTTTCCGGCACTAAATTAAATTTTAAAAATGCTTTATAATTTTAACTTGATTAATTAATTAATTTTATTTAATTTAATTTTTAAAACTATGATTTTCATGGTGAATTAATGTATATTTCTTTAATAGTGAATAACGGTAAATATAAATAAAGTTAAATGATATATAAGGCATATAATATTTAGCATAATATTTTAAGCAAAGTTCTGGGGAATATTTTTGCTGCTTATTTATTTAATATTTCTTAAGTATATTTTTTAAAATATGAGAAAATATAATTTAACTTTTTAGTATGAAGAACTCGAGCTTTATTATAAGTTGCTTGTGGAGAAAGTTGAAACTTACTTTCCTTTGGAAATCGTGGGAAAGTCGCTTGTTCTCATTTGCCCTCTCATTGTTGGCCTTGAGGCGAGACTCGAATTTCTCAGTTATGAGATTTGATTAAATTTTTACACGCAGCACGTGAGTGTCAAGTGATGTAACTGATGATTGACGATGACTGACGATGACTGACGATAAGCGTGGCCATGGCGCTCGATGACTGACAAAAGAGAAGCCCAGAAGTGTGAAATCTGAGTTTGAAGCGAATAATTGGAAAAGCGTGTCCAGCCACAGTTTCCATATCTTGGCTTAGTATAATTAGTTTGCCACTAACTGAGGCGTAAAAAGAAATAAAAATATGTACACTCACACACAGGCACACACAGGCACACACAGGCATACTCTGAGATGTACACACACATATATAGAGCTGGTAGACAACGTAGTTGGATCGAAGCATTGCCAGGACGAAAATCATTAAAAATATTTGCCTGCACGCGCTCTGAGCCTCGTCATCCAATCAGCCGGCCGACCAAAAAAATGAGAAAAACAAGGCGAATACCCAATTTGGGGCACCGAAATTGTTGCTTACTTGGCAAAGATGTTTATCTCTGGACTGGACGCGCACAGTGAAACGAGTACAGGGCCAGTATTAGTACAGTTGAGGGGCGGGGCGGCAGGGGCACGGCACGGCTTAGTGGTTGCTGTGGCAGTTGCGGCAACTGTGGCAACTGTGGCAACAACACGGCGTACGCTGCGCTGTGGCTGGAGCAGTGTAAATATTTTGGTAGCCGCGTTTGGGCCTTCCTTTTGGATTAGTTTCGTTTATTTCATCATTTGCACGCCGCACTAAACGCATCCCGGTTTCACTGGCAGCTCCAGTTCCCCCATCCGGCGGCGAACTGCCTGCCTGCCTGCCTTTTGGCGCCTTCGCCATTTTTTGCGCCCGGCTGCTGGGGTATACGAATTTAATCAGGCCGCTGGGGACTGTAAAGTGCCGCCCTTTTGGTTGCCGCTCACCCCCGCCTAACGAACTCCTTGGTGTTATCCCCACAGCGAGTACACAAGCAAACACACACACACACACACACATATACAAATTTTCTTAAGCGAAACATTGAAAGTGTGGCCCAAAATGATGACTATGACGATGTCGATGACTAGCCTCCGCCTTTGACTGCACCGCTGGCTACCCTGCTGACTGCCCCGCTGACTGCTCCGCTGACTGCCCCGCTGACTGCCCCGCTGACTGCCCCGCTTACTGCCCCGCTGACTGCCCCGCTTACTGCCCCCTTAGCTTTTCCGCTTACTGCCGCTGCCGCTGCCGCTGGTTGGCCTTGCCGTCGTTAGATTTTCCTTTTGCGCTTTTCGTGTGGTGTGTTGCCTTTCCTTCGCTTCGATTCGTTTCGTTCCTTCTTTTTTTTATCCTCTGTTTCCTTTTTATTACACGTTATACAAGTGTGTGAAGTAGTAATTTAAGTGCGAGGCGTTGACACGCCCACCAGCGGCATTTGGTGTGCATTAAATGCTAACATCAGCTTGGCCCCAGGGGCGTATGTTATTCGCCATTGATTTTCGGCATGTCTTTAAAGTACATTTTCCTTTCGGCCGCTGCAAAAATGGTTTTCCTTTTTATTTCGATTTCGAGGAATTTCCACAACATTCAGATTGACATTCGCTCGAATGGATATGGATAGCAATGGATATAGTCTGCGATTGAGTTGCTCGGAAGCATGCGATGCGCCTCAGCAGGATATGCCTCATGGCCCTCCTACTCATGCCACAAAACATGTCAACCCAAAGGACAGATAGACTTTTGACCGAGGGTCCGAGGAGGGTCAGTCCTTAGCCCGGCCACAGGTGAAGCTCACAGCAGTCTAGTACTTTGATAACTTCTCGGAATAGTTGGTCATCTGATGGCCAATTGGCCAACATTGTGCACAACTTGGCCCACGAGCATGTCAAACGGAAGGGAATTTCATTTTCAAAGGTCCTGTCAATGACGTTAACATGAACTTTAAACAACGTTTCAACTTACGAACCAAGCGGCAGGCTATCGAGCATTTCCGAAGCATCCAAGTCCTCCCTTTTGTGCAGGTAATAAAACATGAATTTATACGACTTTCAAAAGTAAATTCCAACTCAACTTCAGGACAAATGTTTGACTTAGTTATTTATTGGAAAGCTGCTAGAATAAGTGACTAATGCCATAGGGCTTAGGGGAATACCGCGCAGTAAAATCGTCCTATTAATTATAATAACGGATAATACATCGGATAATATCGGATAATATCGGATAATATCGGATAAAGTGCAATGAATTGAAAGTGTTGGGTAAAAAATCATATTTTATTCATAGAATGTAGCTCATTTTCGTTCCTTTTTTTAAATTCAGGACTATAACCATTATTTAAGGATATTGTTCAGCTCACTTTTAAAAATGCATCCTTATAAATTTAAATGGTATAATATATTTGAAATAAATTTAATACATTTTATATCCGACGACTATCAATGTCCGGTTGAAAATCATATTTTATTTATAATAAATAGCTCACTTTTATTCTTGCAGCTCAAGGACTATTTCCGAGTCACTGCTGAGTAGGTATCCTTTAGATAGCATAAATTTATACATATTTTAAATCGATTCTGGTTTGAAAATCGTCGGGTTGAAAATCATATTAACTGTATCTATGCATAGAAGGCACCTTTGGGATTTTATTCAGGATTCAAGGACTTTTTCAATTCACTTTTAAATATACACAGCCAATGATTCTGAGGAGTCCAATCCCATCGGAGCATTCGTCTAGTCATTCTATTTTTGAAGCGCACAAGGATCTAGCTTTTTCTCGCCAAAAAGTTTATTTATAAGTTCATAGTTTAATTAAACAATTATAATTTTTTTTTATTTTGTCTTTCATCTGCGCTTTTGGCTCTTTAATCCGCCAGGATAATGTGTCGTCTGAAGCGTCGACATGTCCTTGTTGTCGATTATTTTTAGCATATTTTCACTCTACGAGCAGATTTACCTGTAGTGGCATCTGTCTAGCTACGTCTCTTGTAGCGGCGCTCTTATCTCATATATGTATGTGTGTATGTGTGTGTATGTGTGTGTGTGCTAGGCAATGCCTTCAAATCAATAACACTTCACATATCGTAATATATCCTGTTTGATTGATCTAATTTGATGCCAAGATTGATGGCGCAATCAGTGTGTTCACGTTTCTGCGTGATGTGTGTATGATAATGTTTTTGTATCTATGTATGTGTGAGTGTGTGTGCGATTGTGTGTGTGTGTTTAGATGCTCATAATAATATCAATAAATATGTATTGCAACTTACATGCAAAATTGGGGCAGCTGCAGCAACAGTTGCCGTTGACGCAGGCGCCACGGCCATTCAAGAAAAAAGTTCCAACTCCGATTGCCTGTTGCAACGTTGAACTGCACTGCTTGCCACAACAAGAACTTGCCACAAATTCTTTTGACTTCCTCTTTGATTTATTATTGTATGTTTTGTATTTGAAAATTCTGTTAACCGTTACAAAAGTGGCACACAACGCGTCTGTCACTGTCACTGCGAGCCGTGCAACTCGCGACTGTACAGCCCAACGAACGGTTGTGGACTGTGCCACAGCCTGACTGAAACGTTGCCTATTAACCAGCGCAAGCTCGTGATTGCCTGTTGGTCGTTGGTCTCGGCTCGTGTGCGTTTATCGTATACGATATCTGGGCATTCGGCGAGCTGGCATACATCTTCGTGTTGCATATTCTTCGTGCGGGGCAAACACAGCAAACGCAACAGCTTTGCAACAACGTTGTCGGCTTTGGCAGCTGTTTGGCAGTGCTTCCGTTTTTTTTTTTTTTGTTTTTTTGTGGGCTCGTTTGCTTTTCAGTTTTTCATGCACTTGCATTTCAATGACAAATTGTTGCATCCACAGAAGGGGTAAGTTTATGTACCTATGTGTATGTGTATTGACTGGGTGGCGGTGGCAGGATGCTAAACGCTCAATGGCACGGCAACGGGCAATGGGCAACGGGCAACGTCAGGGTACGTCAGGGACACTCATGTGAGCAATGCCCGAATCAATATTCCGCTTACGGTTGCAATTTTATTTCTTGTTTGAAGCAATTTTCGGGGCTCCTTTTTTGTTGCATACTTTTGTGGGCGAACGTCAGGCGAATCTAAGCTCATGGACATATTTTATTAAAATTGCCCACAAAACATTTAAATTTATTACACAACAACAGTAACAACAACAGCAACAACAACAGTAACAACAACAGCAGCAACAGCAGCAGCAACAACAGCAGCAGCAATAACAGCAACAACAACAACAACAACAACCACTGATAACAAAAAGTTTAATGGGAAATGTAAATGTAACGCTTTTGTATGACACACGACAATAAAATGAAATGAAACAATAGAAAATATAGAAGGAAACCAATGCTGAAGCCGCTGCCGTCGCCGTCGCCGTCGCCGTCGCCGTCGCCGTTGCCGTCGCCGTTGCCGTTGCCACTGCCACTGCTGATTCCCACAACGATGACATTGGCGTTGGTTATGGTGATGATGGTAATGATGGTGATGCCAGTGGCAGGACCGGGCCAAGCCCAAAGATTCCTGTACAGGTTGTTGGCTCCGGATTGCTGCTTGTTGTTGTTGCTGTTGCTGCTCCTGCTGTTTTTTTTCCTCTAGGTTTATTTTGCCTTCGTTGTTGTTGTTGCTGTTTTTTTCTGCGGCCGTAGCCATATTTTACAGTAACGGCATCAGGCAACAACGTGCGAGATATATAAATGTGAAGCTGAAAATGAAAGAGTCTAACAATGTGGCACAGTTGCCGTTTGCATGGCTGCCGACATGCCCCATCCATCGATACATACAACACGCCCCCACTTCTACCCCTACCGCCACATTCTCCTTCAACGAGCTCACTTCTATTACAGTTACCGTTGCTGACACTGCGACGCTAGACCCTGCGTTATGCAGTCAGAGAGTCAGATATTTCATTACGTCTCGCTCGATATGTCATGCTACAGCCTCAGAGTGTCTCTATGCATGTATGTGCGTGTGTGTGTGTGTGGGTGTGAGAACGGTGTACACATTGGTAAGTGTGTGTTTGTTACTGTGTGTGTTGCTGTATTTGAGCCATAATTCAATTTCAACACAAGCGTTGCCCCCTGCCAGCGACACATATACGCAAATCTATATATGTATGTGTGTAAATACAGTAATACGCACGCATATATATATATATACATACATATGTGTATGTAGATGAATCTTTATGCATTGATATGTGCCCTATGGGGCTTTATGCGTGTGGCTGAAAAGTTTAACGACGCATAAACAAACATGGCTAACACAGCACTAAAGCCATTGTCATTTTTACCGCCTGACAGTTATCATTTGCGCTGAGCATCGCTTGAATTACATATACTACATATATCAGCATACATACGGATGCACACACACACACACACACATACACAAATGCAGAGCTGTAGTCAGTGCATTTAACATCCGCATCAGATGAATGCTTATTCGGTTAGTTTATGAGTTGCCATGTCAACTGTGAAAAATTGACAAATGAACAAAAAAAGGATAATAATTGAAAATTTCTAATGATTGACACGACATGTGGGATGCTGCGTTAATGTCGAAGGTATTGTTTGCTATATGCACATCCATGTATACATACATGGAAGAAAACTTAATTAAAACTTACATAGGGTGTCCTTTTCCTCTAATTTCCTTTACACATCAACAAAGTCGGTTGTCTTATAGCCACTCCACAGGATTGCCCCTGAGCAGGCTTCGTTTAGCTTGTGCGTTAACAGTCCCTGTAATATTTCTTCTCCTAAGGAAAGTCTAATTTATTTAAATAAATGGAACTGATTTTTAGGAATTTAATTTATTTTAATTATAAATATATTATTTAGTTTTATAATCCATCATTTTATATAGATAAATTATATTTATTTTGTATTATTTGCCCTTTTAAACAGGCTTACTTTGGTTTCTATGTTAACAGCTTCTGTTATGACTCTGTTAAGAAAAAACTACACGGAATAAAGAATAATATAGTATAAAAATATAAATAAATATATAAATTTAAACCGAAAATAAATTATAAATAAAATGAATGAATTAAAATATGAATAGATTGTACTTAATTATAAACTCCACTTTTATTGACTTAATATTTATTGACTTAAATATGATTGGCCAACAGCTGCTGCCATTTATAGGAATATAGAATGTGTTACCGATCAATATCCATTGAATGTTGCTTATCAACACACTCAACGCATCTTCCGCTGCTCTGCCCTGTGTCGCCGCCAAATTGGAATTGCTCTATAAATTGATTAGCGTTGCATGAAGGAAGCCCCGACGTTCCCCAATTGCCATATGCCTCGTCGTGTGTAATTTCCAAAGCAATTAACCTGCGTGTCGCTGCCACATTGCCTTCAAGTTGCACCAACATCCTCCATGCAGAATGCTCGAATACAGTGCCTGTTGCTTGCGGATGTCTGGTACAGTGAGTGTGTGTGTGTGTGTCCTTAATTTTCGGCTATGAATTGAATGGCCACTAAGCAAAATAAACCAATTCCCAAAACTCAATCAATAGACTTGTTTTGGCCCAATTCATTGCCATCTCTTGGCCATTATTTGTCGCACTTCTTGTTAATTGATTTTGGATGTTCTGGTCGCTCCTTCTTATTACTGCTTAAATTCGAAGGACCCTAGTCCAGGGAACAAATTGATTGTTTATGCTGGTGCCTTCGTGAACTCTTCACATTGCGTATACGCAGTGTCTGGCGCCTGGGGACCATGCTAATGAGGCGATTGCACGATTATAGCCTAAAAGTAGAACCTTTGGCCTTTGTTTGAGATTTCAATTAGGTTTCAGTTAAATAGTCGTTAGGACCGTTATAAATCGCTCTTCATACTTCATAAATAACTTTGTTAACTCGCTTAAATGGCAATCAAGGCTCGCGACCAGACATATGGGATCCTTCATCTGCCAGCCAACCAGCTAACCTGCCACCCCACCACTCAGACAGCCAACCGCACAACTTTATGCATTTAAGTAAAAAATAATAGATGAGTTCCATTTTATTGGTTTATCCTTTGGGTGGCTACACCAATCGAATAAAAATAATTGAACGCAAGGACGAACACTCCCCATTCTTTTTTATTTATATGCATAAATAAATACTCTTCATTTTGCAATCATTGCACAAGTTGATTTTTGCATGGAACTAAATTAGCTGCAACTTTATAAATCATCAGTCTGTAAATGAACAAATATCGAAGGATAATCTTAATATATACAATAATATTTTAAAGGTGCTGAAATTATTTAATATCAGATGTGTTAATACCTCAAAAATACTGTATAATTTCTGAATCCATAATTAATGGCAGTTAAGTTTATTTGTAGGTTTTTGGAATTAGGAATCTGTGTCCTTCGGTAATAGTTTAATTATTTTAATTAAATTAAATAAAGAAAAAATTATATTTTATTTCTCTGATACAATTTAAATTTAAGGATATATATTTTTATATTTTTAGAAGTCAGTAAAACTCTCCGAAAAATTCTACTGCCTTTTTTACAGGGTGTTTTGTGGTCGAGTCGATTTTTATTAATTAAATTTTATTTTGGAATCCTTTTTCATTTTTAATTGACTTTGGTGTTCGTGGATTAAGTGGGATCTATTTAATTTGGAAAATAGAAAAGCGAATCTGTCATTTACACGCCCGTGGCAGCAACAATTGAAATTCAATTCCAATTTTTGTGGCATGCAACTAGTTGGACTGTCACTGCAGCGTCCCCATTCGAATATTTGCGCTGACGTCAGCAGATGAACACAGACACTGAGCGCAGTTTTGGCTTTTTATTTTGGGTATTTCCACCGCCCCCCTTTCCACTTTCCACTTTCCACTTTCCACTTCCCGATTTCCACTTTCACTTTCTGCTTTCCGTCTGCCGCCGCCCGAGGCACGCACTGGCCGTCCTAGCCACATCGGCCTGGAGACGCATACATCACATTCATCAGAGGAACTCCTCCTTGTCGCCGACGAAATGATGAAAATATAATTAAAGTTTATGACAGATTTCTTTCTGCTAACAATGAATGACACTTGTGAGTGTCTGAGCGTGTCTCTTTGAATGCCTCCCACTAAGTGTGTATGGGTGAGTGCGAGTGTATGTTTGTGTGCGTGCGGGTAAGTATGTGATTAATGATTGCGCATTGGTAGAAGGGAAATTCAGCAGCTGCTAACTGAATCTGGCAGCACTTCGAATGGCCAACAGATTGAGCGACAGGAATGGATTTGTGGGCAAGCAGAGAGATGGATCCTTGCGGTAAGCCAGCCATGAAGTTCCATAAATCACTGAAGGAGCATAATTTCGATTGGCCAACAAATGAGTGTTAATTGGCGTCGTTTAGCTATGCATCAAAGTGGCATCCACGATTGCCACATCCTGCGGACTGTGCGCAAGTTCAAAACATGGAAAAAAATTGAAGTTTTGGATCCTTGTGTAACTTCGTTTTCCAAATAGCGCTTAGCAGGCAATTCCATCACCCCTACACAAGTCAGTCTAGTAATTAGAAATCGAAGGTGAGCCGCACACATACAGGATTCAAGTGGTTACCACTGGTGTTGCAGCTGCAAGAAGGTAGCCCATTAATTGCATGGCGCAATCTTCCATTGATAAATGCAGAGAACGGATAACAGCAACAACCAGTAATGCAATCCTTTCACATGTTCACCCACCTCCACATCCCCATCTTCATCCCCGTCCCAATTCCATCCCCTTCCCTGGGTATCTTGTGTCTGATGGACCAAGGTGCCAGCTGCAACAACTGCAACAACGGCCAATGCCAACATCTGATCCGAGCAGCTTATAAGTACGCCATGTGCATGTGCATGTAAATGTATGTGTATGTGTGCGGGTGTATTTGCGTCCTTGCCACATGGTTGCTGCTCTGACGCCAACTGACAGTTTCAAGCTGCAAAGTTGGTTAAGGCCACCGTAAATCTTGTTGCTGCCACACATACTTTGCGTGTTGCAGGGCATCGGGTGCGAAGTACAGCACCATCGAAGCGCGAATAATAACGATATATGGTAAGATCGATATGCAAGACTTTATCCACTTCATCAAGGAATTATATTCACCAGGCTGCAGCTCACAGTCACAGCGAAAAGTATATGTACTTGGCAAGTGTTGGATAATTTTTCGCATTTTACTTTCGAGTGTTGCACTTGGGCCCTGCGAATGGAATACAAAAACCCTCTGCTCAGTTTGGAGTCTGTTGCAAATGGGATTACCTTGATAATCGCATTAAGTGTGGCAATGTGTGTGAAGCTTTGGCTGCAACACTTTTGGCCAAGTTGCACAAAATAATTTCATTAAAGCCACCGGGCAAATAAACTCGGGCTGATGCTGCGTATACTCAATGCGCGTGCCTGTCCGCTCTTCTATGAACGCGTGTGCGTGTGTGCGAGTATATGTGTGTGTGTGCCCATATGTGTGACTTTGCGTGTTTCTATGTATTTGCTTATGTGGTTGTTGTCACAGCGTTTTGACTTACTTTGCCATAGGCCCTGACAAGGAAATCCTTTTACACCATATTGACTTTTTTTCCTGCTGTAATTGTTGTCGGTGTCAGGTCTGTGTGTTGTGTGTTGTGTGTTATGTGCGATGTGTGTAGCGGGCATCTGTATGGCTGTGTGCGGCACACTCATTACAGGTGCGAATAATTTGTACGCATTGCGGTCCCAATTAGGTTAAAAATTTATGAACAGGCGGGTAAAAAAATTAACAAAGCCAAAGCAAAAATAAAGTCAAAACTTCAACAGATTTTTATTCTATGTTTTACGAAGGCTCCAAGGATACAAAATTATTTATTGCAATTGTTGTAAAATATATGTCCAAAAGGAATATGAAATTTACATATTTAATATGATATATAAAAGCTTCGTTTGACTTTAATGGCAACTGACCCACCCCTTCTCCACTCCTACCCTCCTACCCTCCTACCCTCCTACCCTCCTACCCTCCTACCCATGAAGCCCAATTTCAATTTAATTCAATTTCAATCATAATTTACACACATTTTTGCCATAATTTTTTTAAATTTATTTCCCCGCAACAAAATATTTGCTGTATCCTTTTAAATGGAAATGTGCAAGTAACGCCTGAAATTTAAAGCTTATGCGTAATGGCAAAAACCATATTTCTGTGCGGGGCGAAAATAAACTACAGAACTACAAAACTACAAAATGAAAAACCAGAGAGCTGCAAAACTAGAAAACTGAAAACTGAAAACCGAAAACTAAAAACTGAGAACTAAAAACTGGGAGCTGGGAGTTGGGAGCTGGAAACAAGCTGCGTCCTCACACTGCGAACTCATTAAAAATTGATTAGGCGGGTGTATTAGCAGCTGTTATATCCCACACTCACTTGGATTAGCGCCGTCAGGCGAGTTGAGTCGAGCTCAGATTGTGCAAGTAACTTTTCGTCCTGAACTCAACTCAATTACTTTAAGATCAAGCCGTGTACTTCCTTTCACAGACTGTCCTTTCGCAGGAAACCCTGAGATGACTCAGCAGAAGGAGCGGAATATTTTTGATCCCAAATGTAAATACTGAGATTCAATCGAATCGAATGAAGGTAGGAAGGAACTTGGTCTGCTCCGCGAACTTCGGCCTATCAATCAGGGTATCCTTTAGTCGAGAAGTCACAGTCGCATAATTTTCCATTGTTTCGGCTGCTGCCACAGAAAAAAGAAAAGCTCAACAAAATTCCCAGAGGTCAAACTACTTTTGCTGAAACTGTCATCCGAAACTGACAAACAGAGTGAAATGTTTACGACAAGCGGCAAAAGTTGTTGATGCTCCTGGCGCTGCAACAAGCACTGGCTAAAATGGACACATCCTTCACCTATACATGTGCGCATACACAATATGTGTGTATTTATATATATATATATTGTATCTGGAGTGTATATAATTCCTGTTTAAATGCTCGAAATGTGGGCGTGGCTATTAAGCGGGTGCGGGTGCGGGTGTGTGCGTGTCCTTGCACAAAGCCAAAATTTCGAGAGCTCCTCAATAGGTTTTTGGAGTCGTCAGCGTGTGCATAAAGTTTTGTTTGGCACACGAGGCGTATGCGTGACAGGCACTTTTGTTGGGGGCAATTTAAAGGACACTTGATCATCATCAGCATTTGCCAGGCAATGCCGCTGGGCATACACAAAGCACAGCCATTGACATAGCTGCACGTTGTCATTTTGCCAATTCAATTAACAAAACAAGTTAAAAACCTGAACACAACAATAGCCAAATGGCCAAATGGCCAAATGGTAAAATGCCCAAATCCACGCACTTGCCCAGCGGTTAGCAGAATGAAGCGAGCCTGTTGAATGGGCCATTAAATTTTATGTGGCGCCTAACGAGAAGTGTCCTGACTTCCTATACAAATGCTAATGCCAGGGACATGCATTTTAAGTGGATTTAATGTAATTCTAATTAAATGTAACTACAGTTTTACCTTAAATCTCATTTTGGCCTGGTCAAAAGCGTTGCATGAAAAGGTGAATTTAAAAGGCCTCGCGGCTCTCTTTACTCTTCGCTGTGGGAGAGAGTGTGTGGGAGTGGGTGTGGGAGTGGGTGTGGCTGTGGGTGTGGCTCCTGGCTCTGGGTGTGAGCGTGTGTTTGCTTGTGAATTAATAAATCTTTTTTGTTGTATTTTTTGCATTTGATATTGTTATTAACTTTAGCTTACGGCTCTTATTGAACATCAAAGCGATGCGACCAACAAAAGCAAGGCAAACGCATGCAAAACAGAAACTCCTGAGCCTTAGGTGAGGTGCCTAAGGATACCCTATAAATTTGTGTCAACCTCAATATTAATAGAAATAAATTCAGTAATAAATTAAATAAAATATTAGGTTAATAAATATTTTATTAGATAATTTATTAAATTGATAACTTGATGTCCTGACAGGAGTATCTCTGTGCTATGTTTCAGCCTTAATCCATGAGGTATGCGCTGCTCGTAGTGCACTTCTGATTGCAGGGTATCAAAAGAAAACAGTTTGCCATTTTCACGGCGCTTTCGATTGGAAAAAGGGAAAGCATATCCTTATCCATACAAGTGCTCATATGCCATATAATGAGTTTCGTTTGAATGCTCAAAGCCAAGCGCTGTCCAGGCCAAAGCCGCAGCGCGCAAACAAAGCGACAAACGTTGACACTTTGCCCGACCGCAAGCAAGGGGCCACGTGCATGTGTGTCTCTGTGGGTGTGCCTTTGTGTGTAGGTGTGTGTAAGTGTGTGTGTCTGTATATGTGAGTGTATGTCTATTTATCTGTGCTCACGTACCACCAGCACCAGCACCAGCAGCCAAGCCGCTGTTGAAAGTCTCATAATGTTGATGGACATTCGCTTTGATTTGCTGCCGCTGTTGCCGCTGTTGCCGCTGTTGCTTCTCTTTCCTTTGCCATTTTGCTCCGCTTCTGTGTTTTTGCCACGCAAAGCCGCACTAACGAGTTGCCATTTGATGTCATATGTGTGGTTGCAAGGACAGCGCCATGCCTAGTCTCATATCCGACTTAATCTTCCTCTCATTCTCTCGGCTAGTCCATCCCTCTTTTTTTCTCCTATTTCTTTTTTCAGACTCCTCTGATCCTTGAGGGTTGTCTGCCTGCCGTGTGGCCAAGTTGGGGTTCATAAAAACTCATTGACACTGCTTTCGGCAACGTTACATTTAAGATCAACCTTTGCCACATGCCACACATGTGCGTCCTTTAAAAGAGTTCAGCAAAATTTCAGCTCACTTTTTTTTTTGTGTCTTCTTCTTCTTCTTCGTTTGTTGTCTACTCCAATGGGACACATCTACGTAGACATATGCAAATATAAACAGAATTTAATGAGTACCCACAGAGGCAGGCAACAGTTCCTATCAGTCCCTTTAATACCCTGTAATAAACACAGACTGAACTACGATGGATGAAATCATTAGGTTTCTAAGCTAACAAATAAACTCAGTATAGTGCATAGAAGCGTCACTGCTTGAGGCGTCAGGCAGTGCTGCTTATGTGCTGTCAATGTACTGCATTCCCAGTACTTCGTATTTTCCAAGGACTGACTCTTCTCTTAGCTGAGACCCTAAGATACTTTCATTAAGTTGGGCTGTCAACTTCCGTGACCTGTGGGAGAACATGATATGAAGGTCATTGCTGATAAGCCAGTGAGGCATAGAATAATTTGAAGTTGCAAGTTGCATAATGCACGCTTGTGGCACAGTTCAATGCACCTTGAAAGAGACTTCCTGGTTCTGACCAGGCGGAAGCAAAAGTTCATTTGGGTTCTGTTGACATCACCAAAAGGCCGAGGGAATGGGCAATGCCCTATGGCAACTGGAAACTGGCAACTGGCAATTGGCAACTGGCAACTGGAGACAGGCAACTGGAAACTTGGAACTGGCCATTGGCAACTGGCAACTGGCAACTGGCAACTGGCAACTGGAGACTGGCAACTTCAGACTGGAGACTGGCAACTGGCAATTGGCAACTGGAAACTTGGACCTGGCAACTGGAGACTGGAGACTGGAGACTGGCAAATGGCAACTGACAACTGGCAACTGGCAACTGGAAACTGGTCATTGGCAACTGGCAACTGGAAACTTGGAACTGGTAACTGTCAACTGGCAACTGGCAACTGGCAACTGGCAAGTGGCAAGAGACGAGCCGGCAATAAGTCAGCGGCAACACATTGGTCTAATGTTGAATTCAAGAAGCAAAACCACTTATTTGGCCTGCTGTACGACTTCAATTAAATGGCTTGCAAATGGTGAAGGGAAATGCGACCACTTATTAGGTAAACTTCTCGCATAAAATTCACGTCTCTGCCACCTGACATCAGCAGCAAAAAGTTTGAGGGGCGTAGCCTGAGAAATTATTCATTCGACATTTAAGTGTCTGCTACGTCGGTAACGGTAACTGCAAAGGCAACAGCAGAGGCAATGGCAACAGCAGAGGCAATGGCAACGACAGAGGCAACGGCAACGACAACCTCAACGGCAACCTCAACGGCAGCAGAGTGAAATGTAAAAGTTTTATGCGTCATTGCACACATAAACCACAAAAGGAACGCAAATTGAACCAAAACTGAGCGACCAAAGACACATTCAACAGTAACTGTCAAATGCAATGCTCAATAAGAGGTTAAGCGGCAGGGGTAAGGCAGTAAATGGTTTTGAGAGCCTCTGTCACACACAAGCACACACACACACACACACACACACACACACACACACATAAGACAAATTGCAATTGTATCATTTTTCACTGCATACTTTCAGGCAGATGAAAAGCGAACTAAAACCGATTTTCCATATGGAATTTTGATGGCCACAGTCATCGATTTTCAGCCCCACACACAGGGTGCCCACAGTCAGGGTATGGAAAGTGATTTCCTGCTAACTCCCCCTGCCCCACCTACCACACACCACCCCATACATATACACACACAAATACATATACATATAGAATATTACTTTTTAAAAATATATGTCACATAGGGCGCCGCTCTTATCGCTCGATGATTCGGTTGGGCGGCGTTGTACAGTTTCTCGACATGCATGCCGGATATATTCAACACTTCCGCCGTTTTTATGTCTTCCTCTGTGCAAGGAAAATAAGCGCAAAATAATAATAAGTAGATTGGAAAAATTGTAGGCTCCAGCCGCTCAGCCGCCCAGTCGCCCAGTCGCCCATAACCCGACGCTCGTTGCTTGTCGTCCGTCTTCTGACTACCGTCTACCCGTCTTCCGTCTTCTAACCTCCGACCTCCCTCTTATCCATTGGCTTGTGAATGCTCCCAAAATCCAAGGCACTAAATTGAAACACGTGCAGTCCCAGAAGCTCTGGAACCCAAATCGTTTGGGCCTCTGTTTTATTTACCTTTGCCGTCTTCAGATTTTCCCGACATTCTCGTGGCCCGCATCTCAACTATGAATGCGATTTCTATGCAAATACCCCCATTGTGCGGCAGCACGTACAACGGAGGAAGCACAATACATGCGCATATTTATATTTTTATAGAACAACGGGCAACAATAACAAATTGCAGTTAAACAAGTCAATATTATTGTAGTTTTGGCAGAGGCTTTTATAAATATAAATAATTCAGCGTCTTGGTATGAGCACAAATATCGAATGCCTTCCCCATGCATTAAATATCCGCACCTGAGCATGTGGAACTATTGAGCACCGGATATTGCCTGGACTTTGGTCGGCCATAAAAATTGTAATAAAATCCGACCAAGGCTCTTAGGGAACTTTATGCCAGATTTTCGCATTGACTTACAACACTTAAGGCTTTTTTAAATTCATTACTTTGGCTTGCAACAAAATCTTTGCCTCTTTGAAAATCTCAAACTCAACGTTGCCTGCGAGTCGAGGCGGAGGGTCACTGAAAGTGACGTCTTTTATTTTTATCCTGCCTGCTCACATACAAAGCCCATCAATATTAAGATTATAAATAAATATATTTCTTAATCTAATTTATTAAATATATAATTTAAACAAACTTAAATTAAGTCCTGGAAGTCGTGATCTATTCCTGTTTATGTTTACAGTTGCATGCACAAGTGCAGAGCGAAAATGATTTCATATTGAGCAAGTTGACTGAACACAAAGGATAACAGCTACCAGATGAACAACAGCAACAACAACAGCAACAACAACAGCAACAACAACCACAACACCAACACCAACAACAACAACAACAACAACAGAGTCGACAACAATTGGAAACCCAAACAATTGCTGTCTAAATTCATTGTGTGCGCTTTGTGAATGGTGTAAAAAACGGATCACTTAGGATACATACATATAGTTATGCATGTGAGTGGAAATTGTGTATATGTGTGTGTGTGTGTGTGTGTATTTATCAATGCATGTCTATGAATAAAAAAAATTTACATGACATCTTGTCGCATTGTCTGCATTGGCGGAAATATTGTTTGATATGTATTCAATCTTCTGGGGAATGTCTCTCCTTCTGTGTAAATGTGTGCGTGTGTGTGTGTGTGTGTGTGTACATGTGTGTGCGTTAATGCTGGCTACACACCAACAAATGCGATTCCATTGTGCACAGACAAACACTTCCTTTCACATTACTGCCGATAGAAAGCCTATGGTGGTGATGGGCGTGTCAATTGATACAGTTTATTATTGCCACACCGAGCGTCGACTCTGCGAGGCAGCAAATGAGTTAGACAATATTGATGATGCCACATGCCACATGCCACATGCCACATGAACACTACGATTATTTCGGTTTTATTTACTTTTAATTTATTAATATATATATTGATTTATTAATACTTTAACGGTACTTTTAATATATTGTTTATAAGCTCCTTATTTTCATACACATCTCCCATCCGAAGAGCCTCTGGATATGCACAGTTATTGTTTTTAAATTAAATTAATTAAAAGTTAACATAATAGTAATAATAACAGAATAACATAATAGTTAGTTAAATTTAGTAAAATCGCATACACACACACACACACACATCTTCTTAATTACTGACCTTTCTAGGGCCTGAGACATTTGATGATATTCAATTGAGCAGCTTTAATACACAAGTAACGGTTTGTTAGAATATAAATATATAAATAAATATACAAATAAATATACAAATAAATATATAAATAAATATATAAATAAATAAATTTAATAATTATATAAATTTTGGGAGACACAGATGCGAAACTGTCGCAGACATTGGAATGAGCAGCAGTCCGATCCACGAATACAGTTATAACCCACAGAACGGCAGCGCTCGCTGGGATTCTGTGTCTTCTCCTAAAAGGATATAAAATAATAGAATCAATTATATTAAGTAGTATACATATTAACTAAGAGCTCATCATTCAGTGCGTACTTGGGATAGCACATTCGATAACTGCATTATTTCGGTGTCGACTCCACATGTGGCAAGTCTTTGGTTCTGAAATTAACACATTTATTTAAAAATCAAAAAAATTATTCAAATTAATATCTGCCTCAAGCTGTGCCTCAGCGAGAAGGGCGGCAAAGTAATTTAATTGAGGAGTAACGCCCGCTCGTTGATCAAAATGTCCTTTGGTGCTGTCCAGTAACATCACCAGGAGTAAAATTTTGATATCAAAAATCAGACTAAGCATTTGGATTTAGTTTTAATATTTTTTTTTATTTAATTTAGCTGAAACTCAACTATTTACTAATGTGAGCAAAACAATTTACGGCTGCTTTTATAGGCAGCGCAAGAGGCAGCTGCGTCGAGGGCTCAATGTTGCTACAGGGAAACACATGTGGCAGCATTCAGAACTTTGTTTGTACTTTGCTTGTGGATTGTGGAGAAATGTGAAACTAATTCGCAAAAAGGCGACGACTGAAGTCAACAATGGGTGGACTTTGCCACACGCTCTGGACAGTGTCGGCTGCCACGAGGTTGCGCCAGTCGGCGACACCTTTGAACAGGTTGAGGAACATCGTTGTGAACATGGTTATGTCATCCGGATTGAGGCTTGAAGTGTTGGGCTGTACTGGAGGAGCCATTGGCAGCTTCAACCCACTGCCGCCCGACTGCCTGCTGGTGGGCATTCCCTGGCTGCTCTGCTGTTGGCGGAGATGAGATTTGTAAACAGAGTGTATTTCGTTTTATAATGGAAAAGTTTTACTTACGGCAGCGCCAAGGAGCAGCAGCAAAAGCATCATTGATGCGGGCATCATTTCACCTCTTCTAACCGAGAATCAACTAAAGTGTGGACCCGGCATCCTCTCGATTTTAATAGCAGCTCTTAGTTAGATGACCTCCGGCTTTAATTAATTGCCAAGTTTTTAGCTCGCTTGACATGCGGCTCTATTTGTCCAAATCAAAGAGTTGGCGACATTTGTGTCAAGTGGACTCCGAGTGAGATAATTGAACCAAGTGCGGGGTCTATTTGGGCTGTGTAAATATTTAAACGATATGAAGAGAAACAGTTGCAGATAACGGTAACCTGTTTTCTTCAGATATTAATCAATATTTAACTACTGCTTGACCTTAGGACCCGTTCCGTTACTCATTCATTTGTCCCTTGATAAGCACGCAGTGGGCCAAGGCCCACCCACAGTGGCGGAGCACACCGATTTTTATTTTCTAGATATTTAAATTATAATTAATCCCATTGGAATGTTTGGTAATTAAAACTACGTTTTATTAATAATTTTATTAGCCAACTGGGAAAAAATTTTATTTTATACTGAAAGAAGGGTTAACATTTTAAAGGATTTACTGGAATAAGAAGTATTTGAAATATTAATTTTTAATTCTATTCTTATATAATTTTATATAACACAGTTAGACAGACGTACTGCTATGTTTGTTTTTAATTTATCTGCTTGCTTACTATATTTTTAATTTATTTTAATATAAGTTAATTAGCTGTTACTTAGACTATTTTTGAATTAAAGGTAAAAATGAATCCTACCTTAAAAATAATAAATAAATTTAAGGTATATTCAAAAAAATAATTTAAATAACGAAATAAATATTATATTATTGCTATTATTATTAATTTTATCATTATTATTATTATTATTATTTTTATAATTGTGTACATTATTTAATTATATACTTAAACATAATCATTAGGACGATAAACTTCATTTAAAAATAGGCTTAAAGTCGAATGCCTACTTCGAGGCTTTTGCTCTATTGACTTGATGCATTACTTCACTTTCTTATTATTTTTTATATTTTAATATATTTAAATAAATAAATAATAAAAAAATACCTGTCACAGAATCAATTATGTAACGTTTTTTTAGCAAGAGTTTCACGTTTCAGCTCATGTTTAACTACGTGCTAAGTAATACATTATTTGGATATATTGTATAAATCTTATTAACATAAATTTTTAGATTACTAATTAATTATTCCTGTATTTTATAGTATACACAACTGTATACTGTATTATATTATTTTTGTTTACTTAACTATTTAAGCTTAAATCAAACAAATGAGAACTAAGTCAATTTGAATGCGAGCAAAGTTATCTTTTGCATAAATAAACATATAAAACTCACATCAATTAATTTATTTAGTTTATAAATTTAAGTTCACGTACTTTAATCGCTTAATCTGTGTAATTAAAAAAACATTTAATAATTCATTATTTTTATGCTTAAAAGTTGTTTAGGTTATAAAATAAATATTTCACTGCAGTTGAACATATTTTTAGACTTTTATAGTTGTGGGCTTTAAATAATACTACAAAATAGTTTTAAATTTATCTTAATTTTAATTTAATTTAAAAACTAAGAAAAAACTGTTAAACTGTAGCCAGTCTGCATTTAATTCTTGAGTTACATATTAAAAATTCGGGGAACTTCTTTGTTTGGCGCCCGCATCGACTTTAAATCTGTAACTGTCACAAGGATTGTGGTAACTTTAAGTATAATTTAATAAATAAATAACTATGATAAAACTTTAGCAACAAAATATTGAAAATAAAATAATAATTTTATGCCGGCATTGGTTCTTTAAAACTACCAGTATAAAATGCACTTATGGTAAATAATTTGAAGAAAGACTCACAAAATGTGCGGTTTTTATTGGGACAAGTCTCATGTTTATAAATATATAAAATATAGAATGACGTTAATTGTATAAATAATCAAGTGATACAATATGATAATAATATATGTGTTTTTAAATAAAGTTCATTTAAGATGATTACAAATTGTGATTTTTAAGTCACGCATCTGTGGAGATACGTATGACAACGCTTCGAGCAGCATTCCCCACTCTCCGAGCACTAAAGAGATTCAAATTGAGTTGGAAAAAGTTCAGATCATTAAAAAATTATATAGATCAAGATTTCAAGATTTCAAGATTTCAACTTACTTCTGCGCCAGGGGCCTTACACGTATCTTTTCCGTCCGAGGCAGCGGCTGGTGTCGTGCTCACTGGAACTTTCACTGTTGTTGGGCCCTCAGTGGTCTGTTTATCGTTTGAGGGCAACGTCGGCGGCTGATCGACAAGAGGATTGAAGTTTTGAAATATCCACCAGAACTGTGGCAGATAGTACGTTGGCGCAGATGTGGGTACGACATTGGGATGTAAGCTGGGGGCACAGTAGTAGTTGTAGGTGAAACATCTCTTCGAGCAACAATCCATATGAGTCTGACACTAAAATTTACAATTAACATTTAATTATTTTATTAATGACAAATGAATACCATCGGTTTTACTTACATATTGCCAATCTCGTGCACAATAGGGTCTTCCAATATCATTGTAACTGGACTGAGCTGCACAGACCAGTGAAAGACAAAGGAGAAACCAGAACGACAGCATTTCGAGGCGCCGGAAAGAAGACATTCTTACAATATGAAAGTTAAGCATCGACTGAAGCTCTTGACTTCTGCAACGCGAAGTGCGAAATGTTGATTGTTTTTCAGTCCAGAGCAAAGCTCGAATTCTGTCGGGTTTTCTCCTTCTCACATCACATGTGAGTCAAGCGGCAGGTCGACGTCAAGCGGGTAATTTACTTGGTCATTAACTTAATACACTGAGAGAAACTGGCACATGTGTGTATGTATATGTTTATCAGCTAAAGAGTCTTAGTTGCTTTTTATATTTAATTATCATTTTTGACGTACTTTTTTAATTAAAAAAAGCTAAACTCAAATAGTTAGTTTTAATTATTATTATTATTATAATTATATTGTTGGGTGCTAAATGTTTTAATAGATATATATAAATATTTAATAAATTTATGAAAAACTGTTAAAAAATAATAAATTGTAGGTTTTTAAAAAAAGGAAACCTGGAAAGAAAAGGAAATTTGAATTATGAATTTTTGTCATCAAAGAAAAAGCTATAAGTAAATAAATAAATCAACGTTCGACTATTTAATTATAGTTACTTTATAACCTTTTAATAGCCTTTAGTAAAGTTGCCTTTAATTTCTCGCAGTAAAAGGCAGTTAAACGATTTTGTTACCAAGAGAATTCGTAGTGAAGAGCGACAAATGGAAGAGACTTTGGAAATGCGATCTGGCAGGAGAGAGAAGCCAACTTTTACTTTCGTACTCTCTGGGCCTGACCTGTTGCAAATGGTCTAAGGGAATGGCAAAGAGAAGTTTGCCAAAGGGTCTTAACGTCTTTTGTTACTACACGCTTTCCCCCTCGCACTCTCACGCTCGCTCTCTATCGCGCTGTCTCTCTCTTTCTCTCTCTCTCCGGCACTCGCACTCTTATACGCACGCCGATCGATCATGGCTTATCTTATCAGGCGAGGCTTAGTTCACTTCATCCGCAGTGCCAGCCGTCAAAGCGTTAGTCCACTTTCGGCAGTCAACGTGTTCGTTCACATAATCGAGTTGCCGTAATGAGTACGCCGTGTGTTATAATAGTGCTGATTACGGCGTTATTGGAGGCTGGAGGAGCGGTCGAGGCAACGCCACAGGCATCACCCGTTCCACTTCAATCCCTGAGGCTGCCCAACGATACATATCCACTGAGCTATCACCTTCACATTACGAGCAACATACACATCGGGGATTGGCGCTTCAGCGGCAATGCCACCATAGACATCGCGATTAGAGAGACGACCAGTCAAATTGTGCTACATGCAAAGAACTTGAGTGATATACAGATAACCCTGCGACTGTTGGACATCACCCAGCCCGACGCTCTGGGTGAACTCGTGGAGGATCTGACGCACACTTTTGACCATCATGGCACATTTCTCATTGTACATCCCCGCCAAAACTATCTGGCCTTCAAGGCCGGCCAGCTCTATCGACTGCAGATCCTCTACACGGGACTGATGGGCAAACAGCCCATCGGACTCTACTGGATGGCCTATACGGAGGAGGCCACCAATCATACAGTGTAAGTTCCAAGATAAGGCCATGAGTTTGTTTGCCGCATTTAAATATTATATAACACAGGCCTTTAATTAAATCGATAATTACCCTTGCATTATCAAGTTCAATTAACTTCCTCGGTTTGCTCTCACTTTTTGATAGTGGACTCTTATCAACCAGTCACTCGTCCGGGTCTTGATATAGTAATCGCTTTCGCTGTGCGCGTCACTTAGTTGCATGTAAACAAAAATACCTACGCTTTATATGTATTTATGTACACACACATATGTACATATATACATATACACATATACATATATATATATATATATTTACTATAAGTATTTATGGCCACGATATGCACAGAGGTCCGCTATAAAGGGGTTCGACTGTGAGCCCCATAAAATCGGGCTGCGTCTCGGAGGCAGCGCCCCTTATCGCTGCTAGCGAAGAAGTGGGCAGGGCCGCAGATAAAGCAATGGCAACAAAAGTCTCAATGGTTTGTTTTGATTTAATTGAATTTAATTCAAAAAAATACAGACAAAGTTTGGAATTGTATTCGAAATTTGTAGAATTCGTATGAAAGGCGAAGCGATTGTTGTATTCCTCGTTTTGTGAAGTCCCTCGAAAAAAGTACAAAGATCTCTTAAAAATTGGGTATTTTTCAAAGGATTCCCATAGTTTTAACCTTTGACTTTCCAGTTTTAACATTATTATTTAAATTGCTGCTTCTTCTTCTAGCTATGTGGCTGCAACGCAGTCGGAGCCAACATTTGCACGTCTTATATTTCCCTGCTATGACGAGCCCGGGATCAAATCCAACTACAGCATAAAGGTGACACATGGTAATAGTCATATGGCGGTGTCCAATATGCCGGTTGAAAAGGTGGAACATGATGGGTGAGTTTCCAAATAATTAGAAGATTGTGACTAACAAGAGACGCACAATAATATAATATGATATCATAGGGAGATGACTACAACAACCTTTCTGGAAACACCGCCCATGTCCACGTACCTGGTGGCATTTGTCATCTCGGACTATGAGCAAATCTCGGAAACATATCATGGAGTGACCCAAAACATTTACTCGTCACCTACCATCAGGTGCAAGGGACGACTTGCCCTGAAGAACGCGGTGCGCACGTTAGCCGCTCTGGAGGATTACTTCGGGGTGAACTACTCGCTACCAAAGCTGGATCACGTGGCACTAAAGAAAAACAAGGGCGCAGCTATGGAGAACTGGGGTCTTATTACCTACAAGGAGGACAGTCTTCTGCTCGATGAGACATTGGATACCTACAAACGGATAAGAAATATCTTGATGCAGAATCACGAGATATCCCATCAGTGGTTCGGGAATCTGGTGTCCCCCAAGTGGTGGTCCTACGTTTGGCTGAACGAAGGATTCGCCACGTACTTTGGCTACATAATAACGGACTTGGTAAGTTCATGGCTAAAAAGAATTGTTCCAAATACTATAAACTTGGGATCTCCTCTAACAGCTCTATCCCGAGGACGGGGTATTGGATATATTTGTCAGAGATGAAGCGGAGCATGCCTACAGCTACAGTAGCTTCTTTGCCGTACGCCCAATAACACATTACGTGGAAACAGAGCAGAGCATTAATAATGTGTTCGATATAATCAGCTATAAGCGCGCCGCGTGCATCATCAAGATGTTTCATCACGCCTTCGATCAGAGGATCTTCGTTCGCAGCATCCGTCGGTACTTGGAGAAATTGTAAGTCCTTGGGGATTGGCGCAGAACTGGTCAATGCAATTGATCTGGCAAAGTTTAACGCTCTTTCAGCCAATACAGCGCAGTCACCGAGCTGGACCTGATGGACTCCATTCAGGCCGAGCTACTGGAGGATGCCCAGTTCCAGAAAGAGTCATGGGTGACAAAGGTGCGGGATATAATGCTTACATGGACTCACAGCGAGTGGCTGCCAATTGTTTCCGTTATCCGCAACTATGAAAATGACACGATCACCTTCCGGCAGCGATCGGTGCACTCCAAGAGTGAACATTGGTGGATTCCTCTCAACTTTGTGAGCAGTCAGTCGCCCAACTTCGAGGGGACACATGCGGATTACTTCATACCACCGGTGATGGAGCACACACTCAGCTTGGCGGAACTGAATCTGCCAATCACGGGACGTGATTGGTTAATCGTTAATAAGCAGCAGACTGGCTTCTATCATGTGCTCTACGACGTGGACAACCTTAACGCCATTGCTCTGCAGCTCCAGAGAAATCACTCGGTTATTCATACCATGAATCGAGCTTCTCTGTTCCAGGACCTGTCTCCGCTGATTGAACACAACGAAATCGAATCGGTTGCTGTTGTCTTCGAGATGCTCAAGTACTTGGAACACGAGCAGGAATTGATGCCTTGGATCAAAGTGGCCAATACAATAGACTTCTTCAACAAAAATCTCCATAGCACCACATCCTATTCACTGTATAAGCAATTTGTGCGTCGTCTGGTCAAACCGATGTTCATGCGACTCTTCCCCATTCGTCAGATCCGACATCCCGTGATGGACATGCAGGCGCACACCGATATACTTCACATAGCTTGTGCGGTGGACCTGACAGAGTGTCTCGACTACACACATCGCCTCACCCATGACTACTTCTTCAAGAAGGTGAATCCCTCGGGTAACTATTCGGACTACTTTGGCACCCACGATGTGATGCTCTGCATGGGTATGCGATACCTGAGCGATGATGACTTCAATAGGGTGATCAATTTACTCCATGTTATGGAACGGGGTACCCAGTTCTATGATGATATTATCTATGCAATGCGCTGCACTCAGGATCAGCGGCATATGCGGCAATACTTGAACCTCTTGCTGGGCCAGAACTCAACATATTCCATACTGAACGAAAAGGAAACATTCTTGTACTTATCCTATGTACACAAATCGAATATGGAAGCACGTGACGTCATCTGGAGTTTCTTGGATGATAACTATAAGCATCTCTGCCACTTGCCCGATTTTGTGGTACATTTCAATTATCTGGTCGAACGTTTGCCACAACATCAAAAATCTCACGTAAGTCCAATAACTTTTCAAGTTCCATTATCCCTTCTAAGGACTTGCTCTCTTCCAGTTTGAAACCATTCGTGAAAACATTGAAGTCTATCTAAAAATGGAAAACATCACTTCAAGAGAGCCCCTCATTTCCAAATACTCCAGCCAAATAGGCAAGAAAATGAAGAACAGCGAGCAATTCCGGGACAGATTTGAGCACCAGATCCACAGATGGCTCGAAGAGGAGCTGTCCAAGTCTGGTGTGGATGCTCAAAATGAAGCTATCGTTGCAGCATCCCTCAGCGTGCGCAGTGGTTCCAACCGACCCACCGATGTCCTGCGCAGGGTCAGAAGTGCGTTGGGCGTTTGAGTTTCCTAAAGGCCTTCTCTTGTATTAAGTTTTAATTTTTAAGTCGAAAATTAAATTAAATAAATTAATTTAAGTAGAAAAATTATTACTGAAAGTTTATTTATCCACTTCAAGTTATTTAAAATTTATAGATTTTTTGACTGTTTCCTAATGATAATTACTTTCTGTCTGAAGATCTTTCCAGCTTGTTTTTCATACTAGATAATAACTAAATATCTGAAAAAGATAGTCTATATGTTAGTTAGTGCTTTTAGCTATAACTATTTTCTAGTAATCGGCAATTATTTCAGGTAATATAATAATAAGGGATTTGTCCTTTGGATTCTTTTATTACAGTTAGAGTTTACTGTATGATGAATATGTGTAGGATACATGAAAGTTCTTGTGGCTTAAGCAGTCGGTCGCCTTAACGAAACATAAAAAGTCCTAGGGAGAAAAATTTCTATAAATTGGCTTATAAAAATAAATAAAAGATTGCGATAGCGAAATCTTTAATTTTATATTAAACTTAATAAAACAAATCTTGAGCTTTAGATTAAATTAAATACCTGATATTAAACACATCAAAATAAAGGCTTCTCCTATATATCCTTTAAAGTCACTGAAACTGTTTCCTAATAAACAGATTTCTTTTATAGTGAGCAACTCAGCATTTAATAGTTTGTAATATACCAAAAATATACCAGTCATCATGATAGCCTCAAGCAATGTTGGAGCTGTTCAGACAGAAGAGGCCAAAGTAGATTCCAGTGAATCGAAATGGAAAATTGATCTCGATCCGATAAAAATGGGCAATATTCGAAGAAATCACTAATCGCCACATGATTTATTATGATCGGCCATAGACTTTTGTTGGGTCACGGTCCCATTGATAAGATATACGAATCGATATTACTTAATCGGCAAAAGTGTAAACCGAAGAGCAATACTGACAGTCACTCGGTGTAATCGCCGGAAAGGTCGAGTGTGCGACTGGAATGTGTGTGCACACTCCATGTTTGGAGAAAAATAGTTCTCAATCGAATTTATAAACAAAAGATGTCTAGTGATAAGCCCCAATCGACATTTTTTTTTTTTTTTACGACATTTTGATGTTTATGAGTGTCCCGAACTATTCGGGCTAATTGGTGCACTTGGTATCGTGGCTATCGTTTGTACTGGTCCGCATTCCGAGAGCAGTAGCTGAGCTTAAGATACCCTGGAGTTACAATAATTCTGTATGTTCCTGATCAACATGACCCCAGCTGCCCATCAGGTCGATAAATCACATAACGTAGGATCCTCTCACATTTCTAGATCCGAGCTTCCACTTGTCCCACTTCCCGGAAGGTGATCGGATATCGCATAGGGTATCCCGGAGTGCAACGACTCAGATAGATTTCTAGGTATTAAATTTTCTGTTTTTAGAATAATCTATATGATATGCTTTGCAGGATAAGATATGAAAAATGCTATATATACACGATCGTTAAGCGGCTATCGACATATACTCATGTGGCTCCATAGTGCAAAAAGATGGGGCCGTGTTTGATTAGGATGTCTCCGTTGCTGCTGCTCGTTCTTGTTTTGCTGACAGGAACACAGGCCAGTATATTAAGGCCCCCAGAGTCGGATTCGGATGTGGATTTGTATGCGTCACAGCTGGAACTCAAAGGATATCAATCAACATCGGATGTTCAAACGCGTGCGGACGATAACAGTGAGAATAACTATCGATTACCCAACAACACGGCTCCTGTGAGCTATGATGTGGAGCTTTGGACAGAAGTGGACAAGGGCATACGTGAATTCAAGGGCAAAGTGAAGATTGATCTGACAGTCCTGGAGACAACCAGAACCATCACCCTGCACGTACGACAAACTGGCAACTTCTCGGCCTCCATCGTGAGCAAAGATGTCGCCGGAAGTGCGACTATACCTCTCGCTGCATCTGTTGAGGACAAACGTGAGTTTCTCCTTCTGACACCAACAAATGCCGCAACTAGCTTTGCTCCGGGCAGCAACTGGATTCTGACAATTGAATACACAGGATTCCTGCGAAAGGATAATGGCGGCTTTTACCTCTCGAGCTATACGGATAATGACGACAAGATTCAGTAAGTCTACAAACCTACAAGGCCACCAATATGGAAGATTCATCCATTTTTTACCTCCATCAGCTATCTAGCCACCACTCAGTTCGAGAGCACCAATGCCCGACACGCCTTCCCCTGCTATGATGAGCCAGCGCGACGTGCCAACTTTACGATTACCGTTCATCATACCCCGGACTACAATGCAATCAGCAATATGCCTGTCGATACAGAGAGGTCCAGGTGAGGCTTATAAGGATTATAATGAGTAGCTTAAACGGATACATAATATATTCTCTTTTGTCAGTCCCGGTAATACGGTGTTCCAAACGACACCCAAGATGTCCACCTATTTGGTGGCTATCATTGTGTCTGACTTTGGGTGGACTGAAGGAGAGTTGAATGGACTCCCGCAGCGCGTCTATTCACGAAAGGGAATGCAGGGTCAACAGGAGTGGGCATTGTGGTCAGGTCTGGTGGTTGAGTCGAGCTTGGCAAAGTACCTAGGAGTTCCGTTTGCCCTACCCAAACTGGATCAAGCGGGTATTCCAGACTTTGCCGCTGGTGCCATGGAGAATTGGGGCATGGCCACATATCGGGAACAGTACATGTGGTGGAATAAGGAGAACTCTACCATTAACCTCAAGACAAACATTGCCAATATAATTGGGCATGAGTATGCGCACATGTGGTTCGGCGACTTGGTTTCCCTTAAATGGTGGACCTATTTGTGGTTGAAGGAGGGTTTTGCCACGCTTTTCTCATACGAGTCCAATGACATAGCCTTCCCCGAATGGGATGTCTATCAAATCTACCATGTGAACGACTACAACAGTGCGTTAATCATTGATGCACTCGAATCAGCCACTCCAATGACGCACTACGTCCAAACCCCTAACGAAATTTCCGCCCGTTATAATACATTCTCATATGCCAAGCCTTCCTGTGTGCTCAACATGTTCAAGCATGCATGGACGGATGCAGTCTTCCGACGTGGTCTCAACATATACCTGTCCCAACAGTAAGTGAATTTGATAGAATTCTATACGCCGAATTTGCTTAGATTTGTTTGCTCTTTCAAGTCAATATACTTCAACGGATGAATGGAACTTGTTCTCATCTCTGCAACAAGCGGCCATTGAGCTCGGACAAGAGACACCCCCAAGTGTGGCGGAGATCTTCTCAAGTTGGTCCCACAAGGCTGGTTACCCCCTGTTGACAGTCAGACGCAACTATGATAATGGCACCTTCACAGTCACCCAGCAACGGTACCTCAACAACAATGAGTCCAATAGAGTCTTTTGGTACGTGCCCATCAACTTTGCGGTCGCCTCCAATCCCGATTACCGCAACACCAGCGCCTCTTACTACATACGCAATAGATTGGAACTCGCGGTGCAAGATGTCAAGATCGCAAACTTTGATTGGTTGTTACTGAACAAGCAGTGTACCGGCTACTATCGCATATTGTACGATACTGAGAACTATCGCCTGCTTGCCAAGGGTCTGCTGGAGCACACGTTCGACTTCCACGAACGTAATCGGGCCCAACTTATGCAAGATGCATATCGCTTCGTGGACACAGGTCGCCTTAACCAGGCAACTCTCTTCAATCTGATGGCCTACCTGAAGAAGGAGAATCAGTATGCTCCTTGGTCCGCGGCTAACGGTATATTAGCAGTATACGATAGGTATTTGAGAGGCGACGAGTACTACGGTCACTTCAAGCTCTTCGTCATCGAACAGATCGCGGACATTTTCAGCGAGTTGGGCGTCAATGAGCAACCTGGTGAACATTACTTGAACAACTATCTGCGCGTTGTCCTGGTCAGCCTGGCCTGCCAGGTGGGCAACCCCAAGTGCTTAAGGCTGTCAAGCCAAAAGTTGGCACAGTATCTACAAGTGGGAGTACCCATTGAGCCCACACTGAAAATCCAGGCATATTGCGCAGGATTGCGTCAGACCGAGGATGCAAATTACGATTCAGTCCTCTTCCATCTGAACCATTCCAGTATTGAAAGCGATCGTACCTTGTACATCTCATCCCTGGGCTGCTCCCAAAATGGGGCACAGTTAAAAAAATTCATCGAGTCTTCAATCGATAAAAGCTACTCACTCACATACTCAGAGCGAACTTCCCTGCTGAATGCCGCGTACAGCAGAAGCGAAGCCGGTCTCACCGCCAGTTTGGAGTTCCTGGAGTCCAACTGGAAGGCATACGCTGAACTGAGCACTGACGCAAGCCGCAAGCCCCTGGATTCGGCACTCCGCGGCATGTCCGGCTACGTGGTCAGTGAGTCCCAGAAGCAGCGGGTAAGTTAATCATTCAATATACCATCTTCATTTGGATTTAATCTATGGATTTCACTTTCAGCTGAATAATTTGGTCACTGAGGTCAACAGCAAGGGAGTCGCTCACGTAAATTCCGACCTGGAGAGCTCCGTCAACAAGAACATCGATGCGAACTTCAAGTGGTTGAGTGTACATCGTGAGCCAGTGATTAATTGGCTAATCGAATACCATAAACGCAATGGTAGCTCCACAATCTCCGCCTCCCTGCTCTGCTTCTTGGCCACGTTAATCACTTTGCTGCTCTCGAAGTTCTATTAGCCTTCTAAATTTTGGAATTTGTACTCTCCATGAAATACATTAAATCTACAGAATGATGAATTGCATGTGTTAATTTTGGAAATTCCATCGCAAAATTTGGAATTACCCCATTTTTTTTTTTTCAAGACCCGCAACGACTCTCGTGGTAAACACTATTAACAGTCTTTATTTAACGGTATTACTTGGAACTTAGTTTTATTATCGGCACTTGACATTGATCGATCTTATCGGGGCTGTTGATTAAAGCCCTATATTAAAGTATTATATGGTAGTAAGCCTCCATCTAAGGCCAATCCTTGAATGTCATTACACCATTTGATAGTTTCATCAAAATAAAGTTTTTAAACAAATCCAGAGCCTATGCACGGCCAGTTTCTGTTCAAGTGGACGATAGACGATAGACGATAGCTGAGCCCATAACTCAGAAGGTTTTCTATATATTCATTATTTCGGATCTTACAATACAATCATAAATCGGCTTTAGTTTGCGACATTTGTGGCATTCTGTGTAATTTTCGGCGGATAAGTTTTTTACCTTGTGTCTGTTATTATTCTATTTACACTCTTACTTCGAAGCTGTCCAGGGCAAGTTCAGCTCTAAACTAGATTCGCACAAGTTGCGAGTGACTTTATCACAAAAATATTTAAAGACTATAATTATCAAATTTAATTAGAATCTATAAATTTTGATAATTTGCCATGTCATGGGCAATGGAAGGGACTGAGGCGTACGGAAACGGGGATCGTTACCCAATTTGTTTTTTGATCGAATTTATTGAAAATAAATTATTTAGTTTCTGCAACGAAATATTCCCTCCAACCTACTACTATTTAATATATATAAAGGATAACCGGAAGTTAATTTGTGATGCGATGCAATCCCAAGAAGAAAGAAGACTCTCGTGACCCTGATTTACTTTAAAGGCGATCTAACCTCATGCTTAATAAGTGAATAGAGGGAAAGTGAACTGAGGTCTGTAGCTGAACTTCATATCCTGTGCCTATCGCCAGATTTCCACTCATATACCTAACCAATAATAAGTAACCAGAGATTTGCTTATTGCTTGGTTGGAAGGTGTCACCTCTGCAGAGGTAAAAATGTTGAAGAAATTAAAGTTCCTATTTGATGGACTGAAGTAAAAGTATCAATAGGAAAATATCGTATCTTTATGGTATTTTAAAAACATTTCCCACCCCCGTAAACGGACTCCCTTGGCCCATGAACTACTTCACTTGACAACCAAGTCTAAAGAAACGAACGTCTCGGAGCTGTCGTGTGGCGTGTCAAGCGCTTAAATTGAAAGATTTATTGCTAGTTATTGGTTAATGAATATTAGCCAAAATGTATAATCGGCGTGGTATCTCTGAAAACTATAAGGCCGCTGCTTGCTGCCTGCTGCCCGCTGCTGGCCACTATCATAACGTCTGTGATTAGACTAATCTTTATGCTTTACTGGCTAAGATAAGTGCTGAATTGGTTAATATATAACATGGTCATTAACGGTAACGATAGGAGCAACAAATTTTGGCTTAAAAGTGCTGGAGCAGCAGCGCCGCCCAGTTATTGACCAGTTGTCATCATACCGGAGACAACATGGCTCGAATCCTCGTACCGATCTTGGGCCTACTCTTGGCAGTGGCCACGACACAAGCGGCTGTAGTTCGCCAGTATCCACCTTTTGACCTATTGCAATCGCAACAGCCAATCGAAAATCCAAGCCTACGCTTGGAGTCGCGTGCTGACGAGGACACCTATCGACTACCCAACAATACGGAGCCGATCGACTATGCGGTGGAGCTCTATACGGATGTACATAAGGGCGAGACGGCCTTCACTGGCACCGTGACCATCAGGATTAAGGTCCTAGAGACCAGTACGACCATCGTTGTTCATCAACGTCGCTTGGAAGGCTTTACGGCAACTATTCGCAAGGCTGATGGAACTGGTGATGTAGTCACGCTAACAATCGAACCAGACGAGGCTCGTGAGTTCCTGAAGTTCTCCAAGGAGGGTGTCACCTTCCCTGAAGATACTACCTGGCTTTTAACCATCAAGTACAAGGGCAACTTACGTACGGACAATGGTGGCTTCTACTTATCCACATATACAGAAGACGGAAAGACCAAATACTTGGCGACCACTCAGTTCGAGAACACAGATGCACGTCATGCCTTCCCCTGCTACGATGAGCCCGCCAGGCGCGCCATCTTTACCATAACCCTCCATCACGATCCCAGCTACAATGCCATCAGCAACATGCCAGTGAACGTAGCTGCCTCCAGGTTTGTTTGCCACTAAATGTAGTAAATTCCAAAAGTAACACTTTATATGTTTTTTTTTTTAATCAGTGCTGGAGTCACCGTATTCCAGCCTACGAAGGAGAAGATGTCCACTTATTTGGTTGCCTTCATTGTATCTGAGTTTGTGTACAGCGAGGGACAACTGAACAATCTTCCACAACGCGTCTATTCCCGTAAGGGTACCGAGGATGAACAGGAATGGGCACTCACAACGGGCATGCTTGTCGAGAAGCGTCTGTCTGGCTACTTTGGTGTTCCCTTCGCTCTGCCAAAGCTCGACCAGGCGGCTATACCTGACTTCGCTGCTGGCGCCATGGAGAATTGGGGAATGGCCACATACCGTGAAGAGTTCCTGCTTTACAACAACAAAACCTCAACGATCAACACCCAGACGAACATTGCGACAATCGAGGCTCATGAAGATGCTCACATGTGGTTCGGTGATCTGGTGGCCATCGAATGGTGGAGCTACTTGTGGCTCAAGGAAGGTTTTGCTACTCTCTTCGAGCACTTGGCTGTTGACTTGGTAGGTGACTTCGAGACTTCAATTTAAAACTTATTTTCTAATCCTATGTGTTTCCCGGCCCCTAGGCTTATCCAGAGTGGGACATATTCCAAATCTTCCATGCTGCCTCCTATCAGAATGCTCTGCTAACAGATGCCAATCCGAATGTTCGTGCCATGACACACTTCGTAGAGAAGCCATCCGAGATTTCATTACTCTACGACTCCATTGCATACGCCAAGTCTGGCTCCGTCCTGGACATGTGGCGTCATGCACTGACCAACACCGTCTTCCAACGTGGTCTGCATAACTATTTGGAGGCCAAGTAAGTGCCACAGTGAGCTGCGTAGTCCACTCTGATCCTTATACCAATCCATACCTTACAGCAAATTCTCTGCCGCCAATGAAACCCATCTGTTCAATGCCATTTCTCTGGCCGCTGTCGAGGAGAACTACAAGGTAGTGGCGCCCATCGACGAAATGATGTCCAGCTGGTCGCGTCAGGGTGGCGTGCCCCTATTAACTGTCGAGCGTAACTACAAGGATGGTAGCTTCAAAGTATCCCAGGAACAGTTCACCAATGACAAGAGCTATCAGAGCTCCAAGCTGTGGTTTGTGCCTTTTAACTTTGCCAAGGGATCGACTCCTGATTTCCGCGACACCGAAGCCACACACTATTTGCTCAAGGAAAAGGAAACGACCATTAGCGATCCTGGACTAAAAGCCGATGAGTGGCTCATATTGAACAAACAATCGACAAGCTACTGCCGCATCAACTACGATGAGGAGAACTGGAAGCTCATCATTAAGGGATTGACCGAACGTTCCTACAAGATTCATTCCCGTAATCGTGCCCAACTGATCAGCGATGCGTACCGCTTCAGTGCCAGCGGCCGCTTGGCCCACGCCGTTCTGCTTGATCTGCTCACCTACCTGCCAAATGAGAATCAATATGCTCCTTGGTCCGCAGCGAACTCAGTTGTCTCTATATTCGATCGCTATTTGAGCAGCGATGAATCATATAACTTTGTGCAGGAATACCTGAGGTACCTGGTCAGTGATCAGTATGACATTTTCGGCGTCAATGACATCAACGGAGAGCAACATTTGGCTAAGTTCACCCGCAACGTGGTCATCAATGTGGCATGCACGGCCGGAGTGGATGTATGCTTGAAGGAGACCAGTGACAAGCTGGTTGCCCTCGTCGACCATAGCACCCCAATCGAACCCAATCTGCAATCACAGGTCTACTGCCACGGTCTGAAGAAGGCTACCAACAAGACCTTTGACTTTGTCTATGATAAGCTGATGGATTCCAGCGACCAGGCCGAACGCCGTCTGCTCATCTCGACACTGGGCTGCGCCCAGGACGAGAGCCAGTTGAAGAAATACGTTTCGAGCAGCATCGATCTGAAGAACAAGCTGCGCAGCCAGGAGCGTTATACCCTCCTCAACCCCACCTACTCCCGCGGCGAGGTTGGTTTGTTGGTCTGCATTGACTTCCTGCTTGAGAACTGGGAAGAATATGGCAAGCTAAATGCTGGCTTTGGTGGAATCAATCCACTGTACGCCGACATTATTGGCATGTCCACTTACGTCGTCAACGACAAGCAACAGGCTAAGTTCCAGGAACTAGTGGACGCTGTTAAGGGATCCGCATACGTTTCCACAACCCTGCAGGCCAGCGTAGATGCCAACATCAAGTCTAACAAGGAATGGCTTTCCAACAATCGTGAACCGATCATTACTTGGACAAGGAACTTCGGACGCAGCGGTAGCTCTGCTCTCAGTGCGTCTGCTCTGGCCCTCGCCCTCTGTGTGCTGATCGCCAAGCTGTTCTAGGAATAAGTCACAGCCCTTAAGTTAGCTTTAGTGAAGGTCGGGATGAGATGTCATCTCATCCCTAAATCATGTCAACGCAAATAAATATATTATTTAAATACAATGCTCTCCACTTCATCTGATCCCAACTCTAATGAACTTCTAGGACTTTCGTTCAAGACTCGCATTACTTGAGACTCACGAACTTCTAGGACTTTCGTTCAAGATTCGCATTACTTGAGACTCACGCTATGGCTGCAAATAATTGCCATTAGTCTGCGGCTTGAATATCTTACACAGTTGTAGTTATCGGGGAAAAATACAATATAATCACATGACAGCCATAAACTGAAGTGTCTGCAAGGAACTCGATAAGAAAGTCTTCTGTCAATCATCCAATCGGCAAGTGGCTAATCCTCCATTCATTCAATCAGTTAGGTACGCCATTTTGTGGACGTGGGTGTGCTTGTGAGTGTGTCTGTGTGTGTGTGTGTATGTGTGTAGCTGTCTTTAATTCTGATTGGGTGTGTTTGAGTGTGTGTGTGTGTGTGTGTGTGTGCGCCTGGCACGCGGCAGAGTCATTGAGTTTGTATTTAGTTTTTGATATTAAATGGATTTTAGTTGCTTTTTAATGCCAATCGATATGACACATCGAAGATATAATTTGATATATTTATTAACAGGCGTGAGTAATCTAAGAAGAACAGCCATACACACATACATATACCTGTACCTGTATAATATTATATGTGCAGATAAAGCCTGATAATTGGCATTCGGTAATTTGATAACAATTTTTGAGACTAAAGATCAAAGACTCAGTTTATCAGCCAAAAAAATACCCATTAACTTTGTATGATCTGCGATCTCTTTAAGCCTTATTGAAAATCAGATTTCAAATTATGTTATATACGGAACAATTGCAAAGTACAATAAGCCACAGTGAACCCTAGGCGTGTGGATCTGAACAGTTATCGCTTATTGAATGGCAATAAACTACAGTGTACACAAAATGGATGATTCAAGGAATTACACACTGTAGGTGTGTTCCACATGCGCTTCGATTTTGGTATTTAGTATTTTATTATTTGTAAAATACTTGTTATCTAGCCAATATCAATACATGGGTTAACTGTAAGCCCCAAAATGTTATCTATAATCAGACCACATACCACATTTGTTGTGGATGTTTTGGCCATGACTTAAAAGAACACCTACGAACTACTACAACTACGCTGGATCCTTGTATATACAATAAACACATATATATCTATATGTGTAGTTGGGCTGACTATTGGTAGATTATATATATATATGTACTCTATATGCTTTACTCATACTCATATCAGCGTTTAGCATACAATTCATTCATGACATCATTGAGACCCCAGCAATCCATCCAGAAGTATTGTTTTGCTCCTCAAAGGGGATCCACCGAGCCGCTCGGCTGTCTAAAAGATTGCAAATTTATTATTACTTTCATATCTGATATTAAATTTCCTTAGAAATTGTACATTGAAACTTCCTGATTACTCATAGCCCCTTTTCAAAAATGGCTTAGCCATGAGACGCCTATCGCTGGTTTTATTAACCATTATATGATTTTTTATTAAGCAAAAAAGCTCAAATTGGGGCCCTTTAGCACAAAATTCCCATCGATAAGATAAGACACGAGCCTTATTCTTTATTTCCTTTAAATCATTTAATGCCAGCCCATGGCTATAGCTCACCTTTGAGGTTTCGATTCAATTGACCCTTAAAAGGGATTTGCACCTTTGATTGACATTAAGAATATCTATGGCTTGTAGATAGATGTAAACATGGTAATAAAAGACAAAGTATTTCTATGCATATGCATGTGTATGTGTATGTGTATGTGTATATCTCGTAACGAAAATGACTGTTGATTAATTTTTGATTTTTCTGGGAAAGTTTTGATTATTTTTGTAAGTTTTCCCGCTGCGAATTCAAAGGAATTCTTTTTTTACCTGGAATATCAATATATATATATTTATACACTATGACTTACATTAGGTACGACTAGCGGATTAAGTGTCCAGTGGTAAATTTATGAACCTATACATACAAATATATGTGTTCTATATATATTTAGGTGTATGGTATGGTATGGTATGGCATGGTATGGTTGTATGATTGGCAACTACGTGCTGAGGACATAAATCAGAGCTCCCTACGCTGCTATCGGCTCGTCATCGTAATCGTCGTATAATCTATGAACAAAATGTGCACTTTATCTTGACTGAAATAAAATGTTTAAGGCCTAGAGATAAATCGTTGATATGTGAGTTTAAGCCTTTATATAGTACCGTCGAGTGCCAGTAACGTTCAGTTGTCAAATCGCAGGCCTACCCTGCGTATGAGTGCCATAGATTCATAATTTGTGCAGATTTATCGAGACAGAGAAAAAGTGAGTGCTAAAACGGTTATATAACAGTTAATGTGTGTTAATGTGGTGTGTGGTGAAATTGAAAATAGATTCCTAAATCCGATCTTAACCTCATTTTACAGACCGAATGTCTGCCCTGCGTTTGGCTGTCCTATTGGCAGCATGCCTGTCCGCCGTCTTGGCGGACGTACGGCAGCTGAAGATCCAGCCTCCCACAACACTCGCCGTGGAGAACAAGGATTATCGACTACCATTGGATATTAATCCGATTAATTACAACATAACCCTGCGTCCCTATTTGATGAAATCGGATGGTGAGAAGCTCTTCTCATTCGACGGTGAAGTTTTCATTGAACTCGAACCGACGGTCAACACCGACACCATAACGATCCACGCAAAGCGACTGTTTATATCATCCAGCGGCTACTGGATCAAGCCCACGGGTACTGCCAATCCGGCTGTCCAGGCATTCAAGAGTCAGACAGTGAATCAAGCAGTTGATACCATCGTCCTCACCACTCAGGCGGCTTTGACTGCTAAACAACGATATGTCTTCCACTTCAAATATGTTGGTGTGATGGACGATGATATGCATGGATTCTATCGCAGCTCCTATGTCGACGACAACAAAGAGACAAAGTAGGTTTCGATATTTAAATGGATATGGATATGTGTGTGTCAAGGATCAGTAGTAATTGTGGTACATTCGTTAATGTTCTTGCAGATGGTTGGGCTCCACTCAGTTCCAGACTCACCATGCCCGCCGTGCTTTCCCCTGCTTTGATGAGCCACAATTTAAGGCTACATTTGATGTGACCCTGATCCGTCACCGATCCTTCACTGCCGTGAGCAACACCAGGCTAATTGGCACCACTGCCCATACAGAAAAGTAAATTGAAACACTTTGAAACATCCTTTGTCTCTTGACCTACAAATGATCTTTGCTTTTAGGGAATACTTCAGGGATGTGTTCGCCACAACTCCTAAGATGCCCACATATATTCTGGCATTTATCTTATCTGAATTCACAATTCGTAAGGACGATCAGTTTGGTGTTCTATCGCGTCCTGAATATTACACGCAGACTCAGTACAGCTTCAATGTTGGTCGCGAGATCTTGGCCGAGATGGGCAAATACTTGAACATGGACTACTATACGATGGGTAATGACAAAATGGATATGGCCGCTATACCCGATTTTTCAGCTGGTGCCATGGAGAACTGGGGACTTCTTACCTACAGAGAACGTAGCCTGCTGGTAGATGAGTCAGCCACCACGCTGGCTTCCCGTCAAGCCATTGCTGCAGTCGTAGCCCATGAACAGGCACATATGTGGTTCGGCGATCTCGTCACCTGCAAGTGGTGGAGTTACACTTGGTTAAATGAAGGCTTTGCCAGATACTTCCAATACCATGGCACAGCCTTTGTCGAAACTGAATGGGAACTGGAGAAACAGTTTGTTGTTGATCAGGTACAATCCGTGATGGGCATGGACTCAACCAATGGCACTAACCCACTGAGTGATGAGAACACCTTCACCCCGGCCCATCTTAGCCGCATGTTCAACAGCATTACCTATAACAAAGGAGGCTCTTTCATTCGCATGATTGAGCACACTATGGGCTCAGTTAACTTCAAGAAATCCCTACAGGACTATCTTAAGAAACAGTAAGTAGTTGCCATTCAGATGTTGTGATCATCAATAGCTAACCTTTTCCTGCTTTGACCCGCCTCACAGCGAATATAAATCAGTTGTTCCACAAGACCTGCTGGATGCCTGGACCCTGCAATGGCCCGAAGATCGTTTTAAGAGCAGCGCCCCCGAAATATTTAAGAGCTTCACTGAGCAGGTCGGTTATCCTTTGATCAATGCTGAGTTGGCAGATAATGGTGAAAGCGTCAAGTTCAGTCAGAAGCGTTTCCTACTGAAGCCAGAAGATGGCAGTGAGCAAAAATCCTACACTGTACCCATTTCGTTTACGACCTCCGGTGAGAAGAACTTTAATGAGACAAGACCCAAATTTGTCCTTAAAGCGGGAGAAACTCATGATGTAAAGTTGAGTGGCTCTCAAAAATGGGTGGTTGCCAATATCCAGGAGACAGGCTACTATCGCGTCAACTACACTGAGAAGAACTGGCATGCTCTGCACTCAGCCCTTTACGAAAACGACTGGAGTGGCATCCATGAAATCAATCGTGCCCAATTGGTCGATGATTTGTTCAATTTGGCACGCGCCGGAGAGATTCACTACAACTTGACCCTGGCTGTTCTGGAGTACTTGGAAACGGAAGTCAATTACATTCCATGGACATCGGCCTTCAATGGGTACAACTTCTTGGCCATTCGCCTGGGTGTAGATACTGCCACTTTCAGCAAGTACATTCAGGACCAAACCGCCAAGGCATATCGTCAGCTTGGCTTCGCAGAGCGCAACACAGACAAGGCTCTGGATATTTATCTACGTACCAAGGTGCTATCCTGGACTTGTCGCTATGGTAATGCTGATTGCATCAATCAGGCCAAGAGCTACTTTAATTCCCTGACCACCGTGCCGAAGAACATTCGCTCCGTCGTCTACTGTGTTTCCCTGCGTGAAGGTGGTGTAAATGAGTTTGATGCTCTTTACAACAAATTCAAGAACGAGACTGTGGCTACTGAGGAGACGCTCTTACAGACATCCTTTGGTTGCGTAAAGAATCAGGCTCTGATTGAACGTGTCTTCGCTCTCGTACTCTCCAATGAGATTCGCAAACAGGACAAGTCCGCCGTTCTTGCCACTCTCTACACCGAAAACAACGAGAATATTGATCCAGTCTTCAAACTAGTCACTGCTCAATACAAGGAGCTTGCCGCTGCGTAAGTTACATAATTAATAACATAATTCAAAATATTCATTTTAATCTACAAAAAAACACAGAATGGGTGGCTACTCCCCAGTGGCGGTTGTCATCTCAAACATCGCAGCCCGCTTCACCGAGAAATCCCAGCAGGAAGCTCTAGTTAAGTTCAACGCCGAAAACAGCACTCAGTTCGGTGATGCTGCTGGCACACTCAAGGCTGCTGAGAAGACCGTTGAGGATAACCTTAAGTGGGCCGACGACAAGCTGATCCACTTCCGAACCTACCTTGCCAAGCGTAACGGAAGTGCAGCTCTGAGCGCGTTCAGTATTCTGAGCGTTCTTCTGGTATCAGTGGTCTCAATGCTGCGATAGAGTCACCACAGTCAAGGTTAAAAGAAGGTTAGATCGCCAAATGCCCAATTACCACGTGCAATTTATGTACTCGTCCAATTATTTATTCGTACACTAGTTCACATTCAATAAATTATCCAGATAAGATGGCTTCGGTTATCGACATAGTGTATGGTGCAATAAAGTTGACCTAATCTAAATTATATGTGGCTAAGTTTTCTGTAGATTGTACATAATATAGGGTTACATTTACTTCCTTGAAATTAGTACGTATACGCGTATACGCCAACTAAAATGATTAAAAAGAAAATAAATTTTTAAATTTTTTTAAATACGATTCATTCTTCGATAAATGCATTTTTTTTATGATTACCTCCCTCATGGCACACAATTTAAACATAAATGAACTTCATTTAACTTTTATCATTCATAAGGCCGAGGGGTACAGTAGATTGTTCATTGACAAAGCTGCCAAGAGTGGAAACAAATATTATTTTATATATAATTGATTGATCAAATATAAACATCAAATAAATACACATTATATTTGTACTTCCCATTGGAAAATAATGGCAGAGGTCGATCTCGCGTCAGAAGGGGATTTTTTTCCTGGCATCTCTCGGCGCGCGGGAAGCTTGACCGGTTTTCCTCATGAACTCGTTTGATATGTTGTACTTTAAAAATATTTCAAAACTGCGACTTTTAATTCCTATAATAAGACTTTTAATTTCAATAATGTCATATGTTGGAGCTGAAGATAACAGTAGCCTTTGAGCATTTAAAACCGCAAAGTGAATTTCAAGTCTGGTGAAATCTGAAGTACTTCCACTTTATCGGTTTAATAATCCTCTGTTCGTTCAGGGGAAAATGTTTCCATACTTTCAGATAGTACGTGATTAGGTAGGCTATTGGATTTTTGCAGGGAATGGGAATGGGAATGGGAATGGGAATAAAATGAAGCCCAAGGCATTGAAAGCAACAAATTTGCAATACAATCGATTACAGTATTTGGGCTGGAAGCATGATTAATCTTTTTTATCGGCAAAGAATATAAGCATCAAACTTTCGACTGACTAATCACGCCTCACATTGACACCTCTTGTCCATGTATTATCTAATCGTCCAAAAAAAATTCATTTGTATGTGGGAACCTCGGCTAAATGTTGTTTTTGGTCAACGAGCATCGCGCAGTTGAGAACCTGCTTTCGCAATGAGCAGACGTGATGCTGGCATGTGGCTGGTCGCCGCCGTCTTATCGCTGACTCTGATAGGCACTTCAGAGAGCTTAAATTATCGGCTGGGAAGCGTAAAGCCCTCACACTACAATCTAACTATCAGAGTATTGGGTGATCTCAGTACTGCACCAACGACCTTTGAGGGCGATGTGTCGATCACCCTGCAACTCCCAGTGAACATCAGTCGGATTAAATTACATGCGGATGAGCTGGACATACAGGAATGCGCACTCTACGACATGGACGATCAGCTAGTGGAGAGATTCACCGGCAATCAAATAACCTATGACAAGGAGTTGCAACAGTTGTTACTGCCAGTGCCAAGTCCCGTAAAAATCGCAGTGAACTACAGACTGCATTTTAAGTACACAGGAAAGGTACGCACTGATATGGCGGGCCTCTTCTCGGCAAGCTATGTGGAGGCTTCAACCGGAAACACCAAATGGATGATTTTAACACAAATGCAGCGCATTAATGCCCGCGTTGTGTTTCCCTGTTTCGACGAGCCCGCCATCAAGGCTAGGTTTGAGCTGCACATTGGTCGCCCAACAGGATTCACTGCTATCAGCAACACCAAGCTGATCGGCACTACAAGCGATGGGTATGCATGAAATCAACTAATCACAAATTCATATACTTACGATTAGATTATACTTTCAGTGCTGGTCGATGGATCGATCATTTTAAAGTAACTCCCAATATGTCCACTTATCTGCTGGCCTTTATGGTCTCCGAGTATAAGCCAAGAGGGGACCTTAAGGACTTTGCTATTTATTCACGTCCCGAATTTTATAATAACACAGAGTTCAGTTACGAAGTAGCAAGGCGCGTGCTGCCAGCTTATGATGATCTCTTCCTGCAGCCCTACAAGAGACTTGGCAATGAACAGCTTCTGTTTGCAACATCTCCGCGGTTTCCACACAATGGCATGGAGAACTGGGGCCTGGTATTGTACAGGTAAAATTAGTCCTTAATTTTAAATTTCTAAAATTTTTAATTAAATTTTCATTTTTAGTGATGGAGTCTTAGTTCAACATCCCGGATACACAGACGGTTGGACAAACAAGGAGTTCACCATACGCATCATCGCTCATGAAACATCGCACATGTGGTTCGGTGACAGCGTAACTTTCTCCTGGTGGAGCTACTTCTGGCTAAATGAAGCCTTTGCTCGTTACTACGAATACTTCATGGCTCATCAGGTAAGTGTCCTTGTAACCAATATTGCTCCTAATAGAATATAATCTCACATCGAGTATCATCTCTCCAGCTGTACCCTGAGTATCAGTTGGATCAACAGTTTGTGGTCCGCCAGTTGCAGCTAATTATGCCCACCGATTCTGTCGTCAGTAGTCAACCAATGACCAGTCAGGAGGGTGCCATACAGTCTCCATCCGATATTGCATACAAATTTAGCAGCATTGCCTATGCCAAGGGGGCAAGTATTGTGCGCATGTGGCGTAATGCGATGGGCGCGGGGAACTTTGATAGGGCCATCAGAAGATACCTAAATGATAAGTAAGTCCTATAATCGGCGTAAATTAGTTAACATCCAACCAAATCATTTTTTACAGTCATTTGCTAAACACCGACCCACAAAATTTATTTGGATATCTCGGCCAGTTCTGGCCAGGAAACGGACTGGATGTAAACATCAACCAATTTTTCCACGACTTTACTGAAGAGGTGGGCTACCCAGTGGTTAAAGTGACGAGCAGCAACGGAAATCGACAGATCAACTTGGAACAAAAGCGCTTTCTTCTAAATCCGGGCGATGGCAGTGATGAAAACATACGTTACACGATGCCCATTACCTACGCCACGAATCTATCACCGAATTTTCAAAACTTGACTCCAGCTTTGTACTTCAGCAAAACAGAGGATGTGGTGAGATTGCAATTCGAGGGTCCACTCGATTGGATAGTCTTAAACCTACAGCAATCCAACTATTATCGGGTCTTTTACGAGCCTCGGCTCCTTCACAATATTCGTGTGGCTCTGGAGGAGCCTAACCACATCTACATAGCAGTTGAGAATCGGGCACAGCTTATAGATGATCTCTTTAATTTTGCCAGGGCTGGAATGATGGATTACGCTGAAGTTTTCGAGTTCATGGAGTATATGAGTAATGAAATTGAATACATACCCTGGTACGCTGCATATGAGGGCCTCGACAGGATAGCAAAGCGCTTGCCCACAGACCATCTTCCCAATTTCGAGAAATATCTTCATGATATTTCGGTTGCCGTCTTTGTCAAGTTGGGTGTAGGTTGGAGATCGAACGATACCGTCTTAGAGGTGTACAATCGAAACAAGCAGGTGGCTTGGTTATGCAAATATCATCACGCCGAGTGCAATCAACAAATTAAGGAAAAATATACTGCGGCCATTCAGAGACCATCCCCAGACTATCGTCAGACATTCTACTGCGCCGCCGCAAGATCGGGTGAATATAGCCACGTCCTGGGCATTTACCAAGAAGGGAAACAGACACTGGACAAAGATCTGCTCTGGCGCGCTGCCAGCTGTACAAGGGACTATCAGACGCACTACAATACCGAGATATTAGGAAACTCGAGCAGCGTTACCCAAAAGACTGTTGGAATAGCGCAGCTCTATCAACAGAATCCTGACTTGGTAACTCCTGTTTTCCATATGCTAAACGAAAATATTACTAGATTAGCCGATGCGTAAGTCACAAATTTTATCAAATAATTTTGCCGTCCTTATAAAATTATCCTTTCAGCTTGGAAAGTTGGCAAAAAACTGCCCAAGTGCTAAGTGACTTAGCCGACTACTTTACGACAAGGCAACAGCAGGAACTCTTCACTAACTTCTACGCCAAGAACCACACGCTCTTTGGAAGCTCCGAAAAGATACTAAAAAGCGCTATGGACAACGTGGAGTCCAACATTAAATGGACGGAGCAGCACTTGGGTCGCCTAGTTCAGTACCTAAGTACAAGGAACGGAGCTGCTGGCCTCTCGTTAGCGACCGCAACGCTCATGATGGCCTGCGCAATTATTCATTTTTGGTTTAACTGAAAATAAAAGAGATGAGTTTGTTATTCATATAGAAAATAAATAAAAAAAAAAGAAAGTATTTAATCGGCAATTTAATTATTACCCATTTGCATTTGCCCGACTCACCAACCAAGTTGTCTGTGTACTAAAGTCCACCCCCCATACAGAAGAGTAAGTCCCTACGTTACAAGAAGGAAGCAAAGGGTTAAAAAATTTACCTGAACAATCCTACAGTCGAAGGAGCTCTTCCTAGAGAGCTTTGGCTTTATTATCCGAATCCAAATGAGGTAACTTTGTAGCTCTACTTTGAATAATTTTAATATCATTCTTAGTTTCAGTCTGGTTTATACAGGTGATTCCAAGGGTTTAGGTCCATGGGAAAAGGGAAAAACTGTGAACATGTTAAATTCTTAAGGATTTAATTGGGAATCAATCTCCTAATCGATATATCAATTGAATTATTTTACCATGTTATTTGCCCTTTATCCATCGGTTATTTATTTGAATGGGCCCCAAACATTAACAATATTTTTGTTGTTTATTTAAATATTTTTGTAGACATTGATTCTCAGTAGCTTCTTCCCTAAAATACAAAAAAAAAAGGGGTCGATAAAAGTGAGTAATTTAAAATCCTTCAAAAATAAAAAAAAAAATCGATAAAAAATGTATGTATACCTTCCACTTGAAGATCCAGATCAGTCAACCATAGGAAATCTATGAAGTACTTAAAATATAAATTGATAAAAAAAAAGGAAATTAAAATCTTAAAAAACTGGAAAATATATATATTTCTTTTGTTGTCATAACACGTAATAAATAAAATTAAAAAAAAAACACACAATTTTTTTAGCTACCGAAAGAATCCAATCCATGAGCCGAAATGTGGCTTCTGTTCATAATCTTAACACTTCCTCTGATAGGTTCTTATGAGTGGATAAACTATCGGCTCGGACATAAAGTAATCCCATCATATTACAATATTACTATTAAAATTCTAAGTGATTTTAATGATGCACCAGAGGAATTTGTAGGCGATGTGAGAATTACACTAAATCTTAATGTATATGTCGATCAGATAGTACTGCACGCTAAGGACCTGTACATACAAGATTGTAGACTCTACGATATGAAACAACAATTTATTACCCAATTTACCAAAGACCAGATGATGTTTGATAGAAAGCTAGATCAGCTTTCACTGCCAGTGCCGGCATCAGTGAACCGTAGAACAAACTACGAGCTGCGCTTTAAGTACAAGGGAAAAATAAACACTAATTTGAGGGGTCTCTTCTCGGCTAGCTATGAGGAGTCGGAGTCGGAGATGAAAAAATGGATAGTATTAACGCAGTTCGAGTTCATTTATGCTCGTACTGTGTTTCCTTGCTTCGACGAGCCATCTTTTAAAGCCAGGTTTGAGATGCACATTGGCCGCCCCGCCGGAGTCCAAGCTATCAGCAACACCAAGCTGATTAGAACCACAAGAGATGGGTAAGCATGACGTCGACTGATCATAAATTCATTTATATAAAATAAGATTTTACTTTCAGTCCTAATCGATATTTGGATCACTTTGAACCTACTCCCATTATGTCCACGTATTTGCTGGCCCTAATGGTCTCCGAGTATAGGCCAAGAGGAGACATTAGGGAGTTTGCCATTTATTCACGACCCGAGTTTTATAATAGAACAGAGTTTAGTTACGAAGTTGGAAAACGCGTACTGCCAGCTTATGGTGTTCTCTTCGAACAACCATATAAGCAACTTGGTAATGAAATCCTCCTTTTTGCAAGCACGCCGCGATTTATGTTGTCGGCCATGGAGAACTGGGGCCTAGCAATTTACGGGTGGGTTGTTGGGTAGATCGAAAAATCAATGATGTTGAGTACAACCAAAGTTTGTAATTTCTAGAGATTCAAGTTTAGTTCATATTCCTGGGTATTCAGACGGTTGGGCAAATAGGGAGGACACCATACGCATCATCGCTCATGAAACAGCGCACATGTGGTTCGGCAATAGCGTAACTTTGTCCTGGTGGAGCTACCTTTGGTTAAATGAAGGCTTTGCTCGTTTCTACGAATACTTCATGGCTCACCAGGTAAGTGTCCTTGTAACCAATATTGCTCCTAATAGAATATAATCTCACATCGAATATCATCTCTCCAGCTGTACCCTGAGTATCAGTTGGATCAACAGTTTGTGGTTGAACAAATTCAGAAAGCCATGCCCTATGATTCTGGCGATAGTCTTCCAATGACCAGTGAAATAAAAGACGTACAGTCTCCTTTCGAGATTGATCGCAAGTTCAGCATCATTGCTTATGCCAAGGGGGCAAGCATTGTGCACATGTGGCGTAATGCGATGGGTGGGGATAACTTTGACAAGGCCATCATAAAATATCTAAAAGAGAAGTAATTATTGAGTTTTTAATCATTTTTTTTTAACATTCCGTAAGCTCAATTTTTAAAGTCACCTGCAAACGGCCAATCCCGATATTTTATTCCGTCATCTCATACGGTACTGGCCAAAGCTTGAGAAAGACCTGGACGTTAAGCAGTTTCTTCTTGACTTCACTGAACAAATTGGCTACCCAATGATTACGGTTACGGGCAGCAATGAATATCAAACGATCAATCTGAGACAGAACCGTTTTTGTTTAAATACCAAAACTGATAGCACCATTCGTTATACGGTGCCCATTACCTACGCCACGAATCTATCACCGGATTTTCAAAACTTGACTCCAGCTTTGTACTTCAGCAAAACAGTGGAGATGGTGAAGCTGCAATTCGAGGGTCCACTCGATTGGATAGTCTTAAACCTACAGCAATCCAACTATTATCGGGTGTTTTACGAGCCTCGGCTCCTTCACAAAATTCGTGCGGCTCTGGAGGAGCCTAACCACAGCTACATAGCAGTCGAGAATCGAGCACAATTGATAAATGATCTTTTTAATTTTGCCATGGCTAAAATTGTGAATCACGTTGAAGTTTTCAAGTTCATGGAGTATATGAAGTACGAAGTTGACTACATACCCTGGTACGCCGCATATCAGATCTTCACAAAGGTAGCAAAGCACTTGCCCACAGATCATCTTCCCAATTTCGAGAGATATCTTCATGATATTTCGGTTGCCGTCTTTGCCAAGTTGGGTGTTGGTTGGAGATCGAACGATACCGTCTTAGATGTGTACAATCGCAAAAAGATGGTAACTTGGTTATGCAAATATCATCACGCCGAATGCAATAAACAAATTAGGCAGCACTTTCTTACGTCCTTGGACAAGCCGACCTCAGACTATCGTGAGACCTACTATTGTGCCGTCTCAAGGTCGGGTGAATATATTCGAATCCTAGAGTACTATAGGACACAATCCAATAAATTGGACAAAGAGTTACTTTGGCGGGCTGCCAGTTGTACAAGAGATTATGAGGAACACTTCCTTAAGGAGATACTGCGACAGCCCATCAGTGCTGCCCAAGCGTCCATTGGAATAGCAAAGCTCTACGAGAACAATCCCGACTTGGTAACTCCTATTTTTGTAATGATAACGAAAAATATCAGTAGCTTATCCACAGTGTAAGTTAAAAAAAAAAGTATGCACATTTTTTCTTTACTTATAATTGTATCCTTTAGCTTGGGAGGCTGGACAAAGACTGCCCAAGTACTGTATGATTTGACCGACTACTTTACGACATCTGAGCAGCAGGACCTCATGTTTGAGTTCTACATGAAAAATTCGGTACATTTTGGCAGCTCTGAAAAAATTCTAAGAAAATTATATATGAATCTAGGCACTAATATCCATTGGGGTGGCCATCAGCTAAAGGAGGTTTCAAAGTATTTAGAGACCAGGAACAATGCTGCCAGCCGCTCGGTAATAGGAATGATATTAATAGTTTTAAGATGCGTTCATATCTGGCTGGAAAGAAACTCAATATAATATGTTAGCACATAAACGATTGCCTTTTAAATTCCAACTCATGCGAATACCTAACCAAGTTATTTTAAAATCATTGTGGCTCACAAATACATATACAACATGTTGTATTCACTATTAAAATTACTCAATCATTTCTACTTGGCTCAGGTGACAGATCAGTTCACGAACTGTGATTTCGTTATCACTAGCTTTCAAAACTTAAGGAACATAGGAAGTTCGCCATAAAAACTAATGAAATAAACAAGATTTTACAAGCCACATATCATTTATGTTTTTATAATTTTTGTGCCTCACAGCGCAGACCTAGAAGTAGCTTAAGAGTTAAAAAATTAATTGATGTTAAATTTAAAAAAAAAATCACAAAACATATTCTATACTTTAGCTAGTTTTGATTTTAGCTGGACAGCTGTTGATTACCCTACCATCCTACTAATAGAAACCTACAATAAAAATGAATCTACAAAATCAAAGGATAGATAAGAAATCTAGTTGATAAGCAGGCGAGGATTATAAATCTTATTTGCCGAGCATTTACTTTCGTCTCTTGGGAGAAATAAATTTGGAAGTAAATTATGAGGTGGAGCAAATCGGCCTATAAGGATTTGTCCCCTTTGATAATTTAGTTTTAATGTGTGTATTTAATCTAATCGCGAAAGGAAGCCAAGAGTTGCATTAATAATTAAAAGAACATCCGAGCCCAAACGAGCGGTTAGTATCGAAGCAGCTTTCAACATGATCAGTTCCACAGCAAAATTTGGTCTGTTGGTCTCGTTGATGTCCCTGCTGCTAGTCGTGTCATGTGAGCCTGTAACCTATCGTCTGGGTCAAAGCGTTGTGCCATCATTCTATAACCTAACAATTGGAATTCGCGGAGATGTAAATACTCCAAACTTCACTTTTGACGGCTATGCCGAAATAGAACTGCAGGCCGTGAGAGAAAATGTCGAAGAAATAACACTGCACGCAAGCTCCTTGAAGATCAAAACGTGTGAGCTTTATGATGACAGTGGAAAATTGGTGGAAAAAATCGAAGCTGCACATTTAATGTACGACATGATGACTGACAAACTGACGACACCTCTGTCGAAGGCTCTGGATGTGAACAAGACGTACACGCTGTCATTCAACTACACGGGAAGAGTGCGCACTGAGACCGCTGGACTCTTTGCCACCAGCTACGTTGAGGCGGAGACCAATACGACCAAGTGGATTTACCTAACGGAAATGCAGGCCATCAACGCCCGTCTTGTTTTTCCGTGTTTTGATGAGCCTGCCTTCAAGGCACGGTTTCAGGTACACGTAAGCCGACCAAATGGATTCGAAGCCATCAGCAACTCCAAACTATTGAACTCTACGCAAGAAAGGTGAAAGTCAGGATAAATATTTTGTTGAGGGAATATTAATTGAGTATATTTACACTTGCAGTGATGATCGTTCGACAGATCACTTTGATGTGACGCCACCAATGTCTACGTATCTTCTGGCCATAGTCGTAGCCCAGTACAAGGCACGTGGTTCCAGCGAACTGGCGATCCTAACTCGTCCTGAGTTCTATAACTTCACTGAATTCAGCTATGAAGTAGCGGAAAAGGTGATGCCCGCCTATGAAGCACTTTTCGGACAATCATACAAGAGCCTGGGTAACCAGATCCTGCAATTTGCGACGACGCCACGTTTTCCTCACAACAGCATGGAGAACTGGGGCTTGGTCATCTTCAAGTGAGTACAAACAAAAGAAGGCAGTCGAACGTCTATCCAAAACTTTGTATATTAGGGATAAGGTTGTCTTAGAAGAGAAAGGACACACGGATGGCTGGATGCAAAAGGAGTTTACCATTCAAAACATAGCACATGAGAGCTGCCACATGTGGTTTGGAAACAGTGTAACTTTTAAATGGTGGAGCTACGTCTGGATGAACGAGGGATTTGCTCGCTTCTATGAGTCACTCGTGGGGCAAAAGGTTTTGATTCGTCGAATTACATAATCTTAAACATAACCAAATAATTGAATGCTTTCAGCTGTATCCGGAATATCAATTTGACCAACAGTTTATTGTTAAGAAACTTCAGCGTGTTTTGTCGACCGACTCCCTCAACTTGACGCAGCCCATGACTAGTTCAGAGATGGATATCCAAAGTCCTGACCAAATCCAATACAAGTTTGGAAGAATTTCATTTGCCAAGGCCAGCAGCGTCGTCCGCATGTGGCGTAACGCTATGGGCGCCAACAACTTTGACAGGGCGATTAGAAGTTACCTGAAGCAACAGTGAGTGGAGCTTTCGAGTTCCAAGTGGTTACTAAACTCTTGCCTTTAGTCATTTAGGAAACACAAAACCCGCAGATCTATTTAAGCATCTAAAAGCACACTGGCCATCAGATCAACAGGTGGATTTGGATCAATTCTATTACGATTTCACTGAGCAGGTGGGCTATCCTGTGATAATGGTGAGAATCAATCCGAGGAATACCCTTGTTACCATGCGACAAAAGCGCTTCCTGCAAAGGCCAGGAGACGGTAGTGATGCCAAAATACAATACACAGTGCCCATCACCTACGCAACGAACTTGTTACCAGACTTCAAGAACCTAACACCTAAAATATACTTCCACAAAATAGTTGATGTCGTCCAGCTTCAATTCGAGCATCCGCTGGATTGGATCGTCTTAAACCTGAAGCAATCCAACTATTATCGAGTATTCTATGAAGCTCCATTGCGCAAGCGAATTCAACTGGCCCTGAAACGGAGTGATCACAGTAAAATAGCCGTTGAAAATCGGGCACAGATTGTAAACGATCTCTTCAGCTTTGCCAAGGCTGGATTGATGGATTATGTTGAGGTGTTTCAGTTTATGGAATACATGAGCAGTGAGGTCGAGTATATACCTTGGTTCGCGTTCTACGACAGTCTTAACGATGTGTTCCAACGGTTGCCAACCAACCATCTACCCAAATTTTGTTTTTATCTTCGTGATATAACAGCATCTGTGTATCCAAAGCTGGGCATTCGGTCCAAGGATAATGACGCCATCTTTGATGTATATAATCGCAAGCAACAGGTGGCCTGGCTGTGCAAGTGCCACCATCATAATTGCAGTAAGGATCTATGGGAGTACTTTGAAGTGCATTCTGTGTTGCCCAGCCCAGATTATCGTGAAACCTTTTACTGTGCCGCTTCAAGATTGGGTGGGTATTCTCGTGTTCTAGGATACTACAAAACAGAGGTTCATCCGTTGGAAAAGGATCTGTTCTGGCGAGCCGCCAGCTGTACAAGGGAATTTGGGAGACACTATTACAATGAGATATTATGGAGCAACATCAGTATCGCCCAAAAGACTGTTGGACTGACGCAGCTCTATCAACAGAATCCCGACTTGGTAACGCCCATTTTCCATATGATAAATAAAAATATCACTAATTTAGCAGTTGCGTAAGTGGAGAATCAAATAGAATTCAATAATATTCGATATTTAAAATATTGTCCTTTCAGCTTGGAAAGCTGGCAAAGGACTGCCCAAGTTCTGAGCGACTTTGCCGAGTACTTCACAACAAGGGAGCAGCAAAAACTTTTCTCCAACTTCTACTTCGAAAATCACACGCTGTTTGGAAACTCAGAAAAGATACTCAGAGAGGCATTGGGTAATGTGGAAGTCAATTTGAAATGGGCAGAGCTACGCTTGAATCATCTCATACACTATTTGAGTATAAGAAACGGGGCTGTTGGCCTCTCGCTGGCGACAACAACGATGATGATAATGTCGTCTCTTGTCAGCCTTTTGATTAAGCTGTGATTTGAGCATATGTAAGGCAAATAAACGAACGAAAGCATCTCAGCGGGGCAAATGCCGTTTTCATGTATGCAATTACTAGGCAAAAAGGTTTGCTCTGGGTGCGCTTTATTGGGCTATAAGTCATAGGACCGGGCGGCCAGTTAAGCAACAGCTATCGTAGGTAAAAACCACAGCTAGTGGGGTCTATAAAAGTCAAGAGGCGGCTTGAAGAGTTTTCCATTTGACAAAGACGAGGCTCCTGAATGACAACAAGATGTTGCGTCACTTTCTACGTAATGAAAACAACAAAATATTTGTGCTGATTTTGTTGTATTGTGTGCTAGTTAGTCTTCTAAAATTGTGCATGGCTCAGGCTGACAATGCAGCTGCCTCCTCTGACAACGGTAAATAGTTTAATTTAGCGTATTTCGATAGCTATTAATTTACTTCATATTCGATTTAGATATTGGACACCTTGGTGACGACTGCCAGGTTACGCCTGTTATACATGTTCTGCAATATCCTGGTTGTGTACCGAAGCCGATTCCGTCCTTTGCTTGCGTTGGGCGTTGCGCTAGTTATATACAGGTAATGGACAAACAATTCTTTTGACTATTGTGATTGTTTGTTTTGTGCTCTTAGGTGTCGGGCAGCAAAATCTGGCAAATGGAAAGATCCTGCATGTGTTGCCAGGAATCTGGCGAGCGCGAAGCGGCTGTGTCCCTTTTCTGTCCCAAGGTCAAACATGGAGAGAGAAAATTTAAAAAGGTGTTAACTAAAGCACCGTTAGAATGTATGTGCCGCCCGTGTACATCAATTGAGGAGTCGGGTATAATACCCCAAGAAATCGCCGGTTATTCAGACGAGGGTCCACTTAACAACCACTTTAGACGTATTGCCTTGCAGTAGAATAAATTGCACACAAAATAGCACATTAAAATAAATTTAATTGTCGCACTATTTAAAGTTTTCTTAAAAATATGGCGCATTTCAAAAGTTAAGTTTACAGGGCTGCCCATATATATTAATAGAGCTGCCAGACTTTATGAAAAACATTGCTATCTTGCTAACGGAAACTCTTAATTTAGTTAACATTTCTATATGTTGTCTAAAAATTTCATTGTAACAAATAAAAAAAATGTAATTGAATTTAAATTTTGTTCATAATTTTAGCCAGTAATCTGTAAAAATTTTAAATAACGTTCATATGGAAATGAATAGAGGCTTGCGCAAAATTGAGCAGATAGCGCAAAGTGAGCAATTTAGTATATTGCAAAGTACTATCATCTTAGTTGTTTTATTAAAAATTTGAAAATCTACAAATATTATTTCATATTGTATATTTATTTATTTATATTAATTATTGTGATTATTTTATTTATTTCATTTAAGCTTTTCTCGCAAGATATTTCAGAAGGCGAATAAGATGATTGTTAATTTTTTCCTATTAGCGAGACAGCATACTAGTCTTGCAATAAAGGTTATCGTTTATACTATCGATATGACTATCGATATATTTTGTTGCATGTTAACAGTTCATTTTATATCAAAAAGTTAACAGCTGTTAGTCGAAAAAAAATCTTTGAACGCAACGTACATGTCTCGCTTGTGTTGTCGGTAGGGCGGAAAAGTGCTGCGCGAGTTTAATGGTTTTTTTCGCATAAGAAACGCCAATATTTTCTTTGTGCTTCAATGCAGCCTTAACATAACTTAAGAATTTTATAAAATCGACGCAATTTCCTCAATAAGAAATGCAGATAACGTGAATTTTAGGTGGTGAAAGAGCGTACCAAAGTCACGCGTGTGTGTTGAAGGCAAAACGAATTCACGAGTACGAAGCAACGTTAAAGCAAAGTAAACTGCAAATATCATATAATATTGAACACTTGGAAATTCTCTACTGAAAAGCATGACACGAAGCAATTATTAAAAAAGCAATAGTTCAAGGATTTGACAAAATGCGATAAAATGCCAAAAAGTGAAAATCGAACAATGCGAATGCAACAGTAGCAGCAAACAGCACAGTCAAAATTGAACAAGCATACATATTTACATTGTATTGAACCCAGTGTGGCCAAGTTGCAAACAGAACGTTTGCTAACACACATGTACGAACTCATACTTTCGAAGACTCAGACACACACATAGTCATTATTGTGCTGTCTTACGTGCGTATTTCTTTTGTTTTGTTTGGTTTTGTCATACGCGCCTTTTCGTTTATGTTTTTGTGGCTGTGTCGGTTTATGTGTCGTGCGCGTTGGGCAAGGACGACGACGTCGACGACTCCACTGCCATTAATCGAAGCAAGCCAGCGTCAGCTCGTTATTTGACAAATTGGTAACTGAAAGGAACAGCTCAGGATTGCGTTGAGGGTAACAAGACGGTGGCTAAGTTTGAGTGTAAACAGCTGTAAAGCTGACGGCTGCCACATCAATTAAAATATGGATACATTTCGCAAGTGGCTAAACAAACCAAAGGTGCGTAAAAAAATAAACAACACGTTGATAACCTAATTTGCATTAGTATGCATACGCGTAAACACATCCATTTATGCCCATGATAGTAGTTAGGTGCCTCCACTTTGTGCTAGTTATTGCTTATCATCTAAAAATACAAAACAAAAATGAAAAACTTAAAGAAGACCTGTAATTAATTAAGAGCAACAGCGCAAATGGTGTCACGACGTGAGTTGTCGCGGCGACTTTTTCATATTCACTGTGTGAGTTTGTGACGTCATTGCTGCGCGTTGCTTTGGCCCTGGTTGTAAGTGCTCATTTTAATACTGCCCCCTTCAACGTTCACTCTCTTGCGTTCTCTCTTATTTCATTACTCGCACACATGGTCAGATGGGTTTTTAACCGCTTGTTTTTTTGCTTTGTTCACTTATATATATATATATATATATATATATGTATATATAATGGTGTTAGTATTGTAATTGTAGTTGTTGCTGCTTGCATGATTAATTCGCTGACGTTGGCAGCACTTGGAATACAGCTACAACACAACAACAGTCGCAACAACTTTTAATACTCATACAAAGCTTACACATATATAATGTCAGCTGCATTAACATTTTATAGAAACTTCACACACACACACACAGACGCGTTCCTCTTTCAATTCAAATTGGAAACATGTGCGAAATACAACACTTGATAAAACACAACTACAATAAACCTTACGAGAACAAAAAACAAAAACAATACGGGCACCACGCTGTTCGTGCTGTAAATTACAGAACGACGACGTATTGTAGTTTCTGATTCTGTTTTTGTTTTATATTAATAATCGCCTAGATGAATCAATAGTTAAAGTTGTATCTACCTTTACCTACGTAGATACTCATTTGACTGGAATGACTTTGAAACTGACAGCAATTGTTGGGAAATTACCGCAAGGCAGTTGGAAAAAACTGGAACTTTCCAATACAACTAAAGTTATTATTGTTATTATCATATTATTTTTTTTTTGCATTTTAATTTATTCTAGTTATCGTATTTCGAAAACGCTTCTACATCTCATTTATTGTAACAATAATTTTGGTATTTTTAGTTCTCGCTTCGATCATCGTATCGTATATAGAATTCCAATTCAAAAATTTCGAATCTATATTTAGGCATTTTACGAAACCGAAAGATGTTCGCTGGAATTATAAAGTGTCCCGTAAACATCGTGTTTTGTACTGTTCCAAAAATATAAAGGCCCCTAAAAACTTAATTAAGACTCGTAGCGTGGTTTTGTACTCAGTTTTCGTAGTTTTCTCTCTCTCTTTCTCTCCCTCTCTTTGTTTGGGAGCGATCACACGTCAATCTGTCAATCTGATTGACGTCTCGATTGCTCCATCGATTAATAATATGAAACTAGAAACTATTTACACGCAAACTCCCATTCAAACCTGTGTGTTGACTGTAGTGTGCACAATGCCTACGTTTGACCTCGGCAACTGCGGGGTCAGTATCAACTGGAACTCAGTGCTTTGTTTGTATATTCAAAATTATTAATTTTGTTGGTACTTTCAACAACTGCGGCTAAATTGCCTTTTTATTATCGAACATGTAGGTAAAGATAAGATAAGATTGTATTACAGTTATAAAAATTTGATGTATCAAATAATTCAAATGACACTCTATATGATAGACGAAACAACCTAACCCAAACCTGATTGGAATTGGTCTGGAAATATGTTTTCTATCTGGATCATTATCATCGTTCCATGCATTTCCTTATTCCATCCTTCAGGCAGCCAAGCATGGCTTGGCTTAATCAATAGGGATTTGCCCACTTCCCACTTCCCATTTCCCGTTTATCAATTTCTATTGCTCACCCAATTTTTATAGCCGTTTTTTATAGTGCAATTTTAATTGGCTTTTAATTGAAATTTTCTACGCTCGTTGCACTGGACTGCAATGGATGCAATGCATTTATTTAATTTCATACATAAACCGCTGTAAGATTCATAGATACATGATTCACGATTGCACTACTCGTATGTATGTATGTATGCATGTATGTGCAAACCTCAACAAATTCGAGTCTGTGTGTGTGTTAGTGTGTTTTTTTAATTCCATTTTTGCACAGATATTCGCTGCTTCACTTTCCGGCTACTCTTTAAGTGTTATTGCAGTCTCTTTCAATTCGCTGCCATTGTGTGCGATTGTGCGATTCATTAACACACTTCTTTGCCTTTGCTTGGGTACGTCTGCAACGGCAACCCTCACAAGTAACGTTAAGTTTTCCTTAATTTTACGCGAACGGCGAACACAAAGTGGAAGGCAGGCAGCGAGGCGGCGAGGCGGCGAGTGAAATAGAAAATGCATAAAAGCTTTTGCCGTCTTAAGTCAATTGGCGTTTTCTTCTCTTTTATGCTGGCCATTTCATTGATTGCGTTTATGTGCGCATGTGTGAATGTGTGAATGTGCGAATGTGTGAATGTGTGAATGTATGTGTGTGCATGCAGTGTCGGCCTGCTTCCTGGATCTTCTTTGTTACAGTTTTTGTTGTGTCGGCTGATTTTGCATCAACTTTCTTTTGTTTTTTGATTTCGTTGCAATTTTAAGCCCGGAGACGGCTTAACGAATTGTTGAAAGCGTTGCCAGAGTGTTTGTCATAGCGACGTCTCTTAGCGCACTGTTATTGGTCAGTCGATGGAAGCGTTGCCAGAATTACCGTTAACCGTGATGCATTCGAAATACTTGCAATACTTTTAAATGACTGGACTCATAGACTGAAAACGTCAGAAAGATCATTTATTATTTTCAAACAATTAACTTCAAGCTTTTTGTGCAACTTTGAAAACCTTTGTAATTTACATAAAACAATATACGATAAATAAATACCAGTCCCTTCAAAGCAAGCTGCATTTCCAGACAATAACAATGGGAACCGATGGTCCCTAGCCTACAAACGTGGTCGAAAAGGGGAGGATCTACGTTTTGATTTTATAATTGATAATCGAATGGAGGTTATTATGAAATAAATTAAAAAAAAATATATATGTACAATTAAATTACATATCATAATTATTATGTAACATTACGATTTACATCTTGTGTATCGGGAAACCCTTGAGTAAATATGGTAATGACCGATCAATAGCAACGGTTTTTATACGGCATGTAAATGTGTGTCTATGTGTGTGTGTGTGGGCGCTTATATGTGTGTTTAATAAACACACGTGGCTAATATTTATTTATTTCCAATTTTGTTTGTGTTTACGTTGGGAGTGTTTACTCCATACTTCCGCGTATATGCCTCGCAGCCACTTCGAGCCCCGCCCTCTTCTCCACTCACCTGTTGTTCGTATAAAATAATATCAAGATTCGAGAGACGTTTGGCGAATTTTAAAAAAATATTTTGCAACATTTTTTTGTTCATTATGAATTTATATATTTCATTATGTACCCTAAGCAATGTCTATTTGATGTCATTTGTTCTCGCTTCTAACATTTTTCTACGCCTTTGTCAAGTGCGTCATAGACTCATTTAAAGTTGGCATTGAATTGCTTTCGCATTATTCAGGTAAAACAAAAGACAATTATGTGAAGTAAGAAAACTCGATGACTGACTTCGAAATACCCTATAAAAAAGGATGAAATATTCTTCCTGGTAAGGAACTTCTTACTATGATGCTTTGATTTCTTTTGATCATCATTTTATTTGTTAGCTTTAACTATACGGAAAACTAGGACTAAAATCCAAAAATGATATAGGGATTCAACAGATTCTGATATTCAATCGGAGGACTTCTTGATCCTTGGAATTTTTAGATTTCCTATATCGTCTACCTCAAAAGCGATACAGTTTTTGGGCTTACTTTTGATCCCTTCCAAATCTTCAAATATAAACAATTTTCTTAATGGGTAGCATTTAACCTTCGACACTCGGATTTTTGTTTTTCCTTTCGGGTATAATTTTATTACAATTATAATTTGGGTTTATTATTTCTTTTCGACTTTTGTTTTTTGAGTGTGTTGCAAGGGTAAAGCACTTAAGTTTGTCCCATCAGCACAAATCGTCCATTAACACACTGAACTCGCTCTGTCCCGATTTCGGTTGTTGGGCTTACACAACAAATGACAGGCGAAATGGCAAAAAAAAAAAAAAGAGAAAAAAAAATAATAATAATAATAAGGAAAAAAAAAGAGAAAAATTACAATTACAATGGGAAGTAACAAAACATTTAACAAGTCATTTTCGACGTCAATGTGGCCCAAAGAAAGCCGCGATTGGGGAACTTGCAAGCTCTAATAGAGAGAGAGAGAGAGAAAAAGGGAGGGAGTTGGCCCCACAAACACACTTCGTTGGGGCCATGGAGGTCGATCTCAGTTGGATGATACTTTTTAAAATGCGGCAACTTTTTGAAAATTCATTTTGTAACGCTTTCTGAACCCGAGAAACCAGACTGTTACACCGCACACAACCGCAAGGCCCATTTATTTGTCGAGGAAGTAAACTTTGGGTAGAAGCGGACTCAAATATCATCGCCACTGGCGAAGTACAGTTGCTAATTGTACACTTAACAGCGGTAATTGTAATCCAAGCAGCTCCTTTAGTTACGCTCGACTCTGAGTACCCATCATCGTGCACATGGATAAACTATGGCTTTTATTCCAATCGATGCGATTGCTTTTTTTCTATATGCACTGAGAAAAATTGGAGTTACGTTTCGGGAACTCTAATTAACATTAGCTCAGCTTCTGTGCAAATTTAGAAATGTAGCCAAGTTTAGAAATGTGGTCACACTTAAAATTTAATACTTCTATTAAACAAATTAAAATTTAACTCAATTTTGCCTATTAATTTATTTGGCAAATTATAGTAAATTTCAGTAGCCATAATTTTTAATTGAACTTTAGGCAATATATGGAAAATTGTTCAGCCACACTTAATTTTAATTTGGCTATAAATATGTAGAATAATTACAACTGTAAAATATCAAAGGCAATATTAATTATTTAAGTATTAAGGGGCGTTTAATTTATTGTATTTAAATATGTTATTTTTAACATTTTTTATACCTTTATAATTTTCCATTTATAGCTAACTATTTTTTTTCTTATTTCTTTTGTATTTATTTTTATTTAATATTTATTTATTTTTTAAATATTTTTATTTATTTTATTTATTTTATTTTATTTATTTTATTTTATTTATTTTATTTATTTTATTTATTTATATATACTTTGAAGTATCAAGTGAGCCCCTGCTTTTTCGCAGTGTACAATTAGCAGTTATAAATACTCTTTATGAATGGATCCGTTGCTCAGACGACTCGCTCAATGTAGCATAGTTGCAATGTAACAGACTGCATGTGTGTGTGTGTATGTATGCATATGTATGTATCTATGTGTGTGTGTGTGTAACTCATGTCGTCAAGTGAATGTGAATGGTGTACGCGACTTGTTGCGCGTGCCTACAAAAGGCAGCAACAAAAACTCGCACAATCACAGCTAACCAACGGCCAAACTACAACAAACAACAAACATACAACAACAACAACAACAACAACAACAACAACAACATCAAAACAATAACAACAAAGCAACCTGTTTTTTCAGTTGGTCTACAAAATTTGGGCCATATTGACATGTTTCATTGTCCGCGCGAGTTTGAACAATTTGTGCGCCAGATTTTCCGTTCTTGTTGAGGCCGCAGAATCGTCCGAGAGCTTAGGGATTTTTGTTGTTGTTGGGGGCTTAATGTTTTTCGTGCATGTTTTTCTTTTAGTTCAGTGGAATGGCACTCGGGGATCATTGAGAAAATTATACTGAATCGGATATTATTTGTTCAATGACTGCACGTGACTTTGGGCCCGCGACTGTGGCTCTGCCTTGAGTTGATCATTTTATTTACTTAAAATAAATTAATCAGTGTGCTTTTGATTAATCTGAGCGTAGCTTCTACGCGACTGTAATTTTTCCATTGAGACCGATATAAAAAAATTAACACACAATTTGTTAATATTATGTGTGCGACCATTGCGCCCTTTCTGACGCATTCGCTGATAAGAATTGATAACGAGCCCAAAGGCTCGCACCAAGGGAAGCCATGAGGCAATTTATGGGTCTACCATGTGTCTTGACAGACAGCAGACAGTAGGCGGCAGGCAGTAGGCAGTAGGCAGTAGGCAGCAGGCAGCAGGCAGTAGGCAGTAGGCGGTAGGCAGCAGGCAGCAGGCAGCAGCAAACTACGTCCAAGTTCAATAGTGCTGAAAAATAATACATAAAAGTTTATAGACTGTGAAATGTTTTTAATCTCGAAACGCTGATTTCGCATATACATGACGCGTAATGAGAGAAATACTGGCTAATCGTCTGGACTGACGTTTTACACGACAGACCGACGATTGACATAATGCACATTAATCCAGATGCGATAATGAGAGTTGCGAGTGCTCAGAAATGTTGTAAGTCCCAGATGATTGCTATGATTCACTTTTCATCGGAGTTTTGCAAGGTTTCTTTTTGCAGCACTTTGGATAGTCTGGCAACGCTGCTCCGATTAATAAATAACTACTATGCGAAACTTAAGAAGGATAACTTCCGTTAAGATATCAGTTTTATAGGAGTCCTCTTAAGCTCTTATTGATAATGGCTTAAAGGATGGATCTGTTTGAGTGCCGCTTGTAATTGGACAATTGACATTCACTCACAGTTGGGGGCATCTTCATGGCTCGAGCTTCGTCTGCGCCCATAAGTCAATTATTACGTTTACGGTCTACGAAACGACTTGCCGTTGACAGCGGCAATTTTCCAAGTTTAAAAAAAGTGTCCAGATTGCTGGCCAGTAGCCAGTGGCTAGTGGCTAGTAGCCAGTAGACAGTGGTCAGTGGTCAGTAGCCAGTGGCCAGTGGCCGGTGGCCGGTGACTGGTGCAATGGAAAAAGTAAAAGCGGTGAAATTTTCCTCCATTCACATTGAACCGATGCCGTCGCATCGTCGCGTCTGCATTGCGAGCAGTGCAATGCACTTCAGCCAGCAGCCAGCAGCCTGCCAGTCTCCCAGTCTCCCACTTTCGAATGTTGCACATTTCATGGACTCTCCGATTACCTAATCCCGGAGCTCCAAAAGCTAAGTACGTGTGTGCGTGTGTGCGTGTGTGTGTGTGTGTGAGTCTCTCTGTGTGTAACTAGGCACATCGGTGTGCCCTACAGAGCGCGTCGGGTGCTTATCAACGGGCACAACAGAGTGTCGCTTGCATAAGACACCAGGCGCACTGCTGGCCGGGCATATCAATGAGATTGTTGGTGCCAGGAGGATGAAAAGAGCAGAAAAGGAAAAAAAAAATAAATAAGAAAGGAAAAGAAAATAATTGGAACTGCGCGTGTTACAAACAAAGACCACCGCCCCCACTCGATGAATTGACCAAATGCGTTTGGCGGGTTATTCAATTATCGCCGCCGCTTAACTTCCGACTACGGACAACGCATATTGAGCGATTAAACCACCGATTGACCACCGAACGCCTCGCACTTTAACCTCCACGCGATGTACGTGCGGAGCGCAAACCAAAAATTAAATAAAAATAAAACAAAAATAAAAGAAAAAAAAGGAAAAGAAAAAGAAATAAATAAACAAAATAAAAGTAAACAAAGAGAAAAACGTAGACGAAAAAAAAGTGAAAGCGTTTGCGGTTTATCATCTTTGTCATCGACGGGCAACACCAGTGGCGCCTATCGAAATCACATCAGCGCCGCTTTACGGCCGACGGCTTCGATCCGTAGGCGAGCGAGCGGGCGGCCAGCGTGCCGAGAGCAGCTGTGGGCTTTTTAATTGGGATTTCTGGTTTACCCCAAATCTATATATCTCCGATCTGAAGGGCTTACAAAACGTATGTATCTCTTCACTTCGATGGGAGCTGCTTGGAAATGATGTCGCAATGCGGCGACCGGGAAGGTCACCACTTGGGAAACAGTTGCCAAAACAGAGCTTCTCACTTGAACTCCATATATGGCCAGATACTCAAATAGTTATGTCCACATCTATGGAGTTTCCCAGGTTACAAAGGTTCCCTTTGATTCCCAGCAAAATTATGGCCCATTTTCTTCGCCATTTTATGGGCACTTCGGGGTCTCCCGAACTCACAACCTGTCGTGATTTATAAGGATGCGGTCACAAACAAAGAAATATTATGATATAATTATTATAATATTTTATTTATAATTTGTTCTATTTTTATTTTCATAATTTATATTTTTAAATTATTGAAAGCTTTGTTATTTATTTTTTATTATTTTATTTTATTATTATTTCTTTTGTTTTTAGTATAAAGTGATATACCAAAATAAAATATATAATATCATTTTATTTTGTTATATCATTTTAAATTATATTATATTGCATTTTATATTATTTTATTATTGTTTATTTTATTATTATTTATTTTATTATGATTTTATTTTTATTTATTATAATATTTCAATTTGTATTCTATATCTGGAAGTATAGGGCGTGCTTTTTTGTAGTTTAAGGCTTAATTTAAATAAGACATAAGAATTTTAAATTTTCTGAAAATTAAATGGATGAATTTCCTTCGGTCCGGTCCCTCAGTGACGTTTCTTTATCCAAAGCGAATCAAGTCAAATGAATGACATGGAGGTTTGGGGAGAAGTTACGTCGTACATTTGTTTCAAAGTGACATGTACCCGAAGTAACATGTAACATCATGAATATGCAATTGGGCCGAAGCCTAAATCACGGCCCTGCCCAGTCCCCATACCCCGTTCCCCACCGCCCTCCGACCAACCATCGACGTGCATCGAACTAAGCGCCCCAAAGGGTCCACATATCAACTTTGAATTGCCTATTATCAAATTTATTGGATTGCCTCTCGCCTCTCTTTCTTCCTCTCTCCCTCTCCCCCTCTCTCCTTCTCCCGCTTTTACCTATTTGACTTTGCCTCTTTCTTTCGTTCGCATTTACACGCGATTTGTAGTTTGATTCGAAATTTATGCAAATGCCGCTTTTATTTGTTCAAAAATTGTTTAAATTATGACATAATAATATTTAATTTGTATAATTTGGTAACTTGTGTGGATTTTTATGAGCAGCAATAACGGGTTTTTTCAGGATCTGTTCAGATTTCAGATTCAATCAAGAACTGCAATTTCAAAATCTTATCCCGCGAATTTCCGCTTCCGGAAGTTCAATTTTTTTTTTTTTTTATTAAAAAAAACACTTATTTAATTTTTACTTTTTTTTTTTGCAATTTTTGTGCTTTGAGTGGACAATTGGAAAAGTTGAATGCACCGCAGATTTTGGGTCATTGCTTTCCGAGTGTCCCGGAAATAAAAGTTAAATCATCCTTTTATTTTTGTGCACTGATAATGATCTGAGGATGAGGATGAAACATGTGCCAAGCGCTTAAGTCATTTATTTTTTTTCGCATTTCCCATACAAATTTTCAGTCAGCTGTCACTTGATTTTACATATATTTAATTATATATCATATATTCTCTGGTATTTCCGATCGGCCCGTGCCAGCGGGACAAAAGCTACAATTGTTGATTCAATAATCTTCAACTGCAGCTTTCCATGTCGGCTTATAGAGAGCCAGACATTATCTCCCCTATAGCCCAGACATTATCTCCCCGATTTATAAATATATGTTCCATATATAAACATAGACTGACCGTGACTCACATTTGTGCCCCTCATTAATTGCCGATGCCTTCCCCAATTATTGGACCCATTGACAAAATTGACAATTTCGCAATTTTAACATCAATTTAAATATCGAAAGTGTTAAATAAATATTTTATATTTATTATCGTTTCAATTTTTTATTCAACTTCCGCTCGTCTTGTGTGACACTCGAAGTTGTTTAACTTTTCAAGTATCCATACAGTTTATATATGTACATATGTGTGTATGTGTATATGTATGTGTGCCTGACTCTTTTTTAAGTAGTACAGTTTGAAAAGTGAAAATACCACCAGAAACGCGTTACGGTTATCTTCGTAAGGTAATTACTCCTAAGACCGCATCAGACTTGAAAACATTCTTCGGCTTCGTCGGTTACGGTTTCTAATTTTGATTTTGATACACTTTATTTATAACTCAACCTAATTATATTACGAGACCGACGAGATTAAGAACTTAGAGAGGCATTAAGTTCTTATCACTAATTGCCTCTGCAGTAAAGTTGCCCCCAATTGTGGAATTACTGAAGTTAACTGCCCAATAGCGTGTCGAAATACCACAGGTACACCAATGCATATATACATGTATATATATATGTATATATATGATCAGCATCAGTGGTCAAGTCGATCGAGCGAAGATAGAAAGATTATATCAAAAAAAAAGGCCAGAAAGTTTTATCCTTCTATAGCCAAGATATAAATATATATTATGTTATATTATATATCCGATATATCCGATTATATATACATAGTATCCGATCGTAAGGTAGATAACAAGAGGCAAATAACTTATATTACTTTAAGCTCGTGATATTTTCAATGATTCATAGGCTCGCTTCTTATACCCTACACCAATGAAAATAAAGACGGCATATTAGCTTTGTCTATAGGAATGTAGCAGATAAGAAATTAATCCATAAAGATTATTTTATTTTATTTTTTATTTTTTTAGTCGATCTTTGACGCTCAGTTGGATTTAATTATGTTAAGGTACAAAATTTGATCTTAGTTTAAGAAACAATTATTGTCACCCTTAACAATTGCTTTAATTGGGAAAATTGTATAAATTAATTAAAATTGATAGCACAAGACTTGAATGAATGACGCAAAATTTGCAATAAATATTAAGATTTTTTACGATCGCTTAAACAACAAAAAACTAGTTCATAAAATGAACTATAAATTATTTATAATTTATGCAACTATAAATTATACTCTATATTTTTAATCATGCCTTTGTGTGTGTGTGTGTAGATAGATGTTGTGTAGATGTATATGTATATGTGAGTATAAATGTTTATAATATAAATATGACATTAATTCCTGTCCTACACTCAGAGCTGACATATATATTGGTGTATATTTATATATAGTATATATGGTTATTATCCCATGGGAGTAGGGTATCCGGAAGTCATGTATGCAGAGTTGACCTGCTTTCTTGTTTGTTTACGTTTTCTTATTTGATATTCATTTTACACTTCGCTGAAACTGGGAAAAGTATTTCCCGATTTGATAAGCTTCCAATTATATATAAATATTAATCCCTGATCTCTGTACCTTACCTTTGTATCATAAGTTGGGATTATTTATATTTTCTTAAATTTGCCAAGTTTCTAGAAATTTTTGATTTTTATATTTTATATGCATAATTAAATAAATAAATTTCATATCATTAAATGAGAATTTCCCAAAATTGTAGCTTCCATTGGAAACATTTTTATTATTTTTTCTAAGAATTTCTTTCTAATAAAATATTTCATGCTTCATTAACATTTAAGTTACTCAGTCGAAAGGTGGAACAATTAATTGTTATTATTCGCTGGAAATCTGTGAGGAACGCGTGACTGGGCTGAATGTCATGTGTCCTGAATTGAAAGTGGCTCTAAGCAGGGGAAGCTTTTGTGTCTCAGGATCTGTTTGATTAGTTGAATCTGCGAGTTTTCTCACCGCTTGGTTAATTGATTAAATTTGACAATTTGCTGCTCTTAAATTACTTAGCAATTAGATTCAATTGATAAATGAGAAGAAGCATGCAAATGTCAAGTCTTGTCACCCCAAGTCTCTCAGTCTTTGATTCTCGGCAGAACCTTGCAAATTGCCAATTAATCGATTGCGGCAGGTGACTGCCAGGAGAAGCGAGACCATCGGTAAACTAATGCAATCAGCGGGACACTGTTAATGCACACACACACACACACACACAGACAGATATCCACACACAGGCAGAGACATACAATGCACATAAGTGTGTTGCTTAGATGGGAAAGGTCAGTCAGTGGGGTTAACATTGGGTCCCCACCTCATCCACATTCCCACTCATAGCGGGATGTAATCAAGGCGTTCAATTGCTGAAATTTCTTCTCCAATTGATGGGCTGATTGAGTGCCAGAAAAGATGTGAATTGCGGCGGCCTCATGGCGGCGGGTATTCAATGTCAAGTGTGTTCTTCTGGCTAGACGAGACGCGCTACAATAGACATACCCATAGACGTGTGAGCGAGACAGGACAAGAGAGAGAGCGAGAGAGTGCGAGTGGAATGGCTGCAGCGATTGAGCGCTGCTGCTCTATCAGTCGTTGTGGCGCCACTCGAGTGACGCTCATTGCGATTGCAATGAGTTTTTTTTTCATTTTGTTGTATTTTTTCCTTTAAATTAAAAATTTGTGTATTTATTTTTCGAATTTTCCGAGCGACGTCAGCGACGTCAGACTTTGTGTGGCAAATCGAGGACAACAGCCGCCTGCACATTTGAGCCTGTCTGATGCACATGCTTGTGCGCTGGTGCTTGTCCTCGTCCGCGTCCTCGTCCTGGGTATCTCAAGGATGGGCCTTTGCGTTGGCGTTGGCTGTGGCGCTGGCGTTGGCGCTGGCGTTTGCCATTTGCCAGTTGGCTGCTTGCTTGCACGCCTGTTGCTTCGCATTTCGCTGGCCAAGTTAACAAGGTCGCTTGGCATTTTGTGACGTCAGAGCTGATGTCCTGAATGCCTGCACTTGCGTGAAACAATTATCGACTAACATTTTGTCAGTCACCCATAAATTATACTATCCGAGCACACACACACACACACACCCCGAAACTCACACTTGCTTGTTCACCTATGGCTTTGTTTCTATTTTGTTATCTGCGCTTAGCTCTTAATCACTTCTGCTTTGATAACAAAATAATAACAAAAATAATTAAACAAAAAAAAAAAAAAAAAAAAAACAATTTTAAATCTCTCGTCGAATTTAAAGCCAGATTCTGAAGCAGTTGTAAGGCTATAAATATTTCTTATCATTAACTATGGAAGTACCCGCATCTCATATAAATTTAGTAGATTTTATAAAATATTTTCACAAATTGTTTACCCGCAGCCAAGTTTTGCGGCGTTGCCAGATCGTCGATATATGGGGGGCACACTTCGTATGTGTAAATATTAATGAGTATTCCCCGAGGTCTTCGTTTCGTGTGAAAGACAAGAGTCACAGCCAACAATTTCCTCCTTATAAATTTATAAACACGCAAAGTTTGCTTCTAAGTAAATGAAACTGCGTAATTTCCTGCGTGGCACATTAAAAAATTATCAAAACCCGAAAGAAACTTGAAACATTTTCAGAGCTTTTAAATTTCTTAATACCCTTTCTTTTAGAGGTTATAAAAAGGTGATTTTTGAGTTGAGAAAATGTATACTAGTTTATAACAAGACTTGGTATAAATCAAATAAAATAAATTTTATATTATTTACATTTTATTTTATTTAATAGTTTAATTTTAAAAATTAAAAAATTAAAATGTTAAATTTCTACCAATATTTTTGATTTTTTAAATTTTTATCTTACGGAGTATTTCGCATTCGTTCATAGCCAAAGGTAATCTCATTATACTCCATCCTTGACAATCCCTTAACCGGTATGAGCACCTTCTTCCACAGTAACCAAAATTTATATATGTGTGTGTGTGTATTCCCAAGATGTACTTGGAATATTAATTACTCATTAAGTTTGTTGTTGTTGTGTCTTTTGAATTCCTTAATTACAAGTGAGCTTTTCGATGTTTCCGAATGTGCATTAAATTTAATTTTACTTAAGTACAAATAATTATCGACATGCTATTGCCCTCAAGGTCGGTCATTGGCTCTTGGGATTTGGCCACCTGTCGATGGGCCCAGCAAAGCTTTTGAAATACTCAAAAAAGCTTTTCAAAAAAAAAAACCGAATTTCTTGCTCTTCTCTGTCTCAGGAACATCATTTACTTGTGTTAAGTTTGTTTTGGCCAAATGAAACTTCTGCGAACAGCAATTTATTTAACGAATTTCCTTCTGGGCCGTAATTAAAGCAACACATAAAAAAAAGCAGGCGCTAGCCGAGCAGTAGACGCGTAACTGCGACATTATTTTTTGACCATATGACGAATCACTGGGCGCAGAGGGAGGAGGAGGGAAAAGCACAAAAGAATTTGATAGGCAAATGTCACCAGTTCTCAGATACCCTACAACTCAAAGCAAAGTTGACTTTTACTTTTAGTTTGTCACCTGCGAGAAATTAGCTGAAAGGTTGTCTTTTCTACAAACTAATCCTAAGCGGACGATCATAATTCTATATAATTGTTGATCAGAAATATATATATGTTCATATCAAGTCTGAATCTGTTGTTACCTTCAGATGAAGACAACCTCACTGCAGGCTCACTAGAATTTGCAGGGTATATGCCTGGAACAGTTGATCAATTGCGATGTTTTTGCTTTTGACCAAATGACGAACCACACGAAAGAGACAAAAGTCTTAGACGAAGAACGTAGAACAAAGAGCGAGAGGGAGAGGGAGAAAGAGCGGGAGAGGGAGAGAGAGAGAGCCGCCAGTCATTGAACTATTTACACACGGCCTTGCATAACGATTTTATGGTTTTACCTATTCGACTAGAGCCTAGAATTGACGCTCAGCTGAAAGTCATCGCGCACACACACACACACGACACACGACACACAACACACACAAGCACACACACAAATGTGTACACTGAAAAAACACACATACGCAAGATGTACCTGATTGTGTGTACTTGCGTGTTTGCTTATGGCTCTAAGGTTATTTAGCTTATTGCACGATTAATTGTTGGGTAAACAAATGGAATTGCCACATGTTGTGGCAACATCGACGCCGACGCCGTCGCCGACGTCGAGTCGGCATTGATTCGTCTCCAGGCAATGCCTCAGACCTCTATCCGTTCTAATAACTCAGTGAATAGTAATCCATAACATTGATTCGCGTTCTACGCTTGTGATTCATGATTCATTCTTGGCCATTAAGCAGAAAACTAACTGGAAACGTGGTAATTAAACTCCGTCTCGCTCTTACTACAATGCCACGTGTCTCCATCTCTTTCTCGCTTCTGTTTTTGTTGTTGTTGGTTGCAACAAAATTTCCCTTGAATAATTTTGCTCATTTTTTGTACGCAAAGTTTCGCAGTTCTCAACTCCATTCCCTCTCTCTCTCCCTCTCTCTCTCTCTATGTCTCTTTATCTATATTTCTATTTCTATCTGTACCTCTATCCTTCTCTTCTTGTTTCTGTCCGTGTGTCTCTTCTCCCATACTAATGCCCCGTCATTTTGTCGAACTGCGCAGTTTGAAGTCAACGGCAAAGTCAACGCTTTTGACGTGTTTACCTTTTTAATAAACACATTTTGTTTCCTTCCAACGCATTTAAGCTAAGCGGCGATTGCCTTTCCAGACGCCGCAGACGCTTTATTTATTTTTTATATTTGAGCAGAACAGAAATGCAAAAATGCAAATAAAAAACAAAACACAAAAAACAAAAGAGAGTTAAATAAAGACGAGAAAAAAGAATTTAAAACAAGTTCAGCAACCGTTAACTTTTTATCTCGAAAAGCTTGCGATCGCACGAGCGAAAGAGAGAGAGAGAGAGAGGGAAGAGCGCGTGTGGAAATCAAGCAGGAGCGAGTGGAACAAACTTCCAGCGCGGGTTCAAATGATGTTTCTCCAAAAATGCAAACAAGTTGGCAGCGCCGTTTTTATTTTTACTATATTTTGCCCAAAGGAAATGAATGTTTAATTGACTGGGAAAGAACATAGAGTTTAACTATTAGCCACGCCTCGGGAGCTGCGAATGTAATGATCTCGGGCTATGGCCTGTATCTCACCTTGAGAATTGAATATGTTTCACACTAACACACACACACACACACACACACACACACGGAAAGGAATTTGAAACGCCAAAATTGCAGCTTTCTTCAGTTAATTATTGGGAAAAAAAAAGGAAAAAAATGTGTTCTTTAATCGTGTCTGTGTTTATTTTTATTTTAGCTTTAAATTTAAGATCGCATTTGCATATGGAAAGTTGGTAAACAAGAACTGGGCACTGGCATCCCAAATGTTATTGTTGCAGTGTTTATCCTTAACGAAATAACGCGTAGAATTCTGTGGGAAACTGCGTTCGGCGTTTGACCAGGAACAGGAACTTGTTGTTTATTGAAAGCAATGTTTTTTTTTTTATTTTATTTGTTTATAACTTAAATGAACCCTCGAGCAGCTAACACAGCGTAAAAATTGTCATAAAATTCAAGTTTTCGTATATCTTATCGAGCACCACTCATGTTGTGACTTTAGTTATTTGGGGTGAAGACTTCTGGTTTAGTCATCGGCTTTGGGTACGTGCATTGATTGTGCTGTGGAGCATGTGCATCCATATGACACTTGCTGACACAATCTTGGATCTAAACGTGTCATCGTTTTGAGGTCAGAAGCGCGTCTGTATGTGTGCGTCTGTGTGTGTATCGGTGGACAACAATGTGTCCTGCACTTGTGAATCTGCTTGGCTCTTCAGCATTGACAGTTTTCTATTCTTTGCTTTTTGCAGGCTGATGACAAATCTTTACTGGCACGTTTCTATCATGCGGATCGCTCGCTGACGGCCGTAGCCAGCGAACTGGACAGTTTTGATGGACGCGCAGAGCCGGATCGGTGTACGCGTTTGGTCAGCAGACTGCGTCAAAATCAGGTGCGATTATTTTGTCATTTTACACAATGTTACATGTTTCATGTTTGAACAATGTCTCCATTTTTGCAGGATAAAGTTCTGGCCATAACGAACTTGATAATGGAAGAGTTGCTTGGGGAGGAGCGTGATCCACGCGCATTCCGCGCCAAGTTTCCTGAGGATGTGCTGCAGGAAAATCTAGCTGGTCAGCTTTGGTTTGGCGCCGAGTGCTTGGCTGCGGGTTCATCGATTTTGAACCGTGAGACTGAAAGCAAAGAGATGCGTCCGCTGGCCCAGGCAGTGACCAAGAGTCTTGGGAATGTACGCGTCCTGCTGCGGGAGCAATGTCTACGTAACAATGTTCCCAACAGCAAAACGCTGCATCTCGACTTGAATGACTCAAGCACCGAGCAGCTGTACGAGAGCCTCAAGATCTTCGATCATCTGTTCGCTGAGTTCGAGCTGAGCTACGTGAGCGCCATGGTGCAGGTTAAGTCGCGTCACGAGTACGAGATGCAGCAGTGGATCGGCGTGCTCTTCTCGGAAACACTACAGCGTGCCCTTAAGATCGGACTGCTGGATCAGGATATGGTCGATGCCTTCGATCCTGGCCTTATGTTTTCCATTCCACGGTTGGCCATAGTTGCAGGCTTGGTCATCTATGCTAAGGGACCACTAAATATGGACATGCCGGGCGATGAGCTGTCGGAGATGTTTCGACCATTTCGAACGATCCTTATTAAGGTGAGGGACCTGCTGCGCAACCTAAGCAAGCAGGAGCTCAATCAGCTGGAGAAGCTGCTCTGCACCAATGAGGATATTAACACAAAGGTAAGTCCATTCCTAATGCCAACTGTCAGTCTTGGAACTAAGGATCTTCCTCTCATTTAGGTACCACTTGGTTCCAGTAGCATTGAGGCGCCCAGTCCCGAGCACAGCAACAGCAACAGTAACAACACAACCAACACAAACGCCAGCAACAACAATAACAATAACAATAACAATAACAGTGAAAAAAGTAGCACATCAAACACGCACAAGGCTGTGGAACGCCTGGTCGATCAGCGCAACAACAATAGTAACCAAAACAACAGCAACAACAATAACAATAACAATAACAACAACAGCAGCTGCAGTGGCACTGCACCAACAACTCAGGAAACACGCTCTCCGTCCATGTTGTCGCTATCAGCCAGCAGCACACGGACAGCCTCACCAGTACCATCTCCAACGCCCTCACACTCCATAGCATCCACCTCGTCCGCGGCTACTTATCCGCCAGCTTTCTGGAGCCCCGACGACGACGACGACGATGATGATGATGAAGACGACATCGAAGATGACGAGGCCGACAATGCTGACGATGACGATAATGACGACGATGATGATGATGATGACGACGATGAGGAGGAGGAGGAATGCAATATCTTAGACAGCGACGAGCAGGTGCTGGATAATGATAGCGACAGCGATGTCAATGAATACATTGAAGCCCAAATCAAGGCAATCGCCGCAGGTGCTGATTGTACCTTTGGCTTCCTGATACCAAACACAAATTTGGGCAATCTGCTGCAGCCACAACAAGTGCCACTCACGGACAACTTCGTAGCCAGCGAAGACGATGAATTTGGCACTACAGCAAATGTGGAGGATCGGGAACTGGAGGAGATGCAGCAACGCACGGAAGATGAGCCCAGCACCAGTGCCGCTATGTTGGCTGCCAGACGAACGCTGCAGCGTCTGCGCTTACCCAGCAGCAGTAGCGAGAATGAGCCGAGCAGCAATCAGCAAACGACAATCCAATCGCCACCGGAGCAATCAACGCGCAGCCATCGCCATCGGCACAGTCACCACTCGCACCATCGTCATCACCACCATCACCACCGCCATCCAACAGCTGAAGAGCAGCATAGTCATAGTCATCACGGTCAGAGTCGCAGTCATCACCATCATAAGCCGCATCCACATCGCACAACCCGCAGCGGACGCAAGCAGCGCTGCAGTCAGGAACACTGTGATCCCCCAACGGAGCAGCCAACGAATCTTAACTTGGGCAGCGCCGATACCAGCACCGCCTCGTCCTTGTCAGACGATGTGTCGCTGGCCATGCGTAACACCACAGCGCGCCTCAAGTTCAAGTGAGTATCGTCATTGGATTTCCCCAAATTCCCAACTCCAGGATAAAATTATTAAACATTCTATGTTTCCAGGAGCACGGAGAATCTACTGCACCGGCTGTTCGTGTGCATTGCTGGCGTGGCCGATCAATTGCAGACGAACTTTGCCTCTGATCTGCGTCAAATACTGCGCAGTGTGTTCCTTATAAACATGTCCTCGGCACAGGAGGAGATCGACATACCAGAAAAGACAAAGGAATCGGAGCTATTCGAGTTTCGTGCCTCGGAAAATGATGTGATACAAGAAAGCGCCGGCTCCAACCAAAGCATTTACTCAGCCGAGGAGGTCAATCCAGAGCTGGACAATGTGTTCAATGGTGGCAACGGTACCACCACTAACGGACCTCGACACTCAGCAGGCGCGGCAATGCAGCGCAACAATACCATTGATTTGGCCACTGCACAGGAAAGCACCAACAATGCAGCAATGGCCGCCGCCTCCGCCCGCAGTCATGTGGCGCGCAGTCGCAGCTTGGGTGATCAGGAGGCTGCAGCTGGACCCACACAAGTGGAACAGCGGCAACAGCAGCAACAACAGCAGCTGCAAATACAACGTCATAGAAACAATTCCGTCGGCAGCAATTCACCTTCTAGCGCCTCCTCCACCAGTTCCAGCTCTGAGCATAACTCACCGATTAGTGCTCGCAATGGCAGTCGTCGCCGTCTGCAAAGCGAAACAGCGCAACCACCGACAATGACCCCAACGACAACCGCTGCATCCACAATGTCACCCCCTGCATGGATACCCGATGGCAAGGCGCCACGCTGCATGTCCTGCCAAACATCGTTTACAGCATTTCGGCGGCGCCACCATTGCCGCAACTGTGGCGGCGTCTTTTGCGGCGTCTGCTCCAATGCATCTGCCCCACTGCCCAAATACGGCCTAACCAAGGCGGTACGCGTCTGCCGCGAATGCTACGTTCGCGAGGTGCGTCATTCCCAGGCACAAGCTCACAGCCAGGCCAGCAGGCCACAGGCGGCGAGCGCCTCTTAGGGCTGGCCGCCGGCGCTGCCAAGCGCAGAGCTAATGACCAGATCCACGACCAAGACTATGACCAAAAATAAGTGCCGACTTGGTGCGCAATTCATCAATGGCAAAGCAAACTGTGAATCGTTCTTCAAATTTGTTTTCTTTAAGTTGTACGACTTCAATGCAAACACACATTATTCCTAGACAAGCCGCTCGCCGGCTCGGCAGATCATATATTATATATTTGTATAACTAGAAGTGCATACAGATACACACATACACGCGCACATCAATTATTATATAATTCTGAAAAAAAAAACTGACCAACCGCGTGCCGTCGTATCATAACTGTACAATAAGGCGCTTCGAACTATGTACATACTCTATAATCGCGGCTATATCCATGTAACTATACCATTCGTAATAATCCCAAGTCTTTATCTGTATTTGTGTAACAAGAGGAAGAAGAAGATGAAGAAGAAGAAGAAGAAGATGAAGAAATCAACTTAAGCTTTGAGCTCATATCATAAATATCGATCGTACATATGTCAAAGGATGGCCTGCATTTGAAGTAGATGTTTTTGGTTTTGGGACTGCAAACGGACCGCTAATTTTGGTGGATCCTAGTTAAGTTTTGTCTTATAATTTAGCCAACAGATTTAGGTATAGAACGTAACTGTATATGTATATATATTTTTGTAGCATGTGAAGCAAATTATGTGACACACAAGTCGGCGCGATGGTAGACATGAATTCTAGCAACAATTTGCAAACATTATTGTGATTTATTATTGTTATTTGTATACCCTGTAATTTTCAATCATGAAATGATCTATGTATTTCCTAATTTGATTTCATTGAAAAAACCATTTATGATTCTTTCACAGACTGCAGGGTATATAAATATATAGTCGGGCATATTTCGACTATTATGTTTCTTACTTTAAACGAATTCATTTTATGTTAAATCCTTTATTAAGTTAGCAGGAAATTGATTTTGAACCCAAACACTAAAACACAGTTTTACGTATAGTATAAAGTATATACACACACACACACACACACACACACAAACACACACACAAACACATACATATATGCATATATATTTTCAGACTTAATGACTAAAAAACTGATAAATAAAATAAATAAAAAACAAATCAGTCTAATAAAATCGTATATGATATTTACTTAAATCAATAAAAAAGAAAACAAATCAATAAAAACCATGCATTTTTATTTTAAATATGAGTGAAATATTTTTAGATCATTTAATAAGAAAATTTTATTCTAGTTTTTCACTAAGCAAAATGATAAATTCTTACCATAAGGTCTGCTGCTCAGTAACTGTAAAAAAATGGCTAAATAATAATAATATATTTATATTTTATTATTTTAAAATTAAAATAATAAAATAACTCAAATAAATATCTAAATGCCAACTCAATTATCTCCGTAAATAACAGTTGAGTTCTGCCCCGCGTTATGCAAAGAATTTTTAAATTTTACCGTTCTTAACGGTATTATTTTGAAAATGTAGGGCTGCCAGACATTCCTGTTTTATTTTCTTTTGTGCTGGCAAGACTGTCGCTGCACTGTTAATCATTTACATAACTGTTAATGTTAACTTTATTCAAATAGGAAATTCAAATACGCAAAACATTTAACGTTTATTTAAAAAACCATAATTGAAATTATTATAAATCAAAATCTGATAAGAGTTAAATTCAATAATTTTGGAAACCTCTTAATATATGTTATTTGTTGCTAGAGTCACAGTCAATTCGTGTTGATATAAATAGCAAAGGGACAGGGTTTAACATTTTTAGATTTATGTGATTATCTGGCGATGATCTCAGTAATCCTCTCAAGAGTCGAAATAAGGATTTGAGATATTCCATCGATGTGACCCAAAGCGGATCCAGTACAATTGAAGTTAAGACAATCGTATCGCCTTTGACATGGAGAGTTTTGAGAACATCAACAAGGACAAAGAGGATTAGCAGCTATTAATTTAAAAAAGTTAAAAATTTATTTAAAGCAAAGGATTGACCATCTTAAAACTAGCCCCCAATGTGCGTGGAAGCTGTGCTGGTGTGAAAGCCACGGGGGTTTTCTTGTACTTGGCAAAAATAATAAAGTGCATAACAAAATAATATAATTTTCTTTGTACTTAAATCCTTTTTATCTACTATATCGTCTTACGTAAGTTATCCTGGCCATATTTATTATCCTTTTACATTGATTTCAGTTAGAAGA